>JAAGEH010000046.1:698084-810797 GCA_011751065.1 Lasiurus cinereus | reverse complement strand
GTCCCCCAGCAGGAGGGATGGCAGGCGAGCGGCGCTGTCCCCCAGCAGGAGGGATGGCAGGCGAGCGGCGCTGTCCCCCGTACATGTGGCCAGCAGCTAGTTCCCAGGGTCCTGCCTGCCTGCCGCGCAGCGGGCTACCTTCCCGTCTGATAAACCAATGGATCGAGGTGATTTCAACCTCCCAGTCATGCCCTTCGCCAGCGGGCCAGTGCCTGGATATTCCCAGAGGACACCAAAGCACTAGCAACGTTCTCCAAGGACCTTTCCTCCACAACCAGAACGACCCCTGCATTCGCGCTGCATCTGGAAGGAAGATGTACTTAGCTCGCCCAGGACTTGCTGACTGAGGGTGGCACGCGGGGTGGGGCAGCACCGCCGCCAGTCCCCTCCCTCCCCTCCTTCCCTTTCCTCCCTCCCTCCCTCCCTCCCTCCCTCCCCCTCTCCCTCCCTCCCCCTCTCCCTCCCTCCCAGGAAGGCCTCTGGCCCAGTGACTGTGGCAAGAAACTACAGGCAATGAAGAAGTCCACATTTTTAATTTGGAACATACAGGACAATTTATTGAAGTCAATCTCAAGCAAAATCTGAAATCAGTGGAATGTCATTAAAAACTTTTCCAAATTAATCCTCATGGAAGCAAAAAAACCCCAACAAAACAAACCACATTTGAATTCCAAAGTATTTATAAAATAAAAAAGGCAACATCTCAGTAAATATAATATACAAAAATTGTATATTCCTACCAGCACAGACAGCAGTAAGCAGCTTAAATATTACAGGCAATCCTAAATACACGATAACGAGTCAACGATAAGCTATCTATATACAAGTTAACCAAGCTTTGCACACTTCACACTATGCAGTAAAACATAGGCCAATCAACAAAAGCCCCAAAATATATATCTTGAAGTCTGTGTGGCAACATCAAGTCGATATACAGTAATGCCCTAGTGGAACGCCCCCAGGAAAATGGTCACTAATCCTTTAGTGTCGAGCTTCTAGCCGAGGCACAGAAACTCAGAGGAGATTGACTTTAGTGAATATTGGTGCTTTGTTATTAAAGACTCAAGTCTCAAGTGATTTAGGTAAAATAACATTTCACAGGATCTACAAAGTTTATTACAGATAAAGTACAGAAATAACCAATCTACAAAGGCTGTTATCATAGATAAAGATCACAAGAAAATGAAAACAGAATCTGTCGGTATCTGTGTTTGTGCAATATCACAAGTGGGTAAAAATGAATTTTTCATATCAATTCAAATCTGCACACACCCTTGTATATAAAAAGAATCTTACTATTAGCCAGTTGTAATGATCATTTAGCAACTTGGTTGTCTGTGGCAATAATGATTTTCTTTTTTAACAGAGTATGTGACAGCACAAATGAAATAGAGATATAAACAAATTTTATCCAGTTCACTTCCAAACTGACAAGAATGCCTTATCAATACCTAATCCAGATAATCTGCACTCACACATATCAGAAGTCTGTGGTGGACAGGGAAGGGAGTACTAGAACTTGAGGGTGCTTCTTCCCAATATGCAGATAGAGTAACGTCACCTAGGAAAACTAAGGACTGAAGAAATGACTTTGGCAACTACTCATCTTTTCCCTTTTACTTACATGTTAATGACTTTCAGAGGCTACCAAAAAACAGGTAACTCTCTCTCTCCTCCCCCTTCATACGTATGTGCCACAAGCACCTCAACTGGTCACTTAGGCAATGGACAAAAAATAAAAAAATAAAATAAAAAAATGAACACACACAGGTTACACCCAACATTTCAAGAGTGTAACGTAAGTGCAAATTCCCCCCACCCCCTTCCCAGGCAGGCATACATTAGAAAGAAAGAGGTGCTTGGGTTGACAAAATGATAAGGAACATACATGGGAAATAGTCATCAAAATGCTGCCGGCATCCCAGGCAGGAGTCTCTCCCTCAGGCGTGTACATGAGATCTGCGACACCTACTGTGAACACGCTCTCCCGCTTGCAGAACTCCACCTTTCATTCGTGTGAAAGAGGGTGAGAGACTAGGCTATTTTCAAAACAGTGTATGAAACAATGCTTTCTACTTCATAAACTTTAAAATAACCGTTAAAATAAGGAGAATCTGAAGAATTTCAAGTACTTAAAACACCTGAATTCATGAGGCAGAGGTCTCAAAAGTTAAAGTGACTACTTCGCACCTGTGGTAAACATCATCGTGCCCCTCCCTTACCCTGCTGTCCCACCCCCTCTTCTCCCTGTGCCCCATCCCAGATAAAAGCTGATAGATTTCAGTATATACACATTTCCAGCTTTTTAATATTTGTTAATACATGACAAAGCTGTCTGATTATATCTATGCCCTAGCTAATCTGAAAATGGGAGAAAGTTCTCCTCTCTGTTGACAAGTAACCACAGACCCATTCTCCGTGGCCCTCGGTCAATGGAGATTATTCCACATGATCATCTCCTGTCTGCAGCGACGGGGACCGCTCGGGGGTGGCTAGATACATCGGCCTTGGGAGGAGGATTACAAGTCGAAGCGACACTGCCCGCAGAGCGGCCTCCCGCTCTCATCTCTCACCGTACCTCCTGTGCAGGCACATCAGGCGTCAGCTTCGCTCTGATCCTGCGGGCGCGTAGCAAGCGGCAGCACCTGACTTCCAGGTGAGCGCCAAAGGAAGCTTCGTGTGGGAAAATGGAACCAAAGGCCAGCGACGAACGCCGGGTGGTCCAGAGATGACATTCTGTGCAGCGGCCTCCGTATCTGTCTCCAAACCGCAGATTGGTTGGATCCTGACTGGAACACATACCATGCAACCGACAACTCCAGGAGGAGACCCCGTTTCAGGAACCAGGAGAGCTGCCCGACCACCTGCCCGTCTGGGAGTGCTTCACGTGATCACCTCAGAATTGCACATTATTTACAACTATTTGGGAAGAGCCGAAGGGCACCGGAGCCGTCTTACCTGCCCGCCCCCCCTTATTATTATTGTAGTTTTGAGGTACGTTCCTGCCTGGAACATACAAGTTTCGATGATTCTAAAAGTAAGCCTATTCTATAACTTAGGCCAGATTACTTTTGAGAATGCAGACAGAATGGGAGCTTGTTCAAACAAACATAAAGTAAACCCCACCTCACCCCTAATTCCGGCCCTGATTAAACACTAAAGAAGTGACGTGTGTCCTCGGCTGCTCCAGCCTTCTCAGCTGCTCTCTCATGCCGCCATGCACGCCCAGCCCCTCTCTCTCCACTGCTCGGGCCTGGGATTTTTAATCAGGATTTCATCTTTAGTTGTTACCGATCCAATTCCTGATGCTTTATGCTGATTATAAAAAAAATCTCATCTTCACTTTTTCCGCCCGAGAATTAACATGAGGTTAAAAAAAAATACCCCATTATCCCAAGCTGCTTTCAGTTATTTCATTTTGGACAATAATAAAAACCAACCATGTATGCTCTGAACACATACAGACTTACAAGTGAACAAACACCAGCCTCAGACTGAGTGAGCGATGTGTGTTTGGGGTATTTCTCTGCGGAAGCACAGGCAAGCGCAGTGCATGTGGACTGTGCACACTTGGAGCACAACTTTCTCTTTTTCTGCTTCCAGAACCTGCGACTTCACAACGTATGCCACCGTCAAGTGACATGATGGCGGCGTAAGAGCTCCTTGGCACTGGCATGACTAGAACCACCTTTTAGACCATGAACGAACACACATGCACGGACCCAGAGCTAGGGTTAGCTATTTTGTTTTCTACCCTGATTTCTGAAATGACAGAACAATCCTATTAGCCACCCCGCCCCCCAAATTCAGCAGAGCTCTATTACAGATACACAAACAAAACGTGACACAATGAAGAACTGCATAAAAATACTTAAACTTAAGCTATTTGTAGTTTATAGACTAGACCCTGGCTTCCCATATAAAAGTCATCAGATATCAAATAGCACTAAGGAGATAAGATTTCATGTTGGATATTGTTTTAACAAGAGTTACATTTTTGAATATGAAAGGAAATCCTTCATGTTAGTAAGTTTAGAAAAACAAACATTTATCATATATATATATAGAAAATAAAGTTTTAGTATGATAAAACCTAGATTTTCTTAAATTATTTTTTAAAAGGACATCAAGCTATATAATTGTTCAAGAGCAAAGGTTAGTGTTTTGGCGAGATGTAATCCGTGTTACTTGTAGCAATTACAGTTGCTAACACGTAGAAGCATTTTCCATTTTGCTCTTTTCTTTTGGGACCATATCTAATCAATAGAACTACTGGAGGCCCAATAAGTTACCTCAAAATTAATTGCCAGAATCAGGCAAGTGGCAGTTTAGGAGCTTAAGTAAAGGAACTGTAGTGTTTTTTCTGTTTTATCCCCCCACCCCCACCCCACAAGACAAAATCCAGTATCATTGCACATTTACATACAAAAAAAAAAGAGAGGCACAAAACAGCTTTTCTTCTTTTTTTTCCAGAGAAGAGCTCTAAATTGGTAAGAAAAAGAAACACACATAACACAACTGAAGGAGTGTGGTAGAGCATCTACCCTCCCTACCTTCATAAGGTTACTAGGTACTTCTTGAGGGAAAATAAATGTTACCAGGTACCAGCAATTAATTGTAAGCAGTCAAAATTCACAGAGAAAGTTAACGTTCATTCAAGCTAATTCTAGACTTCTACTTAGTACAGTGTTACAACAATGTCTGACATTACTACTTATTTCATACAAGGAATACTGGAATATACATATTCCTAGGGGTTAAAAGCAAGAGAGTTTTGTGGGCAGACATCTTGGAACTCTTGCATCTGTGAGATGCAAGCACCACAGCCAATCGTTTTGGCTAACACTGCTTCCTTGGGAGTTTTCCTAAGTGGTTCCTAAGATGAAGGGTATTTGTGTCGCTATTATACACCCCATAGACGTGCTTCCCCTCTCTTCTTCTGCGGGGACACCTTAAGTACCAGATAATAGCAATTGTTGACATATAACTTTGAGATGTGCCCCCCTCCCACCCCAAATAGGAACGAAACCAAAAAGAGCTATTCAAAAACAATTCAAATTCATCTGTGTAGTTTCACCAGGAAACTTGAGGAGTCAGTTGATAAAGGGAATGTTTGATTAGGAGAGGGAAGCAGAGACAAAATAAAATACCCTTAATTCTTTCCAAGTCATCTAGGGTGTGACAGAAAATGGTGCTTATATCACCCAACTTTTTTGGTCTGTGCCTTTCGTCTCCCTCTAGCTGCCTTTATCTGTGTGTCAGGAAACAGGAATGAGCCTGGCCAATGTACTCAGTGGTTGAAAGTTAACCTATGAACCAGGAGGTCATGTTTCAGTTCCCTGTCAGGGCACATGCGTGGGTTGTGAGCTCCATACCCGGGGGGGGCGTGCAGGAGGCAGCTGATCAATGATTCTCTCCTATCATTGATGTTTTTTTCTCTCTCTCTTCCTTCCTCTCTGAAATCAATAAAAATATATTTATATATATAAAAGAAATAGGAATGACCATTGTAATACTGCATTCATATCTACATAAATGCACTTAATCAAAAATACCCAATATCAATGGAAATCATTCCAAACTCAGTAAGTGCATCCATTTCTTTTTTTCCCCAAACCCAAACTAAGTCACACTATATAACTTTCTAGGTAAAGTTATCGTATCACAAAGCCCACCTAGTTTAAGACCACAGAGGTAAAACCCACGGAAGCATTTTGTTTTCAAGAGGCCAGATTCAATGCTTCCGTGGAACCCTTCTCCAAGGCTATGAAAGACATTTTGAAGGGAAAGAGAAGTTAGCCTACCTACTACACAGTAAAGAGGTATATAAAGATCATCATATCCTTTGCTAGAGGGCTTTCTCCAATTCTTACTTAACATACTCACACATACACTGATTAGACTACCTGAACTACAGTTTTCAACATTTTAAAAAATGAAAATAAATAAAGGAATGATGGTGACTTTTGCTTTTTACACCCAAGGACTTTACACTTATTTCATTAACAAAACTTTTTCTTTGTACTAATTTTAAAAGCAATGACATCTCTTTTTCCTGCAAGACCTTGCAGCAAAATAAAAGGCAAGAAAGGACCAAGGGAATCGAACCCTCCACTGAAGAATCACCAACAAAATCAAACAAAATCCAGATATCACCAACTGCTTCTGCCTGCAGGACCAGGCTCCCAGTCTCTTAATAAGGCAGTACTGATGGCAAAGGCTGTGCACACTGCAGCAGTCTCTCCTTTTACTAACACACCATCTCTTTACGTTCTGCTTTCCCTTTTTGTTCAAAGAAAAAGGAAGTCACCACCCATTCATTCTTTTGCGTCTTCTCCATGATCTTGTGATTCCAATTTACATTTGATCTTGCTCCAGTATTCTGGTGGCACAGGAGCGCCGGGGTCATGTTCGGAGCAGCAGAGAAGGCCTTCCAGTGCAGAGGGGACCAGAGCTCCCTTCCCATGACTTTTACAGAAGGAACGTGGACAGAACTCACAGAAGAAAACAGCTGCACTGCCGCACTCATCGCACTGATGCCATGGGCACTCCCACTTTCCTATCGGGGCGGACAGGAGGAGAAGAGCCCAAGTTAGTGCCTATCTTGACTACCCATGAAAAACCCATGATCCCACCTTCTCTGGAGACTGATCAATGGAATACAACTCCAAATTTCAGCCAAATATTGGTCTGGCTGGGTGCACCATTAGGTACAGATGTGAGATACTGCCCATAGTACTCACCTATCCTATCTAATAAAAGAGTAATATGCAAATTGACCGTGCCTCACTCACAAGCTCATCTGAGCAAGTATGCAAATTAACCCAACCAAGATGGCTATGGCAACAGAGAGAGCAGGAACAAGACTTGGGTTGCCCCTGGTGATGGAGGAAGCCAAGCTTTCCGCACACTCTGGTGGGCCCAGGCCTCCACTTAAGGCAACAAAGGTTCAATGGCTGTGCACAGAAGAAGGCTTGGCTCTGCTCTGGGCTACAAAATTTCAATTGTAGAAGATAATAAATCCAGATACCAGGGCCTCCACTTGGGTCACCGGGGGCGGGGTAGGGGGAAAGAGGGGGATGGAGGACGGGGGTGTGGCTGGCCTACAAAGCACCACAGGCCTCTTGCCCAGGCCACCTCACGCCCCAAGGCAACACCCACCCTGATCCAGGACACCCTTCAGGGCAAACAAGCTGGGCCCCACCTGTGCACCAGGCCTCTATCTTATCCAATAAAAGAGTAATATGCAGATTGACCATCACTCCAACACACAAGATGACTGCCCCCATGTGGACACAAGATAGCCACCACAAGATGGCCAGCAGGGGAGGGCAGTTGGGGGTGATCTAGCCTGCAGGGGAGGACAGTTAGGGGTGACCAAGTTGGCAGAGGAAGGAAATTGGGGGTGACCAGGCCTGCAGGGAAGGGCAGTTGAGGGGGACACGCAGTCCTGCAGGGGAGGGCAGTTAGGGGTGACCAGGCCTGCAAGGGAGAGCAGTTAGGAGCAAACAGGCTGGCAAGGGAGCAGTTACGCATCAATCAGGCTGGCAGGGGAGTGGTAAGGGGTTGATAAGGCTGGCAGGTAGAAGAGATTAGGGGCAATCAGGAAGGCAGGCAGGTGAGCAGTTGGGAGCCAGCAGTCCTGGATTGTGAGAGGGATGTCTGACTGCCCGTTTAGGCCCGATCCATGTAGGACATGGCCTAAACAGGCAGTTGGACATCCCTCAAGGGGCTCCAGATTGGAGGGAGCAGACTGGGCTGAAGGACACCTCCCCATGCATAAATTTCGGGCCCCGGGCCTCTAGTCTATATATATAAAAGCCTAAGTGACTACTATGACCAGTAGCTATGACATGCACTGACCACCAGGGACAGACCCCGGGTGGTCAGTGCACTCCCACAGCCAACCTCCTGCTGCTGGCCAACCTCCTGCGGCCCCTTGCACCCCCCTAACGCCCTGCTGGCTGGCCCCAATCTGCCCCAATCGCCAGCCAGGCCGAGGGATCCCACCTGTGCACAAATTCGTGCACCAGACCTCTAGTGGTAATATAAAGGTCAAACTAATCCTTGCTGGCTCATAGATATCCCAAATTTGCAAACAGACAGATTTTCGCTAGCATAATTTTTGTTTGCTATGGTTGTTTGTCCTAGTCACTGACTCCTATTCCACCACTCCACTAAGGACAGTGGACTATACTCTGAGTTACACATAGTGGGCACAAATGCAAGTCTGAGAAAAGGTCTTAAAGATCTCGCTTACCATATGGTGGCTGAGTCAGGTTAAGGCATAGGAGGTGGTATGCTTTGGGACAGTCCTTTTTGTCACACATGACCAGCTCTCCACCATCTCCACATTGAAAACAGTAATCTTCATGCATCTGCTTTGATTCTGTTTTGATTTTTCGTCTCTTCTGCTTTAACTTAGCATTTCTTGCCCTTTCTTCAGTTGTTGCCACACATGCCGACTGGCAGGAAAAAGGTTCACAGTTTAATGATCATAATGCATGAAGCTGTACTGAGAAGGGAAAATCCTACATTCATTTAATTTCATCGGTTGTTCAATTAACTAAAAGCACCAAGAGGACGCATCCCATAAGAATACTAAAACAAGCTGGTGTGGCCCAGCTGGTTGGGCTTTGTCCTATGGTCCAAAAGGTGGCCAGGTCAATTCCCCGTCAGAGCACATGCCCAGGTTATGGTTCAAACCCCAGTGTAGGGCATGCAGGAGGCAGCTGATCAGTTTCTATTGCTCTCTCCTTCTCCTTTCCCCTCTCTCTAAAATCAATAAAAATATTTTAAAAAATTACCAGGATACCGAGATATAATTCACATACCATTAAAGTCACCATTTAAAAAAATTATCTTTTTTTAAAAATTGCTTTTAGAGAGAGAGAAGGGAAGGGAGAAAGAGAAACATCAATTTGTTGTGCACTCATTATGTATTCATTGGTTGATTCTTGTATGTGCCCTGACTGGGGATCAAACCCACAACCTTGGCATGTTGTGATGACACTCTCAGCTACCTGGGCAAAAGCCCATTTTATAGTATATAATGAAGTGGTTTTTAGTATATTGCGAATTTATAAAAAAAAGTTTTCTAAAAGGATTTTGCTAGCTTCATATTCTATCAGAAATACAAACATATTTTCAGAATCTATAGATCTTACTAAGGAACTGGAAAGCCAGTCTAAACTCTGGGTAAACACCACTGAAGACCAGTGAACCGAACCAGGTACCCCTGTGGCAGTGTTTTCCTGAGGGAGCCCCTCCACTCTCCTGGTGGCTCAGGCCATGCCCTGCCCACTGACCTTGGGCCGCACTCCAAGAAAACCACTGCAGTTCTCTGCCCCACAGTGGCACTCCGTCCTGCCATTGCCCAGGCAATCCAGGTTATAATTAAAAGTTAACTCCATTCCTAAAACAGAAGAGAAGTCATTATTCATATTCAAGTCACGGGGAAGAAACTGTTGTCCTAGAAACCCTTGTAATGAAAAAATGAGACACAATTCTGACATCAATTTTTCCCTCCCCCACATTCTACACTGAAGACAGTGATGGAAAAAAGAAAAAAGGAAAAAAAATAACTATAGGAAAACATCCCGACCCACCAATGATTACAGCAAAAATAAATATTCTACAAAAGTCATAACATCCTTTTTATTGAAGTGGTCAAAAACTATGTAATAGAGACCAGGATTTGAAATCTCTGTTTAAGAAAAATTAGTTCTAGTTTAGTTTTCTTTTCTGAAGCTAATTTATACTAGTTTCTAAATGAACAATACGTCTGTGGAATTATGACGACCATACTGTTTCCAGTAATAAATGCCTTATATTATGATCAGAAAAGAGTTCAAAATGCAGGTTTACTATCTACACCAAAGATCCAGTGATTCAAATTAGGAGGCCCCAGCTTTCTTTTCCTGGGCTTGAACAATGCACCATGAGTCTAGAAATACAACTGAAATTCCTTTTAGCTATAGCATTTCTCACTCATTTTGCTACAAACTTAACAAAGGAGAAACTAAGATTTGCTGTTAAGATGCTGGATGAGTAAGGAAAAATGAAAACTCTGGCTTCAGAAGTGTTTTATGTCTAATTTGAAACTGAATGAGCTTTCAAAATAAAACAACCTCTCTCTACCCCCCAAACAAACCAAGAAACCCACTGATGTTAACACAGGATTTTAATACTTTAAAAAAAAGAAAACAAAAGCTTAACTATCTGGTTACGTTATATAGACAGCAATAATGTGGAGAATTACTTCAGAAAGATTGTGGATACAGAGAATTCCGTAATATCCTCTCTTATAGAAAGGCTCTTGCTAAGCTCCCCTTTGCAGAATACAGATTTTTACTTTTTATTGATAGATAACAATTCTAAATATAATTATTTATTTGATTAAATATTTGAGCACCAAACCTTGAAGAATGTCCTGCTTTCAAAGGACATACTTGCTTCCTAGGGAGGGGGCATGGGGAGCAAGTTACTTTATTTACCTGCAGGAATATCACAAAGAGCAAAAAGTCCAACTCGAACGTCTCCATTCACTGTCCACTTCTGTGTTTCACAGTTTGGATTACAACTGTGGTTCATAAAGCGAGAGTAATTCCCTTTTGGGCCGGCATCAATTATACGGTCCTTCAGAAAGAAAAGGAAGGAAAGGTACCTTTGGCATAAAACTAAATACAAACATCTTAGAAACAGCCAATGCAGTCAAGAGCCACCAGGCAGCAGCATTTTGCTACCAGCTGATGCCTGACAAATGCGAACCTGAAAATGTGGTGCTCTCTGTGCATTTAGTAAGTTATCCACTTCCTCTCATGACTTTCAAGTCAAAACAATCAAGATAAAGTGGAAACAGACATACCGTAGAATAATGCGTAAATGATTATCTGGTCTTCGGTTTGGGAAAAGTATTTCTAAGAGAGCTCTGAGTTCAGGCAGCTCCTTGTGATGGGAACAAGGGTGCTGAGCTGTGGCCCTCTTTCCCATTCTGATCAAGAAGCACAACTAGAACAGGGCTGGAAGGCTCAGGGTTCAGACCGTGACGGGCAAGTAGGAAAAATGAGAAACTTTTTTTCTGAATAAAGACTTGCAGATTTGATAGAAAGGATGTACTTAAGCATGTCAAACAGTAGGCCCAGAGTTTGACATGCTTAAATGGTTTTCCTTTTTTTTCTTCTTTCCAATTAACAATAATCCCACCTCAGATAAGCCTCACTGGCTATGATACTTCCACTGTGCAAAGCTGATAGTTTTTTATTTGTTCTAATTTTACTTGTAGTGAGTCTAAAATACAGCACAAACCTTCCCATTGGACCCCTAAATTTAAATTCTGGTAATCTGGATAAGCCCTCTAAGATGGATCCTATGAGTGCTATAAAGATGGCTGGAAGGGTCACTGGCAGTAAAGATAGGATTTAGGAGTCAATTGACAATCTCTCTATATAAAAGCCCAGTGACCTTTATGGCAGAATGACCAGAATGACTGGTCGTATGAAGTGCACTGACCCGCAGGGGGCAGATGCTCAATTCAGGAGCTGCCCCATGGTGTCAGTGGGCTCCCATAGCAGGAGCCCGCTCAGCCAGAAGCCGGGCTCATGGCTGGCGAGTGCAGCAGCGGTGGCAGGAGCCTCTTCTAATGCAGTACTAAGGAGTGGTGAGCAATGTGATAAGGAGCAAGTAGGCGGGTGGTAAGGAGTGAGCAGTCAGGCGGTAAGGAGTACACAGGCAGTTAGGAGCAAGGGGTCCCAGATTGCGAGGGGCACAGGGCAGGCTGAATCCCCGCCCTTGCATGAATTTTATGCATCCGGCCTCTAGTCATAAATAAATGGCAATTTATATTTATGGAATATATATTCAGGAAAGCTGTAAAAAGTTTCAAACAATATCATATGGGTTAAAATAACATTTCTTTTACGTGATCTCCAGTTCTTAACTTCAATGACATTCTGATTCGGTTTTAGGAATGGCCTGGAACACAGGAAACATGGGTACTAATCTTCGCTCTTCATTAAACTGTAACAAGGTATTCAACCATTTACTATGGCTAGATCTGTTTCTTGTGAAGAAACTGAATGAGATAATGGACACAGTGTGCATCAAGTAGGCCTTACAACTGCATGTATTAAACCAGCAGTTCCGTCATTTCTCTTAGGACAGCATCCATGTCTCCTAACTCATTAAAAAGTTTAAATGTGCAGAATGATTTCCAGATTAGAATTTTTTGCTAAATCTGAACTTTAATGGTGGCTCATAACTCCTTCCCTCCTTCAGTGATAAAGCAACTGAGGGCAAGTGCCTAGAGGAGTGGGGCCAGAATCCAGGTGCGCCAGCCTTTCCTGCTTCACTCTCACCGCAGTGCTGTCTCACAGGACCTGTGCAAGGCGCAGCAAGCTCTCACTCTGAGCTCTGCTATACTTAGCACGGTACAGTGGGAGCACACTGGCTGCTGCTGATCATTATACTCTGCCTGAAAAAATCTAGTTAGAGGGAACAGTTCAACCTAAGATCATAAAAACAAAAACAAAGTAATTTTACCTTGGTGACAGTTAACATATAAAAATTGGTTACACTGTTCTCGTGGGCTCGCTTGATTCGCAATCTGCATTCTTCTTCATCAATTAATTCGCCAACATATTCATTTACAAATTCACCCTACAGGGAAGCATGCAATATGTAAATGTGAAATCAGTGAATTATATTAGAAAGTGTTCCTTAATATAACATGTATGACCCAAAAGAATTAACCAAAAAGAACCCAGAATATAAACTTCAACCATCAAAACAAATAGTTGCTGTTATTCATGAGCATTCAGGTGGCACTATTTTTCTTGTACCAGTGCTGTAAAATATAATGATATGCTTGTCTTTTTTTGCTGACAATATTATGTCCATAGTCCAATTGACACAGTTATGGTTCAACATTGGGCCCTGGGTTCATTGGGCCCTATGGTTCAACCTCGAGCCTATGAAACTGTACTACAATATTATAAACCATTTATTATGGTTTATATTTATTATTTTATGAAAATTAATGAATATAGAAAAATTACAGTGCTGATAACAAATATGAGGAGTGCATGTGCCAAAACTTGATATACCACTGTGAATAAATATTTCTAGCTATTTTGTAAAAGAAATACTTTTGATGTCCAAAGTGACAAACCATTAACCTCAAAAGAGTTGTTTACTGTACCATGAGCTGTAAATTAAACTGTGAACTAAAAGAAAATAAAGACCTTAAAAAGTGCTAGAAATCTGTCCAAAAGACTGTAAAAAGAGAGGGTGTAATTCAAGGTTTACACATATTTTTCTATTTCTAAGAAGCCACCTGACAGCATGAAGTCCACGCGTGATGCCGGCACACCGTGTCAGGATTTAGGTGTGAAAAGAGGGGATTCACTGTGTGCTCTCAGTTTCTCATTTGGCGTCTGTCCCTTAATGGACCAAGTCTTTCCCATGTTGCTACAAAGTTTTGATGATTGTGCTTTTCAGAGACCATATATTTCTAGCTGTTTTGTAAAAGATTAGTTATCTTACACAAGCAATTCCCAAGTGCTAAAGGGCAAAACAATCCTGATTATATTTTCTTTTCTCTTGATTACAGTTGGCCCTTGAACAACATGGTTTTGAATAGCACAGGTCTATTCACACATGGATTTTTTAAAAATAAATACCTGTATTTTTTCCATCCGTGGCTGAGAGCCCACAGATGGAGGCTGACTGTATGCACGGATGTGTACCGTTTTATATGGGGAACTTGAATATCCTTGATTCTGGTGTCTGGAGGGGGCCTGGAGCCAATCCCTGTGCCACAATGTAAGTTTTGGGAGAGTCAAAGTTCAACTGTGTGTGTGGTCAAGGGTCAACTGTATATAATGAATTAGGTAAATTAAAACACATTTTAGAATAAATACAACTATTATTAAAAAGTGTTAAAAAGATACTAAGCTAGACAGTTTTCAGGATGACTCCAAACATTCTTGTGAAATCATAGGCAAAAAAATTTGTATGTGTGATATGCATGACATTAAAGTAATATTAAAAAATTTGAATCGCGTAACATTTTACATGCAGATGGCCTTTGAGCAGCCCAATACACATATCCAAGGCATTTGCAAGTCCTATTGGCTCTAACTTCAAAATGTCAGAAATCCAACTTCCTCTCTCCTGCACAACTACAACCCTAGTGTCCTATGCCACCATCTCTCTCCTGGATTATAATGGTCTCCTCTGTATCACTTTCCCCATTACCATAAATCTCCGTACTACAGCCAGAATTATTCTTTTGAAACCCAAGTGTGGCAGACAGACTCTGAAGGTGGCCCCATGACCTCTGCTTCCTGGTGTCCACATGGCTCTGCGAGCCTCTCCCCTCAAGTGAGCAGGACCTGTGACTTGCAACAGAGCATGACAAAGGTGATGGACATAAGGGATTACATGAGTCTGTCACATTTTGACTTTAGCATACATCTTGCTGACTGTCAGGAAGCAAAGAGCCATGTTGGGGAACCTCATTTGACAAGGAATTGTAGGCTGCCTCCACAGGACAAGAAAACAGTGACAACAAATGAAACAGACAAAAAACACCTGAAGCTCTCAGGCTTACATCTGCAAGGAACATCAGGGATGTGGAGCCTTTCTTAGCCAAGGCCTATGAGGGAGAACCCAGCCCTGGGCAGCACCCTGACTGCACCCTGAGAGGACCCAGCTAAGCACTGCCCAGGCCCCTCACACCCAGCAACTGAGATAAGCAAACGTGTGTTACATTTTAAGTTGCCAAGTTTGTGATAACATTGTTATGCAGCAATAGAAAAGGAATACATCAAGTCTCAGACCAAGTCAGTCCCTACTAAAATGCTCCAGAAATTTCCCATCCTGTGGCCTGTAATGCCCATATATCTAGCTAGCCTCTCCCCTATCGCCTACCTGGCACTCTTCTTCTTGCCATTCTTCTCCTGGTGCTTTCTTGTTGTTGCTGGGACATACTAACGCATCTGTACTTGTTTTACTTTAGTCTTAAATACTCTTCTCGATACGTGTCTTCGTGACTTTCTCCCTCACATTTCAGGTGAAATGTCCCTTCCTCAGGCCTTCCTTAGCCAATCAATTTAAAGTAGCAATCCCAGTCACCAGCTATCCCTTCTGACAGCTTAGTTTTCTTTGCAGCATTTAGTGGTACTCAGCATTAGATATCTGTTCATTATTTGTCTTGTTCACTACTGTTTTTCCAGGTACTGGGACAGTACCTGGCACATAGAAGAAGCTTCACAAATATGTACCAAATGAATGAGTTTCTTCGCAAGCAATCTAACCTATAGAAACAGGTGCATAAAGTGATGACCAAGAATGTTCACTACAGAATTTTAAAAAATCTCTGTGTGTGTATATGTACAGACACACACACACACACACAAATGTATTGAAAAATAGGTTATATAAATTATGGTACATAATTTGATACATTTTACTATGGAATACAGAGAGGATGTTTAACAAAAAGAATGAGTTGAAAAAACAATAAAAAGAATGAGCTGAAATCTCTATGTACTGCTATAAAAATATATGTATATTAAGTGGGAAATATGTATGATATTTGTTTTAAAAACCCTACACAGAATATATGATTATGTATTTACATATGTGTTAATACTTACAACTGCACAGAAAAAGTTCTAAAAAGATATATTCCATCCTATTAACAATGGTCATCTTTTGTGAGGAGACCAGTAATTGAAGGATGAAAGAGGGATATCTTTCTTGTTTTGATTTTCTTTACTACATTATGTGGTATATTTTAATCACAAAGGTGATTTTTTAAAAGGTAGAAATATGTCAAGAGTAATTACAACCTGGCTGGTGTGGCTCAATGGTTGAGCGGCGACCTATAAACCAGGTCACAGTTTGATTCCCGGTCAGGGCACATGACTGGGTTTTGGGCTTGATTCCCAGGAGGTGTATAGGAAGATGCTGATCAATATTTATCTCTCATCATTGATGTTTCTATCTCTCTCCCTCTCTGAAATAAACAAACAAACAAACAGACAGATAAATAATTTTTTAAAGAGAGTAATTACAAATTCTCATGAGGTCCACCTCTCTCAATGAATATATCTCCAAGTTCTATATATTGGCATTTGGCAGAGGTAGGGGGCACAAGGTGGAGCAGGGCAGGAACTTGTTATAAAATGCAGAATATACTGTCCCAGATATTTCTGGATGATACCATTTTTAAGGACTCCAGGCCATAGCCTGGAGCATCGGCTTGGAGCCCAAAGGGACCTGGGCTTGATTTCAGTTAAGGGCATAAACCTTGGTTTGCAGGGTCCTGGACAGGGCCCGTGCAGGAGGCAACCAATCGATGTGTTTCTCTCACATCGATGTTTCTCTCCGTCTTTCCCTGTTTCACTCTCCTTAAAAATGAATGAAAAAATATCCTCAGGTGAGGAATAATAATAATAATAATAATAATAATAATAATAATAACAACAACAACAACAACTACTTCAGGAGATTCTCAGAATCTCTAAAGTTTGAGAGCCTCTGAGCAGTAGCATATACTGGTGATTTTTTTTCTTTGAGTTATTTGTATTTAAAAAATGTTCTGCAGTGGACAATGCATTTCTGTATTAAACAAAGGGACTGTTTTGAAAGTTGCCTCAAAATACTAAACTTTTTCTGGTTGCTTTTGGGTATATACTCTAATTTGAGACTAGCAGCAATCCTGCCATGTGTAGGGCAGGGAATACCATGTCTATTTTAGAGATGAGGGAATTGAAACTCAGGGAGGTTGAGGAACTTGGCTACGGCTTCAATGAATTAAGACATTGGAGCAAAGTCCTGGCTTTTGCCTTTACTAGGTCTTTTACCTCTAGGTCTACTCTGATTAACAAGTAAAAAATACTTCAGACAGAAAATGATCAAAATCTTTTCTCCTTTTTATGACTGATCATAAGACAACCAACGTTTATGTGTTTTTTTAAAGATATATTTTATTGATTTTTTTACAGAGAGGGAGAGGGATAGAGTTAGAAACATCGATGAGAGAGAGACATCGATCAGCTGCCTCCTGCACGCCCCCCACTGGGATGTGCCCACAACCAGATACATGTCCTGGACCGGAATCAAACCTGGGACCTTTCAGTCCGAAAGCCGACACTCTATCCACTGAGCCAAACCGGTTTCGGCTATGTATGTTTTATCACTACCACTCCCTATAGCTTCTTTGCTTAAGAAGTGCCAAACTCTCAACTTGGGAAATTTTAAGATCCCGCCAGGAATCACCATACATTTCATCCCTGCTGAAGCTTCTCTGAGAGGCACAGGCCCTGATCTGGTTCCGACCGCCAGTGCCCCTGTCCCACAATACCTTCTTAATGCTCCTTTTGGTCCTGAGGCCCCAGCCTCTTCGCTCCGTTTTGATGATTTCTGCGTCAGGGTAGAGCCTCTTCGTGAAGCACTGGTTCTGGCAACGATCTCCGGCTGGGCACACCTGCGGGTGGCACTCGTACTGCAGCATTCTGTTCAGGCACTCGGATTCCAAGCCGCAAGGGTTCTCATCGGCTGGCTTGCAGTTACAGCGGGGGATCTCTGACAGGTCTGCAACCTGGATCTGTACCTTTCCTATGACTTTGTTAGCCTAGAGAACAAAACCACAGAGGAGAGGGAGGAATTTAAACAGAACACCGAAACTTCCATGCTGTTCTTGGCTCTGCTACTGCCTTGCAGCGTGACTAAGAAAGGCTTGTTATCGTAATAGCAATTTCCCCACAAATAAGCTAAGAATAAGAACTGCCTCTTCTTAGTTGGAAAAAAATACCAAAAACTGATGTGAGTTCTCATTTACCTGTTCTGTGTATTTCTCCTTCTACTAGCTGATGGAAATTCCGTAACTAAAAACAACTATGGACTGCCTGGACGAAAGGGACACATCTCTCTATTGTCATTCGGTGGCAGGATAACCTGGTAGAGCAGGAACAGGATCTCCCATCAAACATGTCGCTCCCCAGTGCCAGAGGGCTTAGCCGAGACCTCACCCCACAGCACGCAACTCCGCTCCCAGCTCCCTCGCGCCCATCTGACTATGGCACTGCTAACAAAAGCTCTGCTGGTTTCACAGAAGATTCTCACTCCTAAGAGAATACTGCACTTCGTCTTGCCCGTCCAATACCAACCTCTCAGGGTAGAGACTCACTTTGATGTGTTTGTAAGGAGGAGGTTTTCTTGAGTTTTTTTCAATCTCTAGTGCTTCTTTACTTTCTCTTTGTGCTTTCAACTCCTGGAAACGTTTTGCAGCTTCTTCCAGAGCTGCCAATAAGACCAAACAAAGTATATAAATGCCAACAAACAAACAAACAATACCTGTTAGGAGAGCCGTTCTACTCTGCCTTCCCAATGCACTGAACTGGGCCGATTTTCTTTTTAAAATCGTTTCTGGAAATAACCACTTACCACCTGGATAGGGTAGCACTTAGATAGGATATGATTCACTGTTGGCTGAACACTGCTCTATGCAAGCTGCAGCCTCAGAGATGAAGTTCTGCTTCCGTGATCAGAGGCTTCCACATGAACCCAAAGGGAGCCTTTCACCTGGAACTAGTTTTAAATTCGCTTTGCTCTTGCCCAGAAAGCCAAACTTCCTGATACCTTTTGCAAAACCAGTTGTAAAGCTCTCCATGGGAACCTCTGCTTCTCTTCTGTGGTAAAGGAGCTTCAGTGATTAAGAAACTGTCCCCAGAAAAATCTATGTCTAGAAAAACCATGGAAGAAACTCCATTCACTTACACAGCAGAGCCTACCAAACTGAAAATGTTATTTTTCTAATGGATTAGATTCTGACATGGTTCTAATGGGGTTAATCTGGTGAAAACTCTCTACTACCACAAGTATGTCATATGCAAGGTGGAAGATGTCGAGAAATCAATACTGGAGTCTTAGGTATGAGCCATTGTAAACATCATCCATCTTACCTTTTTTGAAGGTCTTGTTAATACTAGTTTGTCCCTCAGCAAAGCTTTTGTCTCCTTCAACATAAGGGAACACTCTGCCCTGGTGCACCCAATAGTAGTCATGAGAACCAAAGAAGAACACCGGGAAGTCCCCCAAGTTATGCTTAAGGCCCTGGATGTTCAGTGGCACAGACCTGGGATTGCAGATCTCTGCTGGCCACCATCTGAAAACAAAAACAATTTTAGGCCAAGAGAATAAAAAATAGACTATTCTTTACATGGCCAGCAGGATGGAATAAGAGGTTTTGTACGTGACATTTTCATTCAGACTCTTAAGGACACAAAATACCTTGATTATCTTTAATCCTGCTCAAACCACACAGTACTTAAAATCATATTGGTTAATGAATTTCTTAATGAAGTAGTGAACATAGACTAAACAAACGAGGCCCGAAACACCCAATCTAGCTACTTTCTTTTAAAAATACCTCATATTTGTAAAAGAATATACATCATGGAACTATAAGCTATAAAGCATAATAAAGTAATACTTAATCCACTACCCACTGTAAGAATTAGAAATTACCAATACCATTCCAAACCAAATTTCTATCCTAGAAAAGTTGTTTTTCTCCAGAGTTGGCATTCTTAAATCAACATCATCCTCCAAGGTGTAAAAGTTCATTTCTAGTAGTCCAGGGGCTCATTTCAGAATAAACTGATGCTATAGTAAAGAATAACTATTCCCATTCAAATTAGCATTTTCTGACTCTATTCATTCAGGTAAATACTTTTTGGTCAAATGTACCAAAAAGGCTTATCTCAGTGTGTATTTCAGAATCTAATTCATCTTTGATCACAATAAACGTGGAAGTTGGGACAGAATGAAATAGAACTGTTTCATGCCATGATGACTGAAACCACAGCAATCTCTAACTGAAACCATCTGTGAGGCACACGTGACATTTCCAGCAACTGGGCAAGTCAGAAATTCAAAGGTGGAGCTTTTGTAGTACGTAAAATCATCAATATGAACAGTAAACATACAAAAACTTAAAATTTGTCAGTCACTTATTGTATAGGTGCCTAATAAAACCATTTATCTAATGAACAATTATATTATTTAGAAGATAAATGACAGCATAGCTACACTCTCAGGGTTATAGTGCAGAACTTGAATACGCTTCATCTAAATGGTACCTGCTGTCCATCTATGAATTAATGAAAAACATGGGCAAGAGCCTGTGCTCAAATTGTTCAAACAAAACAAACCACCGTTTTGTGTAATCAGTGTTCAGTTTCCCTTAAAGAGGGCTAGGAAATGGCTATTTCTAAACCATTTATAGGCATTTAAGTATATACATAAGGACTGCATTCATGGGGTCAGGAAGAGGCACACTCTGTGCCAGGGGTTGTTCCAGGTCCTCATATTTCCCCCAGGAAGCTGCACAATGGAGCAACTAGTTACTGAAAAGAAACAGCTTCATGTGGCCCAGGTAGGCCTGCTTGGAAAAAATACATTAAGGCTTAGTTCATGGATGGAAGTCTTTGAAGAACATACAAGAAGAATTTGACCTGCATATAAATCTCACTGGGCTGTGAAATGGAGAACTGCTTTAGGGTTCTTTAACTGCAGTGTAATTAAAACTTAAGTATTTAAGTTAAGGCAAAGATCTTTTCACACTCACAACTTCTTAAAAAAAAAATACAAGGTACAGCATGGTGACTATAGTTAATAATACTATATTATATATTTGAAAGTTGCTAAGAGAGTAGATTTAAAAATTCTCATCAGGAGAAAGAATATTATAACTATGTATGGAGTTGAATGTTAACTAGACTTATTGTGGTGATCATTTCACAATACTATATACAAATACTGAAACAATATGTTGTACAACTGAAACTAATATGTCAGCAATATCTCAAAAAAAGTCCCCCAAAATTAAATATAAAGAAAATATTCTGAAATTTACTTGAAGAGCTAAAGGTTTCTTATATTGTTTTAGATATTTGTTATCCAGGAATGTATCTAGTAATTGTCAAACCCATTCTTCCCCACTCCCAAATATATAAATATTTTAATTGTAAAAGCAGTGTTTCTTTTAAAAATAAAACAATGCCCAAATGTGTAATAGAAAAATTGAAAATGCCTCTCCTTATAATCTCATGCCTAACACTATTAACATTAGATGTGTTTCTTTCCAAGTATTAAAAACATACATCTAGAGCTACAATTTTTAAAAATTGTATAAATACATGGAAAGATAATGTACATACTGTTTAACATGTTTTCTAAATTCAACTATATAGCAGATATCTTCCTATGTTATTATACAGACCTGCATTATTCCTTTATTGGCTTCAAGATACTCTACAACATGGATATAGTATAATTTATTTGACAGATCCCTTATGGACTGAGCATTTGGGTTATTTCAAATAGCACCACAATGAATGCCCCAACAAATACATTTTTGCCTGTTTGTCCAATATTTTTTCCTTAAATTTCTTGAAAGGGAAGCGCTGAGTCAAGGAGTATACACAGTTACAATTTTAATACTCATTTCCCTATGCCCTCTCCAGCCGCAAAATTATTACTCTTTTATATCTTTGCCAATCTGTTAAAAAGGAGGAAAAAAACCTGTTTTTAATGAACATTTATTTTTTTAGTGAGACTGGACATTTTTCATGTTTATTTTCCATTTTCTATTCTTTTGCAAACTGGCTCTTTCTCTTTTTTGCCCTTTTGTTTCCAAGGTAAGGTATTTGTCTTTTCTTATTGAAAGAAGAAAAGCAAACACTTTATCCTGGTTTGACATCTGCTTTTTAAAACTTTTACACACAGTATAAAATTGTTTGTGTATTCAAATTGTCCCTTTTTTTAGGACTAGAAGATTTCTTGTCATTTGTTAAAAAAGATAGTGGGAGGGCTTCTCAACCTCAATGCCACTTATCTCAGCTAAATACCAAAGCTTTTAAAGTTAAACAGGTAAGCAAGCAGCTTATTTAAAACAGGGAAAACAACATAGCCTGTCCTAAAAAGAATTACAGTATGTCTGAGATTCTATAGAAATATATCTTACTTAGGATTCTAATTGAAAAATAGAATTCTATTGTGTTCTCTTGAACCGTTATTTATTTTTTTAGGAAAATAATAAACTTATACCTCAAAATGCAGATTGCAGAGCTTTAAAAATACATCACTATTCCTATGCAGTGAAGGCTTGAAAAAAAAAAAAAAACAGGCTTCTTAAAAGGAAAAAGTTTTATTAAAATAATAGTAATGCATACTTCTTACTCAGTCTCTTAAGAGCTAAAGGCTCTCAATCAAACTATTTATCTCTTTAAATCCTAAAAATCTCTCTCTTTGCACACAGGTTAAAGTATGGACCAGATTAAGGGGCAAAGAGAGCTATTTTGGCCAGGGAAACACTTGATTTTATTAGAATCACAGATCAATATAAAGCTAATTGGGGCACAAAGAAAACATCTTCTCCATTAACCACATAAAACCTTTTATTCCAAAATCTAATACTAATAGTTCATTAGTATAAAACAAATTTTGGAACTTAAAAACAAAAGCCAACCAACCAATTAAAAAAAAAAAATCCACAACTAACCTTCTCAATCTTGTAAAAACCCAAAATATGTTTCTTGCCTGGCTGGTGTGACTCAATGGTTAATCATCAACCTATGAACCAGAAGGTCACGGTTTGATTCCTGGTCAGGGCACATGCCCGGGTTGTGAGCTCAATCCCCTGTAGGGAGTGTGCAGGAGGCAGCCAATCAATGATTCTCTCTCATCATTGATGTTTCTTTCTATATATATCTCTCTGCCTCTCCCCTTCTCTCTGAAATCAATAAAAATATGTTAAAAATAAAATAAATATATGTTTCTTCTCTCTCTCTCTCTTTTTTAAGGAAGTAGCTCTGCTGTTCTACCTGTCTGCTAGCCAGTTTGTACACAGTTTATGAACCTAGGTCTAAACAATGATTGAATACTTCCTCTTAGTCCTTGGAAAAACTTGCCTGTAATTTCCCAATTTGACCCAAACAATCTGCTTGTAATGCAGTTTCTTGCCAGCTTTACAGTCATTACAATTCCAGCAGCCTTCTGGCATTTCTATGCTCAGGCATTCTGGGTGGAAGGAAGCTGGGCACGATTCACAGCAGAGCAATCTTCCTCCTTGAAACAAATAAACAGTCTTAATAACTGAGAAAAGAGGAAAGAGAAAAAGAAAGGAAAAGGAGAAAATTTACCATGTAAGTGCAATAACTTTGATTCAAATTGGGGGAAAATAACAAAGGATGAAGTCATATCTATGGTGATGGATTAAAATAGAAAGCAAATGAACAGATGTAGCTTCTTCCCTTAACTTCAATGGCCAGAAACTCAGCTTTTGAATAGGAAGAGAAACATTATTGTACTCCTTACCCCTATAAAACGTGGGCTATTGAGCTATCAGTTTAGTACGAAGATAAAACTCTCAACAAATGACAAAATAGATGTATTATAAATCTTTCGACTGAATAAATTTGAGAGCAGATTTTTCAAAGAAATATGTAGCAGCTTACTTTCTTTTCTCCTTGAGAGCTAAGAAAGAAAGCAATGGTCAGCTTTGTATTTTAATCCAGTACCATAGTTGACTAAAATCACTTTACAATAAAATTAGCAAGAATGAAAATAGGCAATAGGTTGATCAGCACTTTTTACTTCCCATAAAAGGATACAAAAACACAAAAAAGATTGCACTTGCTCAAGGTGATGATTACATACATCATCATTACCTTTTTAGCGAAGATAAACAAAGTCAAACAAGCTATAGAGCAGTGGTTTGCAATTGTTTCATCACCAAGGATCTCCTTCCCTTTCCTCATGAACCCATAGGCTTCCAAATATTTTATCAACCAAAAATAAACCCCAAAACAAACCCCTACATTAAAAAATAACATTTTTCTAATGTTATTAACCAAAGAAATATATAACTGCCAATCAGAGCTTCTGAATCCAATAAATAAAACTAGCATTATCACACTATATTATTTAAATCATATCTAAATATAAAGAAACTCATTCAGCTGTACTTTGTGTGCTTCTATTAGATTTTCTGAATATTAAGCACAGTTCAAAAATTTTATTTACATAAGTCTTTTCTGACTTCATATTGAGAACCACTGCTTTATAGTATAAAAAAGTAAATATCAGTGTAGAATGAAGTAACACACTCGAGGAGATCCCTCCAACTTGCCTAGGAATATCCTCTCCTTTTAAATACATAAAATGATCTTTGAATCAAGACCAAAACAGGTGTGGCAAACAAAACAAAATAATATTACTAGGTGCAAAGAAATGAAAGAGATGGGGGAGGGGAAGATTAGGTATTTCTAATAGGCATTTCAACAAGTGATGGAGAAGAATGTTAACTATTGAAGATGAAATATGATAAGGACATTTATGGCAAAAAAAATCACCTTCCCATTGGAAAATCAGGTCTATAATCCACAAGTTCACTAAGATTTAAAGTCTTAAGGTTAGGAGCATTCTATACAACTTGATCAAATCACATGCTCCAACCTTTTGAGGGTTAGCTATCAATTTTCCAGAAAATCTTATCTTACTGCAGATGTTCAAACTTCTGATTAACATAAAAACAAAAAGAAAAATCCATATACAATCAGTGATGAATTAAATTACTATATTTCCTCTGTTTAAAAGCTTTTTCTTCAATCATTGGGATTTGTTCCTTTGTCTGCAAATCTCAATATGGATTAATAGTTCCAATTCCCCAACCTGGAGATTAGCTGTCTGTGTGCTCTTAGCCTAGGAATTCTTCTGTAAGTTTAAACTAAAATGAGAAAGCCCATTTTTACAACAGAAAGAAATAACCAAAGAGAGAGCAGCCTTTGCAAATAGCTTTTAGAAAGCATGTCATTATTAGAGCTGATGGGGAAAGTCAGGCTGGCCATTTTTAATGTTATGGAATAGTCCTGAATTTTAAGTCTTATTTCAGAGGAAATACAGACCGAGAGTCAGTGAAAATAATAATTTTTTTTGACAAAAACATAAAACAAAAAACACACACACACAAAAAAAACAAAAGCAGAAAAATAGGGAAATAGAAAAATAAAAATATGAACAAACCACCTTGGTGCTATGCAAGAAAACTGCTTTAGGATGCAAGAAAAGATGTGGTTCAAGCTAAGCAAAAACAGGGCTCAAAATAATTTCAATTTATGTCAAGGTCAATACCAAGTACCAAAAACAAAATAGGCAACAATTGAATTAATCTCATTTCAGTGGCACCAGCAGGAATATAAGGCATTTCCTAAAATGTGTCAGGCAGTCTAATTTTATTGCATTATGGAGTTAGTCAAGCCTATGCCTATCTTTGTTTTGGAAGTAGGTGGTGTCACCAGTAAGGTAGCTTCAATGGAAAACAAACAAAAAAAAAAAACTAATACCTCTACAACCTACTTCTCCAGGTTCTAATCAGCTAGCTTCATTATACTTCCTTTTAGTCATGGGTTGCCATTTAAGAATTCTGACAAAGAACAAAGATACCTCAAGCAGGCAACACAAAGGGGGAAAAAAGAGGCCCATTTCCAACACACACAGTGTATTAGGTATGAATTAATTTTTCCTTAAAGAATCTGCACTTGGCCCCAGATCATAATGACAATGCATACAGGAAAAGGCGTTCACCTTCCAGGTTCCTTAATTTACTTGCTGCGATAGTAACTTCCCAAATAATACATTATTGTCAAATGGCTTTTCACCTTTATTATAAATATGTTATATAAAGCTAAATACAGAATAAGATTTCCTTCCACAGACTAAATTAACTGGGAGAATATAAATATACATGTAGCTCCTGATTCTCTGTGGATAATAGATTATCCATAAGCAATTCTTCAGCTCAGCTGGGCTGCCTTTCAATATCCAATATTTGGGGTATCCTCCAGAAGGGACAACTAGTTTTCATAGCAACTGAACAAAACATTTAAGAAACAAAATGGCAGAAAGTATTCTAAAATAAAACCTTTAAGTATCAGTATATTTATTTCCCTCTATTTAACAACCTATCTTACTATTTAGTTAAAAGTCAGTAAGAAATTATATTGTGTCTATTCTATTCTAACATGAATGTTAGTTCTACTTCAGCAAAAGAAAAAGAGCCCTTAGAATATTCCTCTATATTAAGCAAAATCTGAGTCTTTCAATTTTAATAACCCACTGATATATGAAATGTGTGAAAATTTATTCAAGGAGAAAAATAAAAATTTGCAATAAATGGAATTATTTTAAGCCCTTTTTAATGAATTTGCAGCCATATGAAGACAGTTACAACCACCAAGGTAGAAAAGCAACAGATGGTGCTTGACAGGCATACATTTCCCCCCTTCATTTAAAAAAATAGGAAATGCGAAAAGAAAGCAAGAGATAAACTATTTTGATTATTACCTTTCTCATATTTCTTTTTGGAAGCTGACGAAGAAGGAATCATAGGTAATTTCATCAATTCTGCACGATTTGATTCATTCAGTAGGTAGTGGGACTTATAGGCATATGAACTGAACATGGGGTCTGAATGATCCTGAACTATCAGCCCTATACGAAACAAACAGAAAGAGATGAACTGCAATGAAACTACCCATGATTCCATGAGGAGAAAAAATAAACCAATCCCTATTATGTAGCTGTGCTTAAAGTTGGGAGGGAAAAGAAAGTATGAAGAAAAAGAAAGATCTGATAAAAAGCTATCTAGTTATTAAAGGGAGTTTAAGCAACTCAATGCCTTATTCCCTAATAGAAACCTATATACCCAGAAGAAAACGCCAAATTAATTTTGAAGATGTAAACTGCATTTAACATCATATGAAAAACTCTCTATGAAAAATAAATCACATTTCGTAATATTTAGAAGTACTATAATGACAATCCAGAGAACAAAACAACATATCACTTAACTGCTAGAAATAAGAACTATATCCGTAATATAGTAGGACCTGATCTACCTTCGTATCAAGTAGCACTTAAAGGAAGAACTGATTCTCTCCTCTTCCCTATTCATGTTTTAAATATTCTCAAACAGGTTCTAACTTTTTCTACCAGATAATAAACCTTTTCTCTATCAATACAATATGTGATTTTAAAGGGGACATACTTTGTTGAACTTTACTAAGATAATACAAACCACTTTTTTCTCTGCCACCATATAAAGTGATTAACAACTTTAAAGGTTTATAAAGAGCCCCTTTGATCTACCAATACAGCCATCTTATTTGGAAGAAGAAAGATCTTCTCTAACCCACCTGTGACATCCATTTCTCTCCCTCCCATTTCCCTTCCCCTAACTTAGTTAAGTTCATAACATAGATAAAGGCCACTCCTAAACCTGGGGAACTGTGAGACCATGGGAAATTTCTCTATTTGGTTACTGGTCAGTTTATAATGATCTAGCACTTCATAATAAAATAATGACAACAGTTTCATAGAGATCATTTTGAGAAGAGGAAAGAATTTTGTTTTATAAGGGGATACCATTTACTTTTTCTGTGGATCTTATCTTCATTAGTGCTACTGTACACTGAGATATTCAAGAAAGATGTCTGATCCAGATGACAGAATGGAACTTGAAATTACTCACTGGTAATAAAAGGCATATGATGCCAAATGAACTTCATACATTTAATAGAAAAAATGGTGTAAAATAAAACGTCGGTTTTAAAATAAGAAAGGTACACATGGTCCTTCTATTTAACAACTTGTAAATATTTCATCTGGGCTTCAGTGTTTTTATCCACATAAAATGGGGAAATAACTTCTTAGGGCAGTGGTCGGCAAACTGCAGCTCGCGAGCCACATGCAGCTCTTTGGCCCCTTAAGTGTGCCTCTTTTACAAAATACCACATGTGGGTGCGCACATACCGTGCTATTGAAACTTCGTGGCCCATTCGCAGAAGTCGGTTTTCGTCTCTCAAAAGAAATTTCAATCGTTGTACTATTGATATTTGGCTTTGTTGACTAATGAGTTTGCCGACCACTGTCTTAGGGCAATTGTGGCAATTCATTCAGATAGTATCTAGTAAAGTTTGATTTACAGATGCAAAATAAATTGCTATTATTATTAAAATTAAAAGAAAACCCTAATCTAACTTCTTCATTTAAAATTACTATTACAAAGAAAGGCATAGAAGTTAGCTATTTTACACCACCTCCAGATGAAAGATGCTGAGTAATATTCAGGGGTAGGCAAAGTAGGTTTACAGGTGGGAGTATGCGAAACACAGAGTTTATTCTTGTATTATTATTTATTAATTATTGTATTATTTGTTGTATTATGTACAATGCAAACCTACTTTTGCCCACCCGTTTACAACACTAAAATATAACTGAACATTTTCTATGCACCATGGGAGGGCGAGGGAGGAGGAATGTTCCTCTAAACCAGGGGTGGGGAACCTTTTTTCTGCCAACCATTTGGATATTTATAACACCATTCTCAGACTATATAAAATTATCAACTTAAAAATTAGCTTGCTATATTTGTTCAAACATTTAATTAACTCACCCCTAATGCCTTGGCAAGGCCAGAACAAATGATTTCTTGGGACGTATATTCCTCACTCCTGCCAACCTTAAAACATTTCTAAAAATATTTCTAGATAGTTGTATTGTTAAGAATTAGCTTAATGATTTTATTTATTTTTATTTATTTTTTTTAAAGGGACAACATTTATTCCTTTTCCAAATGTTACAGTAAAACCAGGTGGAAGAGAATGGTTTTAAAAGTTAGAAAAAAAAAAAAGTACAAATCTGGGATTTGGCCATTAAAAGTTATTTACAACAATGGAAGGGGGAAAAGAAAAAAAAGTTGTTTCACATTACAGACCTCCCCCGACACCAAAGCCTAATACTTGCTTTTTTTTATCAAGTCAAAAAAGAGACAGTTGATTCACAAGCTGGAGGTTTGAACTTGAGTAAGACATTTATAAAAACCTAGATAGGGGAAGTGTCCTCCCCTAGCTCAGGTGCCACCAGGCACAGCATGAGACTAAAAACAGGGAAGGCTGGACACTCAGGGTTTAGGAGTATAGACACCCCACATCTGGCTCAGGGATTTGGGGAGTAAACAAAACATACTTGGAAAAGAATTGGGGAGGAAAACAGCAATTGCCTTATGTAGGGGTGGGGACGGGGCCAGGAACATTTCACATCACTAACCTAATTTGGAAAACTGCAAGGGACCATCTTCAACTGGCCTTAAGAGGAAGACCAGGTGGATGATGGGAGAATCCCCAGGAGTGAAAGGAAACGTGGCGGGGAGGGGGCAGCAGCCCCTTCCTTTCTGGGAACAGGAAGGCAGCCAAGGCACCAGGTCCAGAGAGTGACCTCACAAGGACAGCACAGTTTTTGCAGCTTAGAGATCACCCACCTGTCCCAACACAGCTACTCGCTGGCAGGTGTAGAGCTGGCTAGGGGGTGCTGGCTCAATGGCATCACCAGTGGGGCCCTGGCTGCCTCCTCTGTTCTGTTCACAGGGGGCGACTCCCCTTCACCTTTGGGGGATAAATCTCCATTGCCTTTCACATGGTCATTCTCCTGTCCACTGGCCTTAGCTGGGGGCGGGGGATGAGGGAGGAGTGCCTGCTGCCTCCTCGGCAGTCACGTCGCCCCGGGGAGCCTTGGAGCTCTGGCTGCCCATGACACAGGGGTCTGCTGGGGGGGCGCCCGGAGTCACCCCAGGCTCGTCTAGCTTAATGATTTTAAACAAGCAATAACCAAGAACTAAGAAAAATCCTCTCAGAGGAGGGAAAAACTGTATGAGGTAAGAAACAAAACAAGCTAAGTTTTGTAATAGCAAAAATAAATGATTAAAGTACTCCTTTTAATGTGTGAATTTATTACAATTAGGTCTCTTTTTAAAAAAGGAAACTGCTACAAATAATGAATAAAGAACAC
This sequence comes from Lasiurus cinereus, assembly GCA_011751065.1. NCBI lineage: Eukaryota > Metazoa > Chordata > Mammalia > Chiroptera > Vespertilionidae > Lasiurus > Lasiurus cinereus. The sequence goes on along the minus strand of JAAGEH010000046.1, from coordinate 780,881 downwards.
GTATTATGTATTTCTGAAAAACTTTTAAGCCTTCTCAAAATCCCAACATTTGATCAATTTAGAGTAAGTTTTGGTAAAATTCTGGAAAGGAAAATGAAAGTTACTGTTCACTGGACAAAGTCCCAGTTAAAATACTTAGGGAAGTAAATAATCTTGTTTAAGTAGGCATTTAAATGTAGTAATACTTTAGAATAATTGCCAAATTGATAAGATGCAAATACAGATTCTAATAGTAAAACATAGATTTTTCCTATTTCTATTATCTCAAGCTTTTACTCAAGGCATGTAAGTTAAACTTAACAAAATGGCTAGATTTTCTACAAAACAAGGTTCCTTGATAATGGGCCATTTTTACCTGTCTTAAGTTGAAAATATCTGTTTTAAAGGTTTCCCAATTATTGAATATAATAGAGCCAAAGAAAATATTGGTTAATATACTGATGGTTCTTGATTGATTCAAAATGTACTCCCAAATACATCAACATGAGAGTTAGTAACTTGATATTTAAAATGTTGGCTCAGTTACACATGTACAAACAGAAACACAAACTAGTAAAAGTGAGTAAAAATAAGTAACATACTCCTAGTAAAAGCGAGTAAAAGTGTTTTTACTCGTTTTTACTAGAAACACAAACTAGTAAAAGTAAGAAACACACAGTAAAATGAGTAAAGTAAGTGCTTAGATAGAATAAAATACTAACAAAGCGATAGAGACTTGATGTTCTCATTGATACTCATCTGTTTAAAGGTCTCTAAAGCTAGCCACTCAATTGGATAAGTCAGTATTTCCATCCTATCATTATTTTCTTGGGGACAGGGGTTTATTTCTTTTGACTATTTGAATCGTTTCAGTCACCTGTTACAATATAGCACAAAATATGTCAGACCTACTTCTGCATGTACCAGCCAGGTTTCAAAAAAGGATACAACTGTGTAATTGCTCTAGTGAGGAAAGAAACAATGCTTTCCTTCTACTGGCTGACAGCCCTCAGTGCTTATGAAACTCTGGCATCCTGAAAGCAGCACACACAATGGACCTCGCTGGCTACTCCAGAAAGGATACCGTTTATTTAAACTTTCACTGCCCACTTCCTCTAATAATTATTTTAAAAATGTGAGACACAAAAGTAAAGCAACTCAAGATCTATAATACTACCTAAATTCTATTTTAAAATATTTTATGGTACTTTCACCAAATTAAAAGAACTTCTCTTAAAGATAAAAAAAAGAAAAAGAAAAAGATAAATATTTGGTATCATATTCAACTAATGAAGTTCTATTTTATATCTATCACAACCTCAAGCTCACTGACCCCCTGAGGGACACAATATTGTTTTTAGTTGATCAATCTCTTGACATACCTACATATCAACAGCCTGCATTTCTGCCTCTTAACTAACACCACCACATATGTTGCTTTGGCTGTATCCCATCAGGCCTTCTTCAATGCCAGACCAAAACATGATAAAATTCGACATGAACGACTAAAAAATAAATGTGCTCATTTTGTCTTCCAAGTGAAATCTCAATTGGTTGCAAGCTCTGGATTAAAGAATAGGACACGGAACAGCCTGCTTCGAATAGAAGGATTGTTTGCAGAAGGAAATAGATTAATCTTTTGATACTCTTAGTAGAAATGCTAAGAACTTACGCGTAATTCTAAGTTATTAAAAAATTCAGACTTCAGCTTAATTTATGGAAGAATTAATATACTAACAATTTGAATGTCTAATGATATAAAAGGAACTAGATACTGGAAATTTTCGACCGTCTTGGGGATTATTATTGAAACTCTATTTAATGCCAGTGAACTCAGAAAGAACTAAGAGAAAGGATCGACACTCACCTCTTGCACAAACGAAACAAAAGCCTACATTTACAGCAGAGGATGAATTACTGCTCCGTTTGGAATGATTACTACAGATGAGAATATAGGAGGACACGAATATGCTTCCGGCAGCAATGCAAGCATCTCCAGAATGATAAGCTATGGGACATCTCAAACACCTCATCATGCGACCTGTTTAAAGTCAAAAAGGAATCTACATAATAAGGTATCAGCTGGATATATAAAATGAAATTTTTGGAGTTGGGTTCTTTTGAGTTCCCATGTGATATTGAATATAAATACAGTAATATAAAAATACTCTCTTCACTTGTTTGGTTCTGTCATTACTATGCTATATGGTCCCTACATGCAGCACCCATCTAAGGATCAAAGAAAAATTTGTCTGCTCTGATGCTGGAGAGATGATAGTCTCTAATATGGCAGTTGTTTAAAAAATTCCCAAGGGTAATTTTGAACATATGGAATTTTTTTCTCATTGTCAGAATGAGAACCTAATCTCTACTTACTGTGCTATCTACTGTGGCTGAGCTCATATATCTACAGACAAACAGAGAGAGAACACCTGATGCTCCTTATAACAATATGCTTATTATTTGCTACTGAATTGAAAAGAAAACACTTTCTCCCCTTCCTTAGTTCTGTTTTACCTTTACTTGCTTTGTGGATATCTTTCTCCATAGAGCAGGCAGAACAGCAGTGCTGGGGACAGCGGAATCCTTTTGATTCAAAGACGGCAGTGGGGAATTTGCGGACACAGGCTTCATGATAAAATTTCCCACAAGCACCGACAGAGCAACGCTTCACATCTGTACCAGACACTTTACATGAAAAACATAGGTGCTGTCCTGAAAAATTGGTGAGGAACAGAGATTAAATAAAAGATGATTAAAGCATATTCCTTTTAAGTAGAAGCAGCTACTGAGATGAACATGGAAAATAAATGATTAAAATATTTAATAAATTGTTAGAATGACTGATTTGGTATTATAATTGACTAGAGGCCTGGTGAACGACATTTGTGCACTGGGGGTGGGGGGTGGGGGGGCCCTCAGCCCAGCCTGTGCCCCCTCACAGTCCGGGACCCTTAGGGGGATGTCTGCCTGCAGCAAAGATGGGAGAGGCTCCTGCCAGCGCTGCTGTGCTTGCCAGCCATGAGCCCTGCTTCTGACTGAGCAGCACTCGCTCTTATGGGAGTGCACTGACCACCAGAGGGCAGCTCCTGCATTGAGCGTCTGCTCCCTGGTGGTCAGTGTGCATCATAGTGGCCAGTTGTTCTGCCTTTTGATCTATTTGTTATTAGCTTTTTATTATATAGGATTTGGAGATGTAGCATTATAAATAATTTAGATCTCCATTTACTCTATACTAAAATTATTTCCATAGAAAACCCAAACCAGAATTTTTCAACACCTGAAAGGTGGAGAGTGTCAAGTGTTTCCAACACAGGATAAGTAAAAGAAATTACCACCGAGACCGGTTTGGCTCAGTGGGTAGAGTGTCGGCTTGCGGACTGAAAGGTCCCGGGTTCGATTCCGGTCAAGGGCATGTACCTTGGTTGCGGGTACATCCCCAGTAGGGGGCGTGCAGGAGGCAGCTGATGGATGTTTCTCTCTTATCGATGTTTCTAAATCTCTATCCCTCTCCCTTCCTCTCTGTAAAAATCAATAAAATATATTAAAAGAAATTACCAAAGAAAAGGCAGATTCCATTAGATAATTACTTAAAATTTACATATATGAAACAGGGATAAGATGAAAACGCAAAATTACCCAACCGCCCTCCCCCCAAAATGACAGCTAGACATCTTATTCAAACTGCACAAAATTAAGGACAAAAGAGAAAATACTAAAATTATCCACACCAAGAGAAGTATCTTCAACAAGGCAACAGTAACACAAATAGCTGACTGAAATAAAAATAAAAACCAGAAAATTAACAGGATGCTATCTTTAAAGCTGAAAGAAAATTGTTACCAAGCCAGAATTCTATACCCAGTGAAAATATTCTTCAGAAAGAAATGAAGTTAATATACACTGGGAAATATTAAAACAAACAAATAAACAAACAATTGGCACTTCGTAAAAACTTAATAAAACTGATATCCCTGCCCGGCCAGTGTGGACCAAGGGTTGAGCATCGACCTGTGTACCAGGAGGTGGCTGGTCAGTTTGATTCCCAGTCAGAGTACATGTCTAGATAGATTCTGGGCTTTGATCCCAAATAGGAGGTGAGCAGGAGGTAGCCAACTGATGTTGCTGTTTCTCTCTCCCTGATGTTTCTATTTCTCTCTCCCTCTTCTTCCCTCTCTCTTAAAAATTAATAAAAACATATTAAAAAAAACAACAACTGATATACCTGGCAACAATGAATAATAAAAAAAAAACACAAGAAAAAGTAGCAATACACATAACTAGTATTAGAAATAAGCAATGATATATCACTACATATCCTACAAATTTAAAAAGATAATATACGATGATCACTACATTTTTGCCAATATATTTCACAATTTAAATAACAGATTCCTAGAAAAACAGAACTTACCAACATTGGCACAAAAACAAACAGAAAATATGATTAGTTATATAAACTATTAAAGAAATTAAAAACTATTAATTAAAAATCTTTCAACAACAACAACCAAAAACTTTAAGCCCAGATGGCTCCACTGGTCAATCTGCCAAATATTTAAAAGAAGAAGTAATGCCAAGTAGAATGGGAAAAAAAAGAAGGAACATGTAAAAGACAAACAGATGTGGAAAAATATATGCAACAAGGATGATAAAGGATTGTTTTGTTACACAAAGTTCAAATACAGTGAAAATATATGCAACCTATATAAGCAAAGACTTATAAAGAACTATCAATCAAGATAGAAACAAAATAACCTAATAAAAGTGGGCAAAAGGAATAAACAATTTACAGAAAGCAGAAATACAGCCAATAAACATGAAAAACGCTCAACTTCACCAGTAATCAGATAAATGCTAATTAAAACCACAAGTTACATTTTACTGTAAAAATTCATCAATAGGAAAAAAACTTTAAAAGTCTGATAATACCAACTGTTGATCAGGGTGTAGGGAAAAAAAGATACTCTTACATAGCGCTGGTAGGAATTTAGGATGGAAGGAAATACTTTAGAAGGAAACAAGGCGGAATCTGTTTTTTAAAAAAGTACATTCCGGGCTGCCGCTGGAGCCGGTGTCTGGGCTGGTGATGGGGTTAATTCCCTTTCGTAAGACTCTGACTTGCACCCACTCAGCCCCACCACCACCCCGCCGCCCCGCGCCAACCGCCTCCTCAGTAACGTGGGCCACTGAAAGATATGATATATTTGATCCACGACAGTTTATTTCAGTCCAGGAATCTCCAGTGGTGACAAGGACATGGGACTCCTCCTGCCAGATTCCAGATGGTTCAATACAACTGACATCCTAGCTGACAAACTGAAAAAGAGCCTTAGATTATTTTATTTTATTTTTGTGGGACACCACAATCCAAAATCCATAGAACACACCAGGCTTCAGGTTCCCTGTAGAATTCTAAAATAAACTTTGCTGTTGAGGATGTCTGATATTGTTACTGTAAAAAATGAAACTGAAACAATGAAGGATTTGGAGGCAGAAGTGAAAGATACAACCAGAGTTGAAACTCTTACCAATCAAAGAACTATGGGAAGATTTTAGCAGAGAAGAATGAACATTGTATTGACAACAATATTGATTTTCAGGAGAAACCTGAGATCCAGTTAACACAATCATTTGAAAAAGAGGAGAAGCCCTCAAAAGATGAAGCAGAAAAAGAAAAAGCCAGTGATAAGTTACCCAGAAAAATGTTATCAAGAGATTCCAGTCAAGAATACATTGATTCAACTGGCATAGATCTACATGAATTTTTAGTAAATACATTAAAAAATAATCCCAGACCGGATCAGAAATTTAATGAACAATTAAGGATGATAAAGTGAAAACTTTCAGAAACAATGTATCCTCAAGAGAGATAACTCTAGCTTTGACAAAGATGATAACCAGATAAGAATACGGTTGAAAGATGACAGAAGAAGCAAATCTATAGAAGAGTACCAGAGAGCTAGAGACTGTATATTTTCCCAAGATTCCCTGTGTTCCCAAGAGAATTATATTATTGACAAAAGAATCCAAGATGAGATTGCCAGTAGTACCCAGCAGAGACGCCAGATACGTAAGAGTTAATAAAGATGCTGCAGGGAGATCAACAAATAGTCATCAAAGCAGCACTGAGAATGAGCTGAAGTACTCTGAGCCACAGCGCTGAAGCAGCACAGATTCGGACAGCTCTCTGGGCAACTTTAAACCCGCTGTAACCAAAGCCAGCAGCTTCAGTGGGATTTCTGTCCTGACAAGGGGTGATAGCTCTGGAAGCAGCAAAAGCATAAGTAGGCTTTCGAAAGCAGGTTCTGAGTCTTCTGGTAGTGGAGGGTCATCTACGGGCTCTCTTTCTCACAGCCAGCAGCCTCTTCCTCCAGGTACAGCTCTCAGCCGGTCTTCTCATGGCGCACCTGTCGTCTATCCAACTGTCAGCACTCAGAGTTCTCTTTCCTTGGATGGTGGCCTAAATGGGCAAGTCGCATCTCCTAGCTCTAGCTTCTTTTTGCTTCCCTTGGAAGTGGCAGGCATACCACCTGGCAGTATTCTGATCAACCTACAAACAGGTCAGCCCTTCAGAAACCCAGATGGGAGTCCAGTTGTGTATAATCCTCCTATGACTCAGCAGCCCATTAGAACCCAAGTGCCTGGACCTGCACAGCCACCTCTGCCACCCCCACCACCTCAACAACAACCAGCTAATCACATTTTCTCACAGGCGCACATATCCACGATTACATAATGCTAAGTTCACCCACCTTTGCATATTTGGAACTAAATTCATTAATTATAATTGAGACAGCCCATGTAAGTATCTCTTAGAACTTTAATATTATCCACCAGTGATGTCCCACTCACTACTTGTAGAAAGAGAGAGGTTAACTTCAAGGGCTTTTCATATATACAGAAAATATATATGGGGGGAAGGGAATTTTGTATCTTATGAGCTCTGGTGAGTATTTTATCCCTATTTCACAACAGGAAGAAAGGGACAAGAAATATAAAAATAAAACTAGGATTATTTATTATCCCCCCCAAAAAATAAAATAAAAAAGTACATTCCCTTTTTGTGGTCTAGAAATTTTACTTCTTACTCTCCACATTAGGATAGACTTGTATATGTAAAAGGATGCTGACTAAAGCACTGTTAGAAACTGCAAACAACTGAAAGCTTCTCAAACTTCCTCCAATAGGAGAGCAGTTAAACTATGATTCAGGCATACTATAGAACAGCAATTGAATATATTTACATTGACATAAAAAGAGCTCAAAAACCAATGGAAAAATATCCTTGGGTGAAGATTAACAAAAAAAAGGTAACAGATTAATGGGAAAAAGAAATTTATATTTATTTACAGATAATAACAACTCATGCATTGATATTTTAAAATAGCAATACAATTGCTTTATTGTAACATAGTATAATTTATAACAGGACTAGTTAAAAAATCAATAAAATGATGTCTATTACAAAAACAATTTAAGTGTACATCACATAACACTATCAACTGAGTGAAAAAGCATGACTGCTTCACAGTGGTAAGCAAATTTCTAAAACATGTTCCAAGAGACAATATTTATTGGAAAAAAATCTGCATATAAATGGACTCATGTAGTTCAAACCTGTGATGTTTAAGGTTCAACTGTGATTGTTTCTGTTTAAAATAATTTTTTAAATCATTACCAGAAGGCATTTTTTCTCATTGCTTTCTAGGAAGAGTGAAAGGGAGGCAGGTGAAGAGAGAGACACATCAATTGGTTGCTTCCTGCACACGCTCCTATTGGGCTGGGAAACTTGCAACCAAGGTACATGCCCTTGACAGGGAATTGAACCTGGATAACGTTTAATCCACAGGCTGATGCTCTAACCACTGAGAAAACTGGCCAGAGCAGTAAATATATATATATTTTTTAAATTGTAGAATTATAAAACATAAGCCCGGCTGGTGTGGCTCAATGGTTGAGCATCGACTCAGGAATTAAAAGGTCGCAGGTTCAATTCCCAGCCAGGGAACGTGCCTGGGTTATAGACTCGATCCCCAGCAGGGGTACATGCAGGAGGCAGCTGATAGATGATATTCCTTTCATTGATGTTTCTATCTCTCTATCCCTCTTTCTTCCTCTCTCTCTAAAAATCAATTTAAAAACATATTAAAAATACATAAAACGTAAAATTTGCCATTTTTACTATTTTTAAGTATACAGTGATATTAAATCCATTCATATGATTTTGCAACCATCACCACTATCTAGCTCCAGAATTTTTTCATCATCCCATACTGACTACCCCCCACTCTTCTCTCCCTACCAACCCCTGGTAACAACTGTTCTACTTTCTGTCTCTATGAATTTGATTACTCTAGGTAACTCATACTAGAGTAAGTGGAACCATAAAATATTTGTCTTTCTGAATGGCTTATTTCACTGGGCATCGTGTCTCCAAGGTTCATCCATGTTGTAGCATGTATCAGTATTTATTTCTTTTTAAAGCAGAATAATATTCCATTGTTTACTATTCTACATGTTATTTATCCATTCATCCATTGATGGACATTTGAGTTGTTTCTACCTTTTAGCCATTGTAAACAGTGATGCAACAAACATGAGTATACAAATACCTGTTAAGAGACTCTGCTTTCAATTATTTTGGGTATATCCCCAGAAATGGAATTACTGGGTCATATATATTCCATGTTTAATAGAGGAACTGCTGTACTTTTTCCACACCACTTATGCCACTTTAAATTCCCAGCAACGGTGTATAAGCATTTCAATATCTCCATATTCTGTTTTCTTGGGAGTAGCCATTCTAATAGGCATAAAGTGGTATCTCATTGTGGTTTTAATTTGTATCTGCCTAATTACTAGTGAATGATGTTGAACATTTTTTCATGTGCTTATTGGCCATATGTATAACTTCTTTGGATTAAAATCTATTCAAGTTCTTTGCCTAATTTTGAATTGGGTTGTGGGCTTTTTGTTAAGTTATAGGAGTTCTTTAGTTTTGGATATTAATTCCTTGTCAGGAATATTATTTGCAAATATTTTCTCCCATTTTGCAGGTTGCTTTTTCACTCAGTTGATAGCATCATTTGATGTAGACTGTGTGTTTTTTTGTAATAGACATCATTTTATTGATTTTTAAAAAATTTTCTTTTAGAGAGAGTTAGGGAGAGGGAAGAGAGAGAATCACTGATGTGAGAAACATTGATGGGCTATCTTCTGCACACTCCTCAATCAGGAATGGAACCGGAAACCTGGGTATGTGTCCCTGATGGAGAATTGAACCAGCAAAACCTTCTGTTGCACAAGATGACACTCAACCAACAGAGCCAGTTTTTAACTTTGAAAAAATCCAATTTGTTTCTTTTTTCTCCTGTTGCCTGTGCCTTTTATGTCATCTCACGAAGTCACTGCTTAATCTAATGTCACAAACATTTTTTATGTTTCTTTCTAAGAGATTTATAGTTTTAGCCCTTATGTTTGAACTCTGATACATTTTGCATTATTTTTTGTATGTGGTTGTTAGTTAAGGTTCTAATTTCATTCTTTTGCGTGTGGATATCCAATTTTCCCAGCATCATTTGCTATAAAGTCTGTCCTTTCCCCATGAAATGGTCTCTGTACCCTTCTAAAAAATCATTATTGTATATGTGAATATTTATTTCCGGACTCCCAATTCTGTTCCATTGGGTATATATCTGTCTTTATACCAGTATCACACTGTTTTAATTGCTGTAGCTTTTAGTAAATTTGGATATCAAGGCATGTGAATCCTCCAACTTTGTTTCATTTAATTGTTTTTAAAGCAAATTTCCTTCTTAAATTTTTTAGTAGATGTGTACCAATTTAGTTTATATCTAATCTTGGCAGCATTCAGCTGGATTCCAAAGTTAGGAGAGAAGCCTCAAAGGAGTGTTTTAATACGTGGCTACTGGGTCCTTCCTATCAGTAGTCGGAATCAGAGATTGCAAACTTAAAGTGTTTAAAGGGGCTGGACAGGTTATATAAATGGCTGGTGTGACAGGGTTTAGAAAAGGGGAATGGTAGAGAATGTGAGGAACCAGTTCATGCCTGATACATGTTCACATATTCAAAACATATTTTGAAGGTCAAATAAAACAATGTGCAGATAATTTGACCCCAAGCCGGCCTGTTAGCTAATTGTTCAAATGTTTTATTGTAGAGTCTACATGTGATGAATAAAATATCTTATGTAGGAAAAAATGTTACATGTTATATGTTCAAAACAGCTTTAATAGCTTGATTTTTGCATGTATATGTTTGAGAGAGCAAGAGTGAGAGTGAGAAAGCACATGTGTTAAAATATATGATATATGATCTCCATCCTACTTAATCAAGGTGGTAAAAGGCAATGGTAAACAGCAAGTATCCTGGGGTCAAGCTGCCTTCTGGGCTTACCTGCCAGTTTCATTAACTTCTGTTTTCATGACTTCGGATAAGGTACTAAACTAAACCCTCTAATCCTTAGTTTCACCCTCTGCAAAATGAAAATGACAATATCTATCTTATTATGAAGGTAAAATGAGATCTATATAATAAAAGCCTAAGTGACCGCTACAGCAGAACAACCAGAACCTGTCGCTATGATGCACACTGACCATCAGGGGGCAGGTGCTCAATGCAGGAGTTGCCCCCTGCTGGTCAGTACGCTCCCACAGGGGAAGTCCCACTCAGCTAGAAGCTGGGCTCATGGCTGGGGAGCACAGTGGTGGTGGGAGGAGCCTCTCCTGCCTCCATGGAGTGCTAAGGAACAGTGAGCCCAGCGGTAAGGAGTGAGGGGTCCCAGACTGCGAGAAGGTGCAGGCTAGGCTGAGGGGGAGGGAGAGACAGACAGACAGACAGACACACACACACACACACACACACACACACACACTGCACAAATTTCATGCAATGAGCCTCTAGAAACAGGATAAAATGCTTAGTACTAACAACACATGGCATTTAGTCAGTGTTCAGAAAAAAAAAAATACCATTCTAATGATTTTAGCATGAACAGATTCAAATGAAGAAGGATAAAATTATTTATGAGAATCCAAAGAAAAAGGGAAAAGGAGTAGGAAAATAAAGTGTCACAGATAAGATGAGCATATCATAAATAATTGATAACCAGTTAGCTCATAGTTCCTCACAGTAAAAAAATAAAACAAAAAACTGTACATAGTTCCTGGATGCACTATCATGCTATCTTCAGTTGACTCTTCACTTGCCTTGTTACAAATTTAACAACTCTACTTTCAGCTTTCCATGACATTAAATAGAATCAGGTTGCACAGGGAAGAAATACAAACTTGTTTATTTTTTTCTCTATAAATTATTTTAATAGGTGGTAAATTGTATTGGGGTGAGATGGTGAGAAATAAATGGTGAATCCAATACCTGCATGTTTTATTTTATTTTTCTTAATATTTTTATCTGATTTCAGAGAGGAAGGGAGAGGGAGGGAAAAGTAAAAACACCAATGAGAGAGAATCACTGATCAGCTGCCTCCTGCATCCCCTCTAATGGGGATCAAGTCTGTAAATCTGGGCATGTGCCCTGACCAGGAATCCAACTGTGTATAACCTCGAGGTTCATAGGTCGATGTTCAACCACTGAGCACACCAGCTGGGCCAAAACCCACAAGTTTTAAAAACAATTTCCAGTAGCCCCATTTTTCCATTAAAAGTAGTCACCATGGTTACGTTTTGCAATCGGCACTTACTCCAGTCTATTACAGTCAAGGGACTTTAAACCAATTTATTGAGCATAAAAATCTTAAACCCATTTGAAAAATAACTTACTCTATTTACTTTGTATAGCTCTTTAGATAAAATACAAGTATATCTAGATGAATTGATAGATTTTTATGATAGGTAGGAGGAAATTTGGTAATAATATTGCTAACTACTCTTTTGATTTTAGAAAGCCTAAACACCAAATGATCTTCATTTGTTGAAATACCAGTAGGAGAGAAGGATAAGACATGAGAACGTTAAGAAAATTAAACAGCATGAGAGGTGCTGGCTTGCACATTCCTCCTTATTCCATCTTTTCATATCTACCAAAACAAGGAAGCTCACCGGTTTTACATTCCATGCAGATGAACTTCCCATCGGGGAGTGATGTCACCCCCAGGCACTCCAGGTGAAAGTATTTGTAGCACTCTCCCTCACAAGGAATCAGAGAGTCACCAGAGCTTTCACAGATCTGCAACAGAGCAAAAAGCAATGGGTCTCAAACTTAATAGCAGCCATCAGAATTCACCTGGAGGGTCTATGAAGACACAGATCACTGGGTCCCTCTCTCTCTTATAGTTTCTGATTCAGTAAGTATGGATGGGGGTGGCAGGAAAGAATATGCATTTACAAGTATCCTGACAATGCTGATGCTGCTGGTCCTTGGCTCTCACAGTGAGAACCACTGAACTAGATAACTATTTCCAGACCCAATATGGTATAGTTTAAAAGTCATACTTAAACTTTTATGACTCCTATTTGGAATCTAACTTTTTTTCCACAGGGCAAAGCAGTACTTTTCAAAAAGGGTAAATATACATTAAAAACTTAATACTAATTTAAAGAAAATGGTTTTAAAATCAGTCATTTGCCATTTACTTCCATTTCGTAACAGCACAATCTCACAATGGAGATTTATATCTGCATATAAATAGTACATATTCCAATTCACAAAGTGGAGAAGCCAAAATAGCTTTTAGATCTTGCCAATATCGTAATTTAGAAAGTCACTACCTTCTCCAATAGAAGGTAAATTTATTTATTATTGGCAGAGTATGATAGCAATTCTTTCAGGCTATAGGATAGGCCACTTGCCTACCTGACACACAGTGTCCTTCTTACTCGTTCCAAAGCCTCTTCTTGACAAACTTGAGTCCACGGACTGCACATCAGAAATGTCTGCATCTGCAGTAGCTGAAGGGCTATCTACTTGCTTTCCAAAGCCTACCTACATGGAAAACATAGCACATTTTAAAGAAAAACAAAACAAAAATTTCCTCAGAGTTAGATGCTATAAAGATCCTAGTAGGAGTTGCTCAAATAAACATTTCTTTCTAAAACACGTGGATACCATGTCTGGTGTTTTGAGAGAAACTTTAGTTAAAATAAAAAATAAGCTATGCTTCTATTATGTAAGAAACTAGCAAAATTAAGATGCTCATCATCACAAAATAACCCAAATGACTTCTTTATTGTGAATATTTAAAAAATCCCCGTGCTCCCAAAGAAGTTGGGTAAAGCAATTATGTATGTTACTTGGTTTTGCAAAGCAAAAAACAGCACTGTGCTCAAACCCTTGAACATATTTACCTGCAGGTCACTCAGGCCTCTAGAATCAGAATCAGATGTGTCTCTGTATGCTGAACTAGTCATTTCTACATCAGTTGAGGCGCGACTCCTTTTCTTTAGAGGTTTACAGGAATCTGAAATCTCGCTGGCACCTTAATACAATACACCGAAATTAATCCTAAAATAGTGCTTAAAGGTTGTTCTGTTAAATTTTTTGTGGGAGAATATTTTCTTTCCCCAAACTCATCTGTAGTGTGAAGAAAGCACAGCTCCCTTTGTAACACTGAAGTCACGAGTCAAAACTTCATAAGCTTCTGACTTTCCTCAAAGTGATTTAATTTACAACCGCTCTATTAAAACATTTAATGCAGTGCTCCTGTTCTAAAGCTATTTTCAGTCAACAGAGCCCAAGTTCCAACCTAAAAACCAATTCTACCAAACTACAGGAGAGCTGATTTGTTTGGAGCAATCCAAGGAACCATTCAATTTGGAGGGGGAAGACATAAAACCCAACACACTATGTAGCTTACAAATATGGTCGCAGAGACATCTCCAAATTGTTTTTATTAGGGATGTGACAAATCTCTGATTTGTATTCGATTCGTACACGGATAGTGCCATTTCCCCCCAATTTTGCAATTTAGTTGAGTATTGCCCCTCCCCCCCAAATAAATTCTGGATGTTCATAATTGTTCATCTGAGACTTCCTTGGTGAAGTGTCATTTATTGTGACCATTAACAAGTGCTGCAGCACATCTACACGTCATGCCATGTAGGAGGCACATTGCTGAGGGCTGTAAACACACAATCAATGTTCAAGTGCAGCCAAATCACGGAGAGCTGGATGAGAGGCCTCTATGTGGAATTTGTGCGGGAAGAAATAAATATGGGGAAAAAAAAAGGCAGAGAATAGTGTGGAATTTTTTTTAAAACTGTGTGTAATACAAATCCAGCCAAAACAATAGTGCAAAAAGTTACAAAGCAACAATCTCTTGGGCTAATGCAGTATAGGCTATACAGAAACAGCCACGATGAAATGTGCAGATCAGGCACGGTGAATACCAAGGAACCAAGGAGACGGTTAATATTTCAACCCACAGTTTGTGTTTTGGATATTTCCCCCAAATTTTCCATACAACAAATAGACATCTAGATCAGCCCAGCAAGCTATGGTGGAAGTATGCAGTCCAGAAGAGACCATGGAGAAACAAGTCTCCCGGGGCCATGAAGATCCGCAACGGGCTGAGTGAGAGTAGCACTTGGTACATAGCCATGTTCTGTGGTGGAGGATGTGGGTCTCTTTAGACTGCTCAGATTACTGGAACCTCGTTATCACATCCCAGTCTACAAGTTTTTCACTGAATGTTTCCTTACATCTATAAATGAGGGTGCCTGCCCATGTTAACGCTGATTAAAAAACACAAGTACACAAATCTATCTCCTTCATTGCTGGTGTATGGACCCAGAACACCACCACAAAATATTTCCTTGGCCTAAAAGATCACTGGATTAACAAGGAGTTTTAACAGAGGAACAGGAGTGCTGTACTGAGGCTTTCGAAGGGAAACACAGGTACCGCCATTTTCGATGAGTTTCTGAAAATGCTAGAAAAACGACAGACTGCCCAAGACAGCTGCCATACTGTTCTCCATGATAACAGCACTAACATTTAAAAAAAAAAAGCTTTTAATTATTGTAATGTACACAGTTTGGGCTGTTTGGCAAAACCCTGCAGATGTGCATTAATGATGCTTTATTTAAAAACAAAAACAGTCCATGTTGAAATTGATCAGTGTAAGTTAAACGGTGGTTTTTAGGCTGGACCCACGATTTAAGCTGTACCTATCCAGCTCAGACCAAAAAAAAAACAAAAAAAAAAATCATTTGAATGTTAAAGCAATTGTTCAGAGTCTTGAAGAAGAAACCAGTCAGGAAAATGCCAATAATGATGATTGGCAAAATCAAAATTGGAAACAAAGAAACTGTTTATCGAGCCGCCGACAAAGAAATCTTGCATGGAGACTACAAGTCTGGAGTTTCTGGGATGAAATTGTACAGGAATCTCAGTCCACAGTTTCCTCAATCGCTGCGGAGACGGAGCTGTCACTGAATCTGACAGAGCCCTGCACTCCCCGGTCCGCCGACCCTGTGGAATGGTGGAAACACAACGCAATCAGGCCTCCTAATCTCGCAGCGATCGCGATGTCTTTTCTTGGAGCTCCGCCAAGCAGTGTTCCCTCCGAGAGGCTGTTCAGTTCTGCTGAGGATCTCCACGGAGACCATCGCTGCAGACTTCTCCCCGAGAATGCAGAGAGGCTGGTGTTTTTTATTTTTTAATAATGCAATTTGCCCAGAGTAAACTACAGGTATTAAATACAGTCTGAATGATCTCACCAAAAACGCACGAATCATGCTATGGAGTTTGTACTGTAGTCAAATTGCACACAGAAAATACAAATATAAGTTTAAGGTTTCTTAAACTTTGTGCATATCTCAAATAGATTTGCATTAAGGTCATCTAATAATGGCCATAAATATGCTATGAATCATTTTAATTTACAAAAGGATTTTACAGCACTGTAAAAATAAATGTGGCAAGATATTTTTTTCAATCAGGTTGTCTTGTCTGATTTGTCATAGTCCATGTTTGACAAACATTAATAGGTACTATTCGGTATTCAGTCGAATACCAAAAAAAGTGGATTCGTCACATCCCTAGTTTTAAAACCAGTGAAACCCCAGAACCTTATGGAGAAAAGTTGGAAGCAGTATCAAGTCTAAGTGGTGTTCTCCAATTTACATAAAACAAGTAAGACTTTTCACATGGAGGTACAGAATAGTATCAACTCTAAAAGTCACACACACACACACACACACACACACACACACACACACACACACCGGGGAATACTTCCATTTCACACAAATTATTGACTGAAGAGCAACAACAATGATTTACAGAGACAAACAAAAATACATGAAGTACAAATAATTGTTTAAAATTGGTTTTAATCAAGGAAATGAAAATCAACATTATAAAACTCACCTTTCTGTAATCCAGTCTTCACTGTAGTCTGAGGGACTGTTTCAACCTGTTTGGAAAGAAAAATCAGCATTAATGAGGATTTTTTTTCCCCACTTTTAATTAACAGAGGGAAAAAAATAATACTTTCATCAATCTAAGTAATGATGAGTGGTTAATGTATCTGAAATCCGAAATCAGTCCCATCTGCTGGGTAAAAGTCTCTGTCTCAAGGTCAGGGAGGGTTTAACTCCTAGTTGCCTGTGCTGAATACCAAGTGACAACACACAGCCACATGCTCTCTAGCATAGACTTTCCCACCATTCCCTTGGTAGATTAAGAGAACAAGAATACTTCCTCAGTGTCTGGGAGGCAGGAGAGGGGTTGTTTCTGCAACCAGCCCAATGTTGCTCTAAACCCCTCCCGCCCCAAAGACATTAGGATAAATTTTTACTTACTATGATACTCAGGTTAATGTAACTCACGCCACTTTAAGACCCTTCCGCGCCTGCACTCACAGCTAAGTTGCTGGGAATCAGGACCCTCTCTGTAGAGAGTGCTACAGGGCTCCATACAGCTGGAAGCTCAATACTTTTGCTGCTAGTACAAACTTAATAAGTTTGTGATATTGCAAAAGCACTTTCTTGAGTGTCTTATGAACAGTGTCTTGATCCTACATTAGGAGAGCGAGATCAGAAGTTATTCTGCCAATGTATATGTAAAACACGTGGTATTTGAGGATTGAACCATTAGAATTAAAGAAAGGATGCTGTTTGGAGGAGTTCCTGTTTAAACTATGAATTGAATTTTATGTTTCTTAAAGATGTGAAATATGCATGTTGAAACACATTTTGTAAATATTTAAGGATGTTCTAAGCTTTTAAAAAATATTTTTATTTTTTTTACAACAGGTAAAAAAAACATACAACAGAAGCGCTTTTATAAGATACAATTAGTAATACAAATATAAAATCTTCTAAACAATCACTGGTATTGTTCTACTACTAACTATAACACAGTGGCATTAACAATTTGTCCCATTTTGTACTCGTTCTGCTTATTAATTTTAAACTGACTGGTCACAGACTGAATTTGGACACCAGCTGGCAAAATCACAACTTCATTTTTGGTAATGAATACTATAGGTTTGCAAGAGCGAAGAAAGATTTTTTGGAATATGATTTCTTAAGTACGAAAGTTAATTATGATAAATGAATGACAAATTAGTATATTATTGAAAATTTTAGTTACCTCTTTCTGGGAAAATTGTTTTACATGCTTGATGATACCATAGAGCACCCACAAAGTCACCTTTTAAGTTTGGAAGTTTAAAATTATGAAGAAAATAAATAGGAAATTTCATACTCTTCCATATTAAGTGGTTTTAAAAGTATAAAGCTTATTGGAACTAATATTCATAATTGTCTTTAATAATAGCTATCTGGGTTGTAAAAATTGATATTTTTTTCAGTTTAATACATTTAAAAAATTCTGATTGTAAGTTTAATTAAAGGGATTATGGTTTCTAAAAATTTCTTTGAAAAGGTAATTTAATATGAATATCACTACATTGATTACTGGTTTAAACCCCTTCAAAATGCTCCTCCCCCCTTCCCACTTGAAACATGTTTATCTAATAACCCAATAACGGATGAGTGCAATTCCATTGGGAAAATAACATTCCAAAAAATCTGTGATACCAACAGAAAAACCAGATCATCTATGATCATCTGTTTCTTAAATATAATTCTTATACTTAAATTAATTTGATTTTTTAAAAAAATAAAAATAATACATACCAGCAGCTTAAAACAAAAATTAAAAAAAATTATTTTAAAGGGAACTCACTGATGGTTCCAAATAAAAATCATGAAAACATGAAATCATTTTGCTTATAACAGAGATTTCAAAATAAATGTGAGGACTTCTTTAAGTCTTGCACCACTGTCTTCCCGTCTCCCGAAGCCTGACTGTGTTCTGTGAAAATGCTTGAAGCAGAATCACAGGGATGGCTGATTAAAGCAAGGCTGAGGAATTCACTAGGACAGAAGCATAAAATAGTCCAGAAAGGAAACCCAGGGTGGGGAAAGTTTTTCTTTCTTTAAGGTACCAATATTAAGCCACAACATTTACAAATACAATGCTTTAACTCTCTACATGTAGGAAGCCAACCTGCTCCTTTTTGATCTTCTTCTTTGGCACAACCTCAGTGGATTTCTCTGATTCGGAACGAGTTCTAATTGATCTTCTCTGTTGCTTCTTTTCTGAGCCTAAAAGATAATTTAAACAAGCAAATAAATAAAAACTCATTTAAGGATGACTTTACATTTATGTAAGATTTGACCAAATTCCCTACTTTTAAGTTGCACAGAGATAGTTTAGTCTTCTTGAAAGCAGATGAACACATTTATGTATCTATAATTGAAGAGATGAAGGGATTGAGGTGGATGACAGTGACTTTATTCTCAGTTGACATTAGGAAATACTGATTCAAAATTCAATCAGTACTACATATTTTGCATTTTAACAAATGTATTCTATATGTAAAGTACTTAACAGTGCTTAGTGCACTTATACAAGTATTGCCATTGTTATATTATTAACAACAAAAGGGGAAAAGGTTGGAAATGTACAAA
Organism: Lasiurus cinereus; assembly: GCA_011751065.1. Classification (NCBI taxonomy): domain Eukaryota; kingdom Metazoa; phylum Chordata; class Mammalia; order Chiroptera; family Vespertilionidae; genus Lasiurus; species Lasiurus cinereus. Next base: position 761,937 of record JAAGEH010000046.1, on the reverse strand, counting down.
AAATGCTGACCAAAACCAAATTATTAATGTGACTGTCAAGGGACTGGTTATAACAGGAATACTTACTTAATCATGGAAAATTAGTTGAAATAAATTTTAAAGTGCTTTCATGTTAAATGATAAAACAAGAAGCTACTGAGGTTGTTAAACAGTAAAATTCTTTACAAGTAAACAGAAGATGACTCACATGGACCCATTTTGGAAAGGATAAAACTTAGATTGAAGATCACAACTTGAAAGACTACTATGTCAAGAATGATTTCATTCTGTGACCCTGCGAAGGAATAATGCCTTCAGTGCAGCTATTCTCCATCTTTTCAGTGCTTGGACCACCTAAATGGTCATTCCTAGATAATAATCATCTTTCACTTACCACAGGAGAAAGCTGCTAAGACTTCCTATAAAATCAGGCAGAAGCTGCTTCAGTAAAGCCTTCAGATCACCTGTATATTATCTGGTTTCATTGTTCATGCCTATTGTAAATAGATTTCCTCACCTTAATTCAAGGCCAAAACAAAGAAGGATCCCATTACCTTTGTTTTGGGGAAGGAGTAGGTAGTTTGATAATAACCTATTGTTTCTGAGCTGTGGTTCATCTTTTCTAGCAGAGAAGTCACAAATGAAGGCGCTAGCTCCTTCCTTTATCTTAATGATGAAAATGTTTATCAAATTGACAGATAGTCTGCCCTCATAGATACCTGAGTATACCAAAAATCCATACTTTAGTGTACTTATCAGTGTTTGAGTACCTACTAGGGAAGAAGAAAATGAAAACAGAACTGCTTAAAACAAATAAAAATCTCTACTTGTTTTGAGGATGATAATATAGCTGTTCCATCGAGTACAGATATTTGAGGTACTATCTTATAGAAGGCAACATGACTTCTTCCAATTCTGAAAGCTACCCAGAACACATAAATTCCACTACATTTAAAACTACTAAAAAGTATTATGTTTACATTCTAAGAAGTAACCATATTTGAATTTGGAAAACAGCTTAGAAACCTAGTATAAATGCAAATACAATTTTGCAAACCATAGAAAAGCAGCTGTGCCACACACTCTATGTATCCCTTAAATTTTCTAGGAAAAGGCTTAGGAATTCTCCCTAGGTAGTTAACACCAGTTGGGATGATGATATAATTAGCTTCTGAAGGAAAATAAAACCTTTTTTCTGATTTTCAACTACAGGCATACCTCAGAGATATTGTGGGTTCAGTTCCAGACCATCGCAACAAAGTGAGTCGAAATCTTTTGGCTGGTGGAGGGTCTTGCCTTCAATTTGGAAGAAATGCAACATATGTGAAGTGCAAAAAAAGAAATGAAGCACAATAAAACGAGGTATGCCTGTATTGGAGTTATTTTTATAAGAAGCAAAATGGTCATTTAAAACGACAAAATATACTTATCAACCACAGCTGTTAACCACATTTAAGCCAAGGTCAAAGCTTTAGTACACTCATCCTGCCCTGGATTGTTTGGCTCAGTGGACAGAGTGTCAATCCTTGGACTGAAGGTTCCTGGGTTTGATTCCACTAAATGGCATGTACCTTGGTTGCAGACTTGATCCTAGTTAGGGTGCGGTGTGAGAGGCAACCAATGGATTTGTATTCTCACATTGATATTTCTCTGCTCTTTCCCCCTCTCTTCTACTCTCTACAAAAATTAATAGAAAATATACTCCAGTGAGGATTAAAAGAGAGAGAGAGAGAGAGAGAGAAAGAACACTCATCCCTATATTAAGGTCCCAACATTAATTTACAGCCTAATTACCATATTTTCAGGCATATAAGATGACCCCCAACTTTTCCAGTTAAAATAGAGAGTTTGGGATATACCCGCCTTTTAAGACGACCCCCGACTTTTGAGAAGATTTTCCTGGGTTAAAAAGTCATCTTATATGCCAGAAAATACGGTATATGTGTTTGCCTAAGAAGGAAACTGGGCTTTTTCTAGCTATAAAGAATGATAAAATTCTACTTTACCTTTCACTTATAAGAAAGTAAAGAGAAAAAGTCCATTGCAGAACTCAAATCTTATAATGAAAAGACTACATGAAAATGAAATGTTCAGTAGCTGAGAAGGGAAAAAACCAGCTCAATTAAAAATAAAAGTATAGACTGACCAGTTTTGCTCAGTGATTGAGCACTGGCCTGCAAACCAAAGGGTGTCAGGTTCAATTCCCAGTCAAGGGCACATACATACCTGTATTGTAGGTGTTACCCCAGCCTGATCAGGGTAATTGCAGGAAGCAACCAATCAATGTGTCTCTCTCATTTTAATGTTTATCTCTGTCTCTCTCTCCCTACCCTTCTTCCTTCTAGTCTAAAATCAATGGGAAAATATCCTCAGATGAGATTAAAAAAAAAAAAAAGTCCTGGCCAGTTTGGGTCAGTGGTGAGAGAATTCGCCCGAGGATTAAAGGGTCTTGGATTAGATTCCTGGTCAAGGGCACGTATCTCGGTTGCAGGCTCAATCCCTGGTGACAGCGGGAGATAACCAATGCAGGTGACTCTCTCACATCGATGTTTCTCCCCCCCAATCCTCTCTCCCTTCCACTCTGTCTAAAAATCAATGAGAAAAATATTCTTGGTTGAGGATTTAAAAATAATATCAATAATAATAAAATAAAAAAATATATTTAAGATCGGTCTAAAATTAAATGAAGAATTTATTTTCTCCCTAGTTAGGAGAGTTTAGATGTTTAAATAAAGACCCTCCTAGTCTATATATTACAGTTAAATTCAGATAAAGCACCAACAGTTTAATGTAAAGAAAGACAATAAAACTGATTATGGAGGGCTGAGGCCAAAAGAGTATTTTAATATTCAAAGAAGAAAACAAATATTTTCAATTATGGCTAATTAATGTAAGATCTAAGTCCATTTATTCATTCCTTCTACATAATAATTTCATTTTTTTACACAGTATTTTGAAATATGTAGTAGGCAGTTAGACAGGCACGAGCAGAGCAAGGATGATAGCCCAGGTACGGTAGGTCACCAGGTTGGAAAGCCCCAGGTACCTAGCAACGGGCAAAAGTGGGAAAAACAATTATTGTAGAACAGGACCTTGCCCCCAGGGTAACCTCTCCTCTTCCAGCAAGCTTATCACTGGTATTAGGTTTAGACCTTCTGACCTTCATATTACTTGTTGTGCAGTTCAGACCACCCCATCTTTCCTTCCCTGGCACACTGCTAGTCAGGGGGTAGAATTCTTTAGAGGAGGAACAAGGGGCCAGAGGATAGCCTCACATGATTCCCATACAAGCCCTTGCACAACCACTCCCTTAAGCATTAAGCCCTCAGGACAATGAGGTTCTAATCTGCGTCAAATGTTCTTGGAGGCAGAGCCTCAGGGTCTGCTGACCACAGAGTCAGAGCTTTGGTTAAACTAGAGATGACATTTAGACCTCAGTTGTGTTTCAGCTCCAGGCCCAGAAAAGTAGCAAAGCCAGATTAAGCTATGCCATATCTGACATCATGAACAGATGCAACAACTAATGACCCCAGGCCCTTGAGCTGAAAATCAGTGGAGACTGACCAGGAAAGGACACACCTGGAAAGTTGATGAATAGTCTATCGAGATCCTCCCCTAAAACCCTCACCATTAGAGAGCTGCTCTCTACCTTCCTTTTTATTAAGTTCCAAGAGTCCTTCTTTTGTCTCTGTAACTCATTTCCTGACCCCTCAAAACCCACCTAACTCACCTTCTCTACCTCTGTGACTTTCCAAATGAAGTTTCTCTTATAATTTTAGTTTTTTGGCTCTGAATTCTTTCTTTGCTGAACTCAAGTATTGGGATTTGCCGAACAGGAGGTCTGGTAACATTCTGGTTCTATTTTGTCCCTAAGACTTCTCCCTAATTCCCTGAAAATGAAAGTCCCATGGAGCTCTTTCTCCAGGGAGCATAGTGTGGGCTACTCCCTTCCCCTTCTTCCTCCTCCCTCCCCCCGCAGGCATGTGTCACTTAACTTCTAAGGGACTCCATGAGACTTGTAACTAGGAGAGCAATGGGCCGCAGCAGCTCAGGCTAAACCTATGAACCTGTCTCCAAGACCTCCTTTTCTCTGGCTAGGCTCATATTGCTTCTTCTATGCCCTTCCTTGTGTCACTGCACTAAGTATATTTTTGCTACATTCAAATTCTTGCTTGCTTTTCTACACTTTGTCTCTTGATGGAAATCTTTCCTTCAAGAAGACAAGAACTGAATTCTTGTCATCTTGCTGGTAACACTATTATTTAAATTCCTGTAAGAAAAATAACTGTTACTATAAGCTCTCTAGCCCCTAAACCATTCTTTCCTCTTGAAATAATTGCTTTTGTAGTTTGATTTTTAAAAATAAAATTAGAGTTTGATAACCAAAAGTTTCTTAGGAACATAGCTACCATGTTATACTAAAGCAGAACTATGACCTCAAACTGGATCAATATACTTTTCATTCATACCCACCTGCAGAACCAGATGTTGCTTCAGGAGATGATATATTCTGAGTTGCCTTTTCATTTCTCTGGTTTGGTGTAGAAATTATAAGTCTGTCTTGTCCCCTGACACTTATTTCCGTCTTGTTACCAATTCCCTTCAAAATAAGGCAAATAAAAAATAAGTATTGGGGACATATGTAATACTTTCAACAATAAAGATTTTAGAAAACAGTTATCATTGGTTTATAAAAATAGCTCAAGATTATAATTTGCTTGAATTTTATATGGCATTGATTACAGCTAATTATCTGAATTATTATCAAAAAAATTTTATTAAACATCATCAGGTTGTATTCCAAAATGTACAATGAAATAATGTAGAAAAAAATCTATATGTTTAAGTCCAGATGACGAATGTCACTAAAAAATGAATGGGTTTCACATAATTTTCTGTAAAAACAAAGTATTTTCTGGTCTGAACAGTCTCTCCCTTTACTCATGTCACAGTAAGAGAACTCTAGGCATCTTCATTTGGCAAAAGTACTCTACTACACAACTAAAACTTTCAATGCATCTTGAAAGACAAGAACATTCATAGATACAGAAACATGCCATTCACGGTAACCAAAATGTGTTCCCAATAAGCAACTTGGAATTGACAGGTTTAGGTATTTTTAATGCATTAAAATAAAGGAGTGGTTTATAAATACATATATATTTGTTATAAGCTTTCATTTATAAAAGGTCAGTTTTATCTCAAATTTCATTTACACAGCACTCTTTGGAGGGGGTTACAAAAATTTGAACATCTAAAAGATAAAAAACTAGCTCCATTAATGGAGTCAATCTACATTCAAAAAAGCTACTGATTCAAAGCTATCAGTAGAACCAAGTGGGAACTGAACTGTAACTTAAGTTTTTCCAAGCAGTTTAGCCTTAATGAAATCAGTTGCATCTAAAGGCAGAAATAGGTAGAGGACCTTACACACTTTTCTGTCGGGAAACATATCAATAATAAAGCATAACTATATTTAATTATTTTAATGTCCATAAACAATGTTAGGAAATAGAGAATTGTTTAAAAATATACACCCATTCCCTAACTGGTTTGGCTCAGTGGATAGAGCATTGCCTGCGGACTGAAAGGTCTCAGGTTCCATTCCAGTCAAGGGCATTTACCTTGGCTGCTGGCACATCCCCAGTAGGAGGTGTGCAGGAGGCAGCTGATTGATATTTCTAATTCTCTATCCCTCTCCCTTCCTCTCTGTAAAAAATCACTAAAATATATTTTAAAATATATATATAGATATATATGTACACACACACCCATGAAGTGTCACTAATTTGAATTCACAAACTCACAATTGTGGTACTGGTGGGAGGTAGTGAAAAGTATTTTAAATCTTATGGAAGAGTTCTTGAAGTAGTAAAACTAAAGTTGAAGTGCACTAAATGGAGGCTTGGAGCTGGCTGATAGAGACATTCAGTTCCAAGAAGCTATTTTCACCCCATACTCAACCTATCACCACAGTTAAAGAACTAACGTAAGTTCTGGTATTTCTCTAAAATATATTAGCTATCCCAAGTCAACATGAGCTTAACAAAATTGCTGGTGCAACCAAACAGATAGCTTGCACCTAGCACCTTTCCCTATGCTCTCCTTCCCAATTGAACCAATTGATCAGTGGGTACAATTATTACAAAAGTTAATTCAGATAACTGACAAAATGATTTAATAAGAAGTACACTTTTCAACTAAGAAAAATTAACTATACAAACAAGAAACAGACAAATTGCTCTCTTTTTTTTTTTTTCCATGACTTTAGGGAGCTAGACTAAAGTTTGGTCGCACGGCTGAAGATTAATCAAGTTCATATAGGGATATTAGAAAAGATGGGGGTAGAAGGAAATAGGGAGGAGAAAATCATAGTCTTTTTGCCTGTCCTCTTTTTTTTTCCCCCCATCTGCAACAGAGTGAACTAGCTGTACATTTCAAATGCAGTGGATATTTAAATTATGACCTGGTATTGTGTCTTTTTTAAATACCAAAGTTATCTACTTATTAAATACCATTTCCTAGGGGGGGGGGGGATCACAAAACGGTATGAAAAAAGGAGGTACCTTCGTTGAATAAACAAACTGATCGATAAATTTCCCATCTCCTGTAGCATTCTGAAGAGCAAACACTTGTTCAATTTTCACAACTGGAGACATGTTGCACTTCTGCAAATCCAAGCTCCCTTTGTGCATTGTAATAGAAGCGGGTAACGATTTCCTGGCTGCTGCTGTTTTCCAGGCTATTTTAACAGGAGGTGGTTCTTCCTCTTCCACACTCGTGTGCCGCCTTTGGCTATGTCTCCGAATCTCAGTACTTGATAGTGAGGAGGCCACCTCACCTGTATTGGTCTGTTCTGGCTGAGTATTCAGCACTGATCTTGGTCTCCGGGGTTTTTTAACTTCGGCTTTGGAGGCAACATTCTTTTTCGCTTGGGATAAAGCCTCCTCAGGCTGTTTATCAATATAGATAAAGGTATACTGTTCTATTCTTTCCTCTCGGGTCATTTTCAATGCTTTCTCTGCATGGGCAATGCCAATATCCCATTGAGCACGTTCTCTCTGTGGTCGGGGTTTCCGAATCTTTAAAGAGAGAGAGAGGCATTATCAGACACAATGCAAGCCAGCAAGTGCATTTAAACCACAAGGTATTTCCCATGTGAGCCTGTCATCTTTCTAGGTACACATAAATATCTTCAGGTTCTTTGGTTAAATCAATAAAATGTTCTTACTCTATAACATGGATAAACTGGTATTACTATTGTTGACCACTTTTCATAAAAAGTAAGCAGTAATGCACCAGTGTGGCTCATGGTTGAGCACTGACCTATGAACTAAGAGGTCAAGGCACATGCCCAGGTTGCAGGCTCAATCCCCAGTAGGGGACATGCAGGAGGCAGCCATCAATGATTCCCTCTCGTCATTGATGTTTCCATCTCTCCCTCTCCCTTACTCTCTGAAATTAATTATATATATATACTAGTGGCCCGGTGTACAGATTTATGCACATGGAAAGGAAATTGTTAAGAAAATAACCAGCAGGGCAGGACTGGGCGAGATAGGCTAGATACGCCCTGAAGCCAACCTCCCGTGGGCCGGCCATACTGGGGGCAGCACTGTGGCTGAAAAGGCATCTGTGGAGTGAGCAGGGTCCCTCAGCTCAGTCAAAATTGCTCTCCAACATCCCTCAAGGAGTCCCAGATTGTGAGAAGGCAGTTCTCGGGAGATGCACCCTAGAATTGGGCTCTCTCCTCTGGTTCAGGGTGCATAACCTGAGAACCACCGCTGCCAAGTTACCACAACTTGGCAGCTCCTGAATTGAGGGTCTGCCCTGTTTGTCATTGCATGTCATAGCTACTGGTGGGATGGTTGGACAGTCGCTTAGACTTTTATATATATAGATGTATGTATACCTATATATATTCTAATATATAAAAAGCCAGGTGCCGTCACGACCTAAACAACTGGACAGACGACCGAACAGCAGGTTAAGGAGCTGAGGAAGCAGGTGGCGGTGGGAGGGAGCTGTGGGCCCTGGCTGGCCAGGGTGCAGCATAACTCCAGATCTCACGCGATTAGGGATATGGCCGGCTTTCAAACCGGACCCTGACAAGAAGGACCAAGGAGCCCATTCCTTGCAGAATCAGCCACTGGACAGCTTGTTGTCAGTGGCCTACCAACCAGGAATCCCATTTCCCTCCACCCTGAATCCTGACAGGAGGGAGGAGGGAGCCCCATTCCTTGTGGAAATGGCAGTTGGTCAGCTTGCTATCAGCTAGGAATCCCATTCACCTGGGGAGAACAGTTGGGGGTGACTGGGCTGGCAGGGGAGGGCAGTTGGGGGCGACCAGGCTGGCAGGGGAAGGCAGTTCGGGGGCAATTGGGCTAGCAGGAGAGCGGTCAGGGGGCAATCAGGCTGGCAGGCAGAAGTGGTTAGGGGCAATCAGGCAGGCAGGCAGGCAGGTGAGTGGTAAGGAGCCAGCAATCCTGGATAATGAAAAGGAATGTCTCTGCCACAGGATCAGATCTAAACTGGCAGTCAGACATCCAAGGGGTCCCAGAGGAGAGGGAGCAGGCTGGGCTGAGGGACACCCTCCCCCTAGTACACATATTTCGTGCACCGGACCTCTATTGAGTGTGTGTGTGTGTGTGTGTGTGTGTGTGTGTGTGTGTGTGTGTGTTTTTAAAAAGAATGATACTTCTACAGCTGCAGGGTCTACAAAGATCACAAAGCTAACCGGCACTTGAAGAGCCAGCATTTGAATCTGTGCTGCTAATTTGTAACATAATGCACACAAGGGCAGAATGGGGAGAGAAAGGAGAGAGCCCAAAAAGTAAGTTGATAAGACATAGTAAAGCAGAAATGTATGAGAGAAAAGTAAACCTGAATCAGAGTTTTCACAGGTATCTATGTCCAGGGTTGATTTTTTAAAAAAAATCTTTAGATTGTCAAGACAGATAAGAAAACTCTAAATAGCCATGTGAGATAACCAAAGCAATTAAGAATTATCCAGGGGGTTAATTTCTGACTGAGGTAACCAGAAATTAGTTAATGAAACCATGAAATGTTACAGTGTATGTCAAACACTGATATATAAATCTGTAAAATGTTAAGTGGGATAAAATTAATCAAAATCCTCTGTGATGCCAAGACCGGTTTGGCTCAGTGGATAGAGCGTCGGCCTGCAGACTGAAAGGTCCCAGGTTCGATTCCCGTTGGGAGCATGTACCTTGTTTGCAGGCACAGCTCCAGTAGGGGGCGTGCAGGAGGCAGCTGATCGATGTCTCTCTCTCATCGATGTTTCTGACTTTCTATCCCTCTCCCTTCCTCTCTGTTAAAAATCAATAAAATATATATTTTTAAAAATCCTCTGTGATCAATTTTAGCTTTTAAAGTGTAAAAATATGACAAATATCTGAATCACAAGAGACCCACATTAAAATCAATTAGTTGAGTTTTAAAATCTCAACCAGCCCACCCAGTATGGCTCAACAGTTGAGCATCAACCCAGAAACCAAGAGGCCACTGGTTCGATTCCTGATCAGGGCACATTCCTAGGTTACAAGCTTGATCTTCAGTGGGGGGGCATGCAGAAGGCAGTCGATTAATGTTTCTGTTTCTCTATCCCTGTCTTTTCATCTCTCTCTAAAAGTCAATGAAAAATATGTAAGAGAAATATTTAAATATCTCAACCAGACAGAGTTTATATCAAAATTTTAAAATATCCACCACCACATCAAATATATTTCTTGGTTCATCACTTGTGTGATCTAAGTTGAACCAGTTAAGCTTTCTGTCTCAATTTCTTCATTTCTAGAAACAAGAATAATAGTATCTACCTCATTTAAATTTTATTAAGATTAAATACAAGCATTGCCTCTCTCACGATACTAAATATTTTTAAAACTTTATGTTCATAAAAATTTTGCTAAATAAGAATGAAGAACAAGTATGGAATGATGTTAAAATAGAAATAACAAAAATCCTTGGCAAAATCCATTATTTCACTAGCATCTACTAGACTTACATATATTAATTCAATTCAAAATAGAATCCAACATTATACTGAGCAGACAGGTAAAGTTTTTAATAGTACTATAACACTATACATTAGACTTACAAAATTACTAACATAATAAGTTATTAAATTGGAATACAAGGAATTAAAAGTCATTCTAACAATTATCTGAATCAAGTATTAAAAGTTCTACTAAATTATGAAGTCCTTTAAAAACAATATTTGATTGATAATGTTAACATGTCAATTACCTTTTGTTTCTCAGAGTGATTGCTGGCTTGTTTGGTTGCCTCAGCCAGTAATTCTTCATATTGTTTATGACCTTTATACTCTCGTACCCGTTTTTCATGAACCCATGCCCTTTCTGGTTGGTTGCTAAAAAACTGGACGTGATATTCCCGGGCACCTGAAAGTAAAAATCCTTATTAACCATTTCAGAACATAAGCATGTACAGATACTTTGCAAAAAACATAAACCTAAGCTGGTTCCCTAGTATTATTCCCATTAAAAGTTATAGTTTTGTCGAAACTGGTTTGGCTCAGTGGATGGAGACTGAAGGGTTCGGGTTCAATTCCGGTCAAGGGGATGTACATTGGTTGCGGGCACATCCCCAGTAGGGGGTGTGTAGGAGGCGGCTGATCGATGTCTCTCTCTCATCGATGTTTCTGGCTTTCTATCCCTTCCCCTTCCTCTCTGTGAAAAATCAATAAAATATATCTTTTAAAAAAAAAGTTATAGTTTTGCAACAGGAAATGTTGGCTTGACATGACAACTTACCATACTTTCAATGACAGTAGTTAAAAAACGTATGTTCCTCAAACATCTTTCGGTAAAACCTTCGCACATTTCAAGCACATCCTTTCTTTTCTCTTCTGTACATACTAGAGGCCTGGTGCATGAAATTCATGCATGGGGAGGGTTCCTAAGCCTGGCCGGTGATCAGGGCCAATCTATAGGGTGACTGGCGGGGCGACCAGAGGACCTCCCACCTAGCACTCACGTTGGCTGACCTTGTGCGTCCAACTCGCTGACCAGCCGCTGGTCAACTCCCTCTGTGGGGCAACTGGTAGGGTGCTCTGAGGGGCCCCTGCTGGCACCCGCTTTCATTATTATTAAAATATACTGTTATTGATTTTAGAGAGAAAGGGAGAGAGATAGATGAGAGAGATAATGATGAGAGGGAATCAATGATCAGCTCCCTCCTGCATGCTCCCCTCATTGTGGATTGGGCCCGCAATCTGGGCATGTACACTTAACCAGAATCAAACCTGGGACCCTTTAGTTCACAGGCCGACACTCTATCCACTAAGCCAAACAGCTAGGGCCAAATATCTTTCAACATGCTCCTGCAAAGAATTTTAAGGGTGAAAACCTTTGAGAATACACTTCCAATGCTAAAAATCTGATTAATAATAATATGGAAACCAATGATTACTATATAAAATTAAGGCAAATTTTAAAGTAGTTTAGATAATAAGCAATACAAAATGTTTTGCAGGCATCATGTATGCTACATAACAAAATTAAATTTTTTAAAATATATTTTTATTGATTTTTCACAGAGAGAAAGGGAAAGGGATAGAAAGCCAGAAACATCGATGAGAAAGACATCGATCAGCCGCCTCCTGCACGCCTCCCACAGGGGATGTGCCTGCAACCAATGTACATGCCCTTGACCGGAATCAAACCTGGGACCCCTCAGTCGGCAGACTGACGCTCTATCCACTGAGCCAAACCGGTTTCGGCCAAAATTAAATTTTATGCTGTGTTTTTTGATTTTCAGAAAAACTGTTAGAAAACTATTTCATTTAAAACTGTACAGCCATACAATAGAATGTTATCTATAATAACAAAAGTGTAATATGCTAATTAGACCAGACAGCCAAATGACCTTCTGGACGTCATTCTGGATGTTTTTCCAGATGAAGCTGCGGTGGCAGGAACCAGGCAGGCAGGCGAGCAGTTAGAGGCTATTAGGCAGGCAGACAAGTGGTTAGGGACAATGAGGCAGGCAGGCAGAGGGGTTAGAGGTGATGAGGCAGGCAGGCAGAGTGGTTAGGAGTGATCAGGCAGGTGAGTAGTTAGGAACAATGAGGCAGGCAAGCAGCATGGTTAGGAGCCAGTGGTCCTGGATTGCGAGAGAAATGTCCAACTACATTCCTTGAAGGGTCTGGGATTGCAAGAGGGTGCACCAGGCCTCTAGTTTGGCAATAAAAAGGAATGAAGTACTAAAACACACCACAACATAGATAAACCTCTAAAACATTATGCTAAGTGAAAGAACCCAGACACAAAAGGTCACATAGTGTATGATTCCATTTATCTGAAATGTCCAAAAAGGGCAAATGTGTAGCAGTAGAAAGTAATTAGTGGCTGCTAAGGGGATAAGGAAAAGAATGGGTAGTGACTACTAAGAGATACAAGATTTCTTTTGGTTGATTAAAATGTTCTAAAATTAGAAAGTGGTGGTGGCCACATAACTCTATAATTGTACTGAAATCATTGAACTGCACACTTTAAAAGGGTGAATTTTATAGTATGTAAATCATTTCTCAAGAAAGTTTATTATTTTTTAAAAATTACTGAAGAAAAAGAAAAAATTTAAAATATAATTAGAATAGGTATTTTTAAAACCTAAATTCTGAAATTTCTGGTTGCCACAAATAATACAAAAAAAATCATGTTTTACTTCACCTGGAAACTGCTCAGGGGTTACCAAACCAGACTAGATTAATTCATAAAAACTAAATTTAAATATATCCTTTGAAATACAGATGAGGCATAAGTTGTGCTTTCATTTGCATCCAATAAAAAGGTGAAATTAGCAGGTTCTCAGACAGTAAATAAATGTGAAGGTCTTTATATAATCTCAAAAGGACGCTTTCTAAAGAAAGAGAACTGAAGAGTCACAAATCTCACATCATATAATATCTTAGCATCCTTTGGAGGCAAGATATAGACAGACATTGTTTTATTTAAGAAGGCTTGATCCTCTTGGAAAATACTTGTCCCTTTAATCTCCCTCATAGTCAGTTATAGATTATTAAACCTGCAGAGATTACTAGTCCAACACCCTTTTCTTTTTATATAAATGACTAGAGGCCCGGTGCATGAAATTTGTGCATGGGAGTGTGTGTGTGTGTGTGGGGGGGGGGTCCCTCAGCCCAGCTTGCACCCTCTCCAATCTGGGACCCCTAGAGGGATGTCTGACTGCCCATTTAGGCCTGATCCCAGTAGGATTGGTTCTAAACGGGCAGTTAGACATCCCTCTCACAATCCAGGACTGCTGGTTCCGAACTGCTTGCCTGCCTGCCTGCCTGACTGCCCCTAACCGCTTCTGCCTGCTGGCCTGATCACCCCCTAACCACTCCCCTGCCAGCCTGATTGATGCCTAACTGTTCCCTTACCAGCCTGTTTGCTCCTAACTGCCCTCCCCTGTAGGCCTGGCCACCCTAACTGCCCTCTCCTGCAGGCCTAATCCCCCCCCCACCCCTAATGCTCTCTTCTGCGGGCCTGGGTCCCTCCCAACTGCCCTTCCCTGCAGGCCCGGTCATCCCCAACTTCCTTCCTCTGCCAGCTGGTCACCCCTAACTGCTTTCCCCTGCAGGCTTGATCGCCCCCCAACTGCCCTCCCTTGCAGGCCTGGTCCCTCCCAATTGCCCTCCCCTGCTGGCCATTTTGTGTCCACATGGGGGCAGTCATCTTGTGTGTTGGAGTGATAGTCAATTTGCATATTCCTCTATTATTATATAGGATGGTACTAGAGTAGAGAGTATGCAATAAGACTTAAGACTCTAGGATAAATAACAATCTGAAACATAAGAATAACAATGCTTTGTACTTTATAATGCTGCTGCTAAGTGGACTGCACAAGAAAATATACAAGAGAACTGTTTAACACAGTGCCTTACACACTCCCCTGCCAGTAGATGTTCAACAAATTTTTTCTTGCTCCTGTCCTACTTATGCTTTCAGTTACCCCAACCTTTAATAGGCAGGTTGTAATGACAAGATGATTGTCTTCCTTATCAGGGCAGATTCCTAGATGTGCAGCACAAGAGTTACAGATATGACTGCTCCTGTTACAAATCTGACTTGCCAGACTTAGATTCCGACACTTTTTCTCCTCAGAACAGTGTACAGGGCTCTGGCTACTAAGCAAGTCTATTCCAAATCCATCAGTAACCTAATCTACATGTTTTGGTCAAATCCAGGAGAAGTCAAGAAAAGTTAGAATACTTCTTTTCTTAGTATTTAATATTAGAGGCCCCATACACAAAATTCATGCAAGGGACTTGGCCCCTGAGGCAGCGGGGGCCTCTGCCTTGGCCCCCGCAACCACAGCTTCCTACAGAAGGTCATCTGGCCTAATTAGCATATTATGCCTTTTTAAAAAATTTTATTGATTTTTTACAGAGAGTAAGGGAGAGGGACAGAGAGTTAGAAACATCAGTCAGCTGCCTCCTGCATATCTCCTACTGGGGATGTGCCTGCAACCAAGGTACATGCCCTTGACTGGAATCAAACCTGGGACCTTTCAGTCTGCTCTATCCACTGAGCCAAACCGGTTTCGGCAACATATTATGCTTTTATTATTGTAGACTCCTAAGGTAGAATTCTATGCTACATAGTTAAATTCAAGCTATACTTCTATGTCATATTGAATTTATAAGAATATCTCAGTAGCCCTGAGCAGTTTGGCTCAGTGGATAGAGCATCGGCCTGTGGACTCAAAGGTCCCAAGTTCAATTCCGGTCAAGGGCATCTACCTTGGTTGTGGGCACCTCCCCCATAAGGGGTGTGCAAGAGCAGCTGATTGATGTTTCTCTCTCATCGATGTTTCTAACTCTCTATCCCACTCCCTTCCTCTCTATAAATGTAGATTAAAAAATGAAGTGGAGAAAGAAAAATAATCCTGCAAAATTTATCAGGATGAGAAGCACTTATCTGGCTAAAAATGCCTATTAAAACTCATGTAAGACATCTTATTAGTTATCCATATGCTTTCTTTTAGGATTCATACGAGAGGTCAGATTAAGATCTTTTAAAATCAAGTGTGAAAGAAATTATAAAACAAATATTCCTTATGTGAAAGAAATTATAAAAATTTCTTTCTTCATATTTAACACTAAAGGCCTGGTGCCCAAAATTCATGAATGGGGGGTTGAGGGGGGGATCCTTCAGCCCAGCCTGCACTCTCGCAATCTGGGACCACTGGCTCCTAACCATTCACCTCCCTGTCTGCCCCTAATCACCTGCTTGCCTGTCTCATTGCCCCTAACCATCTCTGCCTGCCTGTCTGATCACCCCTAACCACTTGCCTGCCTACCTAATCGCCCCTAACCACTCTGCCTGCCTGTCTGATCACCCCAACTACTCTGCCTACCTGCCTAATTGCTCCTAACTGCTCCCCTGCCTGCCTGCCGCCCCTAACTGCCTCTACCTTGGCCCCACAATGGCAGTTTCTTTCGGAATGACGTCAAGAAGATCGTTCAGCTGCCTGGTCTAATGAGCATATTACACTTTTATTATTATATATTCCTAAGGTAGAGCTTCTGTAACTGATATAGTCCTTTTAAGAGAAAACAAGGACTGTATCAGTTATAGAGGCTCTGTCAGTTAAGATGTCCATAAGTATTTCACTGGTTAAAAACTGATGTAGATATGCATATTTTGATGTCAAATCATATGTCATGTGTGTATTTTTACATTCAAATACAACATTTAAGATTCACTTTTTCTTTCCAACCTTTTACTTAATATCTATTTACACCTTTTCTTACCTCTTGTGTTAATTTTGGTATGAACCTCAAGCTGGGGATCGCTTGAAACCATACAAGGCCACCAAGGATAGGTTCCCACCTTCGACCAAACAAGATCGCCAACCTGGAACTTAACGCCAGTGGACACTTCTGTTGTTGGAACAGAAGATAATACTGGCTGAACCTATAGGAAAAGGTCATAAAACTTCATCAGCAGAGAAATTTTAAAGAAGAAACTACGTGCAAAATACATTTAACATGATCTCCATGTAACTTTATCTTCAATTATACTTTTATCGGATACCTGTTATTCGTAACTGGCAAAAGGGAAGAGAAAAGAAAAATAATAAGTCCAACTCCAAATATTAAAAATAGGACTGATGATTTCTATTACCACATTATAAGTTAACTTGAGAATTCACATAATCTATTCAAAAGTGGTTATAATTTTGAAAAGGAAAATAATTAACTGAAAATATCTTTATTTTAAACCAGTTTTAAGATTTCAGTATAACTTCTAAAATAAAAAGTATAGACTTGTAATGTATTAAATGTGTTGTAATCTAATCATTCTATTTTCACGTTCTTATGCCATATTTGACTAGGCAGTATTCAATAAAGTAACTCACCAAGGTTTCCTCTTTTAGTACCGGTTCTTCTCTTGGTTTTTCAGAAACAAGGTCAACCCTCTCATTTGGTCTCTACATGAAAAGGTATAGGGAAAAAGAATAAAATGGTAAATCAAAGAATAGTGATATACAAGAATAAAAGAAAACTAAATATAGCAAAGAGAATAAAGGACACTTATTAACTGGATAATGTAAAGAGTAAGAATACAACTTATGTAGTACTTAATGCTATGTCTTAATAGTCATTTTCTATTCTACACCATAGCTATACTTCCCATTTATTTTATTACTTTAAAAACTGAATTTCTTAATTTGCTTATTTTGTTTTTGTTTTTTAACCTAGCAGGGAGCAGGAAAATGAGCACTCTGAAATTGATAAGATCTAACTTGGATTTGTTTTCTAAAGAACAATTTGGCGAAATGTATGAAAAGCATTAAATTTTCAAATTCTGACCCAACAAATCCACTTCTAAAAATGTACATTGAAAAAGCATATACGTATATAAAGATATACACACCAGTGCTATTTGTAAAAGTGAGCATTAGAAACAGTCTAGATGTTCAAAATGTAGAGTTTGTTAAATTAATTGTGGTATAACTAGATAGCAAACTAATATAAATAAATTCTAATATGACATGGGAAAATAAAAACATATTGCTACTTAAAAACAGCAAATTGCAAAGCAGTTTGTATAGTATAATTCTAATCTTGGAAAAATAATTTTTTTATGTGCACAGAAAAAAGTCTAGAAGGATATCACCATATGATGGAATAAGTGACTTTTTGTGTGTATGCTTTATTTGTCAAACTGTCTGTAATAAACATCATGTTGCTTTTCTAATAACATCTGTTATTTACAAATGAATTTCTACAATCCTTGGGGAGGTAATTTTAAAAGTGCCAAAATTCAAAATATGTACACTCTTCAATATCCTATATTTTAGAAACCTATTCTACAGAAATACAAAAAAATGAGAAAAATCTAAGCAGAGGGATGGTAACTACAGAAGTGTATTATGTTAATAATCTATGTGTCTACCAATATCTTCCTGCTTTTTATCTGATGCATTGTAAACCAAATTGATAAAAGCAGTTATCTTTGGAAAATAAGATTAGGAAAACACAAGGAAAGAGCTATACTTTTGTATTATTTGCATTTTCTGTAAAAAAAAAATTACTTTTGTAATGTAAATTTTAAAAAAATTTTCACTTGTCAAAGAACAGAATTTAATTTGATGGCTTAGAAAGAGGAATATATCCATCAAATAAAGTCTTAACTCCATTAAAAAATATAGCTAATTTTATTTTTTTATCCTCACCCAAGGATATATTTATTGATTTTTAGAGAAAGAGAGACAAAGGGAGAGAGAGAGGGGGAGAAAAAGACATCGATGTAAGAAAGAAACACTAACTAGTTACCTACTGTATGTGCCCTGACTGGGGATTGGACCTACAACCTAGTTATGTGCCCTGACGGGGAATCAAACCCACAACATTTTGATGTATGAAACAATGCTCCAAGCAACTGAGCCACCTGACCAGGGCAAAAAATATGGCTAATTTTAGAAGCTATTCAAAATTCTCATTTAATTAATTAAAGACATTTAAAACACTGTTGTTTAAAAAAAGTTTTATTAAATAAAGTTAATTGTAAAAAAAATTAATTAATAGGAAATTATAAGTTAGACTAATATTATATCCCCAATCCCAAGTATTAATTGTTCATTCAATAGTGCCCACAACTTTCCAGGAACTGTTCTAGAAGTTTAGTATACAATAGTGAAACAAATAGATTGTGATCCTTGACCCCATAGAATTCTACAGTTGTGTAGGACAGACATTAAACAAACCAAAACACAAGCAATATACTAATACAATGTAAATGTATGAAGAAAAATAATGGTGTATGAGTGGGGGAAGGAGGATAGTGTAAGGAGTTGGATGTGGATGTGTATATCTTTAGATACAAAGCTCAGGAAAGGCCTCAGAAAGTAAATGATAATCTGGGGGAAAGAACATTCCAAAAAGCAGTGGCACATGTGAGGTCCCTGAGGTTAAAAAACAAAGGTAGAAATTTTAAGAAGGCCATTACAACTGTCTTAACTGCCCCAAAGAGGAGAGAGGGTACAAGATGAAAGTAGAGAGGCAGGCTACATTACAAGGGCCTTGTAAGCCATGTTCAAATGTTTTATCATCAGTATAGTGAAAAACCATTGAAGAGGATTAGGGAGAGAAGTAACACGCCAATTTGTTTTTAAAAGATCATGTCAGCAGTTATATGGAGAATATTTTGGAAGGGAGTAAGAGGAGAAGCAAAACGTTTAATAGGAGGTTAAGAAAAATAATGGAAATGGCCCGCCCAGGTGAAAGAAGGTACTAGCAACTTTTTGATTGCACAAAATTAGCTCCGTCAGATGCATTTGTGGTAGTACCTAAATATCTAATATAATGGGACACACTCAACTTAGCAAGAAAAAAAAAAAATCTATGTTGAAAAAAAATTTTTTTTACCTGATCACTAGTGTAATAATAAAGCAGTTTAGAAATACTGTTCATATTTGCATAGGCCCATTAGATAGCTTCATTTCAGTCTACAGGTGTAGCTTACAACTTAACCTCAGTTTCTTATTCACAAGCTATAGCAGGAAGACAGGGCCACTTGAGGAAGCAAAAATGTAGTCAAGGAAGTTAGTCATCCTCCTCACATTTAATTTTCATGATGTTTGGGTGTAAGGAATCGCTATAACTCTTTTTGAGGGCGGATAGGTAAGGAGTAACTAATTTTTGCTAAACAACAGAATCTTACTATCGTAAGAACTGGTCTGAAATCAATTAGCTTTTTTCCCTTCCTGGATTAAAGACAAAATTTCCTTCAAAACTTTTACATTACTCAAATGTCTTGTCTTTATTTGATTTTTTGTTTTGTTCCAAATCATTCGTGTTTCCTTCAGGCTGGCTTGAAATACTGTTAAAATTGCTTTCCTAGCTGAGACCGGTTTGGCTCAATGGATAGAGCGTCGGCCTGTGGACTGAAAGGTCTCAGGTTCGATTCTGGTCGAGGGCATGTACCTTACTTGCGGGCACATCCCCAGTGTGGGGTGTGCAGGAGGCGGCTGATCGATGTCTCTCTCTCATCGATGTTTCTGACTTTCTATCCCTCTCCCTTCCTCTCTGTGAAAAATCAATAAAATATATATTTTTTAAAAAATTGCTTTCCTAGAATTGATTTCTTTTTTATTCAGTCATTTAAAAAGAAAACGAATGGCAAGGGAGTGAAAGAGACCCAAGATTTATTCCAGCTTTGAAAACCATATAACTAAAAGGAGGACAAAGAAGTTATATAAAGATGCTGAATTGATAGAAAGGGAATACTCTGCACATACATTGGAAAATGTGCTAATGCATGAGCAAAACAGAATTATCTAGGAGGTATTTAGAGAGCTCTAATGAGCTCAAAAGAAAGGTAAAAAGATAAACCAAGAGAAAGCATAGTAACAACAACAGTTAATTAAGGAGAGAAGTTTTTAAGATAAAATGGTCAACAAAAATCAAACATATAATTCAAGAAAAAATAAGAAGTCAGAAAATGTCAACAAATAAAATCCACTTTCTTTAGTTATTCAAAGGATAGATAAGCTTAAGGTAAATTAAAATCAAGTAAAGGTAGAAAATAACTTTTTGGTACTAAATTTATGACTTTATGTATATAACCCTTTTCCCATCTTAGTTGATTCCACATGGAAAGATCTATATTCCAAGAAAGAATCACAGAAATTTTCTTAAACAGGAAAAAAATGTTAAGAGAGCAGCTGAAACAAAATCACATTATCCTAAATACTCGTCTTTAAAAATTTGGTCTACTACTTTTATTCAAAGCCAAGCAATTTATTAATATGAATAATATGCATTAAATTTGGCAGAATTTGAAACCCTTAATAATTTTCAATACATTAAGCAAAATCATATTTTCTAAAAAAAAAAAAAAACAAACAAAAAACACCCAAAAACTTATGTCAATATTTTAAGGTGAAAAGAAAATTTTTAAAAAGTATTTTTATTGATTTTTAGAGAGGAAGGAAGGGGGAGAGAGGAAACCATCCTATGTGAGAAAAATCGATTGGCTGCCTCCTGTAGGCTTCCCACTGGGGATCCAACAGCAACACATTCATGTGCCCTGACCTAGAATTGAACCAACAACTTTTTGGTGCACAGGATGATGCCCAACCAACAGAGCCACATTGGCCAAGGTGAAAAGAAAAGTTTAAAGGCAAAATAAATTGTCCATTTTTAAATTTTTCTGAATAACTGCTTAAGTTCATAATCTTAAAAACTAAAAAAATATGTACAAAAAGAACATTTTACATGTGAACAGGTTCTAAGAATTTTAAAACCTAATACTCTGAGGCTATCAAACCAAATATAACCCCTAACGTAGCTATTTGGCTTTTTCTAAGTGAAAGTGGCAAGCTAAAAGTTAAGAGACTAGCATTTGTGGATAAGCCCAGAAGTGCTGGTAAAAGATCAATGTTTCAATAGGGCCTTCACTCACATGCCTGAGGCATTACACCTGCCAAGGAGGAAGAAATGCAGAAACACTTCCACATGTTTCTAATTTGGTGGGAAGGAAAACAGCTAATGCAGCTTTAAAAAATATACAACTTCAATAGTGATCTGAGGTCTCCTGCTGCCTAGATGTTTGGACATTTTTTTTCATTGTTGGGAAGATATACTTAGGGTGTTCTAAATATCAGCCATTCTTTAGAAGGCCAAACAGCTCAGAATTGGGAGGAAATACTTGTAGGTCAAATACTAAGAAAAAAGAAAAAGTGAAATCTTAAAGTGAGATTTTGTTTGCTCAAAAAAGAACCTATGACTATATGTCAGCTTGAGGAAAAACATAACAAACTTTTCTTGCAGGCACACAATTCTCATTATGCTTCCCTAAGGTACTGGGGGAAGGGAACTGTCCAGTGGGGTCAACACTCTTACTGGGGCTTCGCTTTCACTCCTAAGCCCTTTATAATGCTAAACACTGAAGGTTTGGCCCCCTAGTGACAACCAGGAGGCACAAAGGTATCAAAACCTAGAACAATGTTTAAAACTGTCCTGAATGAAGCAAAACAGATGTTCTAGTTAAGGAAATGCCATTAAAAAACATATAAGGTTACAAAACGTTAATTTGTGCACATCAATAGCTATCTATAGAGCTTAGCAAAAGCATGATAAAGCATGACACCAACAACAAGCAAGACCCCTGGGAGCTCTAGCTTTAAAGTTCTACTGTCAGAATAAAGTACAATTTTTATGGCACATTTCTTAAGCTTCTAACTGCCCTCCACATGTGATAACATTTTAATCAATCAAAATTCAACTTACAAGAAGTTAGCTTTTCACTTCTTTGAAAGAAAAGGTAGGAAGGGAGAAAGAAAAGGGGAAAGAATGGGGGAGGAAGAAAAGGGGGAGGGATAGAGGGAATAGTGAGAGAAATTAGAAAAACGACATTTCCCCCCAAACACTCAATTTTCAGGCAATGGTCTTGTTAATATTTAATGCAATCAATGTCAGTTTCTACATCTACAAACTGACATTCCCTTACCTGAAGATATTATTTGGTCCTAAAAAATGGAAATATTAATTTATGCTTCACATGGTTTACTAAAAAAGAAAATAACCATAACTCTTATATTACATCTAACCTTTCTAATACCTGGTTATAATAGCTGACTGAAGTCTTAAATGATATAAAGCACAGCAGATATCCAACAAAGACAGAATTGGCTTTAAAATCTCATCGCAGACTGATTACTAGAAATATCACTGCATTGAATTTTTCCTAGATTCCAATAAAGCAAAAAGTAGATATGAAAAATAGCCTGGAGGAGAATCAAAGATGGTAGCATGGGTAAATACCTGAACTTGCTGCCTTGCACAACCACTTCAAAACTACAACTAAAAGACAAAATAGACATCATCCAGAACCACAGGAAGGCGGGCTAAGTGGAAATTCTACAATTAAAAGAGAAGAGAAAAGCACAGTGAGACTCAGAGCTGCGGAAGTAAAGTGGCATGGAGGCGCCAGTGCAGAAAGGGCTGGCAACTGAGTACACAGCTGGTTTTTTCAATCCAGAGGGAGACACAGCTCCCAATTGCTCTGAACTCCAGTTCTGGGCGAGACTCTGGGGACCCAGACTCAGACAGGGAGAAACTGGACTGTCTGGGCAGTGGGCGGAACTCGAGGGTGGCTTTCTCTCAGAGGTGCTTGCAGTGATTACCAAGGGACACTGAGACCCGGGGGCCTCTTAGGGCAGGGCTGACAGTCAGCCATTGCTGTTTGCTCCACCCTGAGACTCCGTCTCATCCAAGCTTGTGCGCAGAGGCTTTTGCATATGAATAGCCTGATCCTTTGAAATCTAAAATTACCCAACAAACTGCAGCTGAGTCAGAAAGACCCAGAACATCCAAAAGAAAGCCCAAGGCCCCACAGCAGCTTGCATTGCTTCACAGTTGGGCCTCATCTGGGAACCTCCAAAACCCAAACAGAGAGGAATCTGCAGATCTCTCCGTAACTCCAGCTGGGTGGTCTCAGACAGAGGCTAAATTAGCGCTTCCTTGGAGATCCAAGAGCCAGTATAGCCAGGGGTCAGAGTAGGACCATCCAGATTACAACTCCTCAGATCCATAAGGAACACACTCAGGGGGCAGATTCAGTGAGCACCAAAGCTCCACTGAAGCAAGTCTTTCCGCATTAGGGGTCTCCAGCACAGAAGTTCTCCTTGCGTAGACACAGTTGATCCTCACAGCCAATGGGCCTGGAGGTCAATTCTCCCCAGTGATACCAACAACAATCAAGGCTTTAACTACAACAAAACTGTGCACACAGCCCATAAAGGGGTGCAGCAAGAGTGTCCACCTCAGGTAACTGGGGAGGCTGAGCCACTGGACCCTATAGGACACCTAGCACAACTCAGGGAAGCAGCCAAAATGCAGAGACAAACAGGTCACAAATGAAAGAAATGGAGGAAAGCAAACTACTGGATATACCATGGTTATAAGGTTTTTCAAGAATTTTCTAGAAAAGGCCGATAAATTTATTGAGATGCTCAAGGATATGAAAAAGGACCAACTAGAAATTAAACATACACTGACTGAAATTAAAAATAATATACAGAGATCCAACAGCAGTGGTCGGCAAAACCAACAGAGCCAAATATCAACAGTACAATTGAAATTTCTTTTGAGAGCCCAATTTTTTAAACTTAAACTTCTTCTAACGCCACTTCAAAATAGACACACCCAGGCCATGATAGAGCCACACTCAAGGAGCCAAGAGCCGCATGTGGCTCACAAGACACAGTTTGCCGACCACTGGTCTAGAGGATTGTAAGAATCAAGTCAAAGATTTAAAATACAAAGAAGCAAAAAACACCCAACCAGAAAAGCAAAAAGAAAAAGGAATAAAAAAATATGAAGACAGTATAAGAAGCCTCTGGGACAACTTCAAGCGTACCAACATCAGAATTATGGGAGTGCCAGAAGAACAAAGAAAGCAAAATACTGAAAACCTATTTGAAGAAATAATAACTGAAAACTTCTCACATCTTGAAAAAAATAGACTTATAAGTCCAGGAAGTGCACAGAAACCCAAACCAAAGGAATCCAAAGAGGACCACACCAAGACACATCATAATTATAATGCCAAGAGCAAAAGACAAAGAGAGAATATTAAAAGCAGCAAGAGAAAAATAGTTACCTACAAGGGAGCACCCGTATGATTGTTGGCTGATTTCTCAACAGAAACTATGCAGGCCAGATGGGAGTGGCAAGAAATATTCAAAGTGATGAATAGCAAGAACCTACAACCAAGAATACTCTACCCAGCAAAGCTATTATTCAGAATTGAAGGGCAGATAAAGAGCTTCACAGATAAGAAAAAACTAAAGGAGTTCATCAGCACCAAACCAGTATAATATGCAATGCTGAAAGGTATTCTTTAAGAAGAAGAAGAAGAAAATGGTGAAGTAAAAATTATGAACAACCAATACATAACTATCAACAAGTGAATCTAAAAATCAAGTGAATAAAAAATCTGATGAACGGGCCGAAACCGGTTTGGCTCAGTGGATAGAGTGTCGGCCTGCGGACTGAAAGGTCCCAGGTTCGATTCCGGTCAAGGGCATGTATCCTGGTTGCAGGCACATCCCCAGTAGGGGGCGTGCAGGAGGCAGCTGATCGATGTCTCTCATGGATGTTTCTAACTCTCTATCCCTCCCCCTTCCTCTCTGTAAAAAAATCAATAAAATATATTTTTTAAAAAAATCTGATGAACGGAATGAACTGGTGAATAGAAAAGAATCATGGGTATAGAAAGGGAATGGACTGACAATCCTCAGGGGGAAAGGGGTGTGGGAGGGTATGGGAAGAGACTGGACAGAATCATACACCTATGGATGATTTCAGTGGGGTGGGAGTAAGGGTATGGGGTGGGGTGGGAAGCAGGTGGAGGAGAGCTATGGGGGTAAAAAAAGAGGAACAACTGTAATAATGTGAACAATAAAGATTTATTTTAAAATAAAATAAAATAAGAAATTTTATAAGGCATTTCAGAAACTATTTAGTTCCAAAACCTTCATTTTATTGTTCTTACAAAACTAAGAAACCATAATTGCTAGTGTCCCTGATTACTCTTCATCTCATTACCTGGTTTTATTTTCTTCATCTGAACTTACTTATGTACACACTAGAATAGAAGCACACAAAAAGCAGTTATCTTTTAATTTATTGCCCCACTTTTAATTCTGTGTCTAGCACACAGTAGATACTCAATGGATATCTGTTAAATGAGTAAGTAAGTAAACTACAGAAAATTGAAAAAGAAAAGCGTATTGAAATACCACAATGGAACTTGTGAGAGTGTAAAACCAATGTGACCTTTACTCCAGAGAAAGATCACATTTGAGTTGTATGAAGTACTGGAATCACTCTACCAAGGAAAGGGTGAGTGAGTAAGAAGTAAATATTTCTTTGAACAGGAGATAAAATTAACTTTTCAGGCATACCAGACATAAAAGCAGTCAACTGTCAAAAAACAGATATTCGTTTCTTCACAAATTAATGTCTGGAAAACATCTTCAATTCATGCCATGTATTAGAATACTAACTAAAAACTTCACTCGAGCTATAATTGATTTGTTATATGCCTATGATTATTACAGTATTAAGAAATTCATATAGAAACCTCACAGATATTTAAAAAGCTCCTGGAAGAAAACATGCCATTAACTCTTTGACATTACTTTTACCCATATATATCCTTGAGCAAGGGAAACAAAAGAAAAAAAATAAATGGGACTACATCAAACTAAAATGTTTCTGCATAGTAAAGAAAACCATCAACAAAATGAAAAGACAAATTACTGAATGAGAGAAGATATTTTGAAAACGATACATTTGATAAGGGATTAACACCTAAAGTATATAAAGAAATCATATAATTTAACACACACACACACACGTGCACACACACACACAAAACAATCCAAGTAAAAAATGGGCAGATGATCTGAATAATATTTCTTTCTTTTTTGTTGTTATTAATCCTCACCCAAGGATATTTTTCCATTGATTTTTAGAGAGTGGAAGTGAGAGGGAGAGACAGAGGGAAAAGAAACATCGATATGAGAGAGACATATAAATTGGTTGCTTCCCACATATGCCCCGACCAAGGCCAGGGATTGAGCCTGCAACCAAATTATGTGCCCTTGACTGGAATCAAACCTGGGACCGTTCAGTCCACAGGTCAATGCTCTATCTACTGAACCAAAACTGGCTAGGGTAAATAGATCTTTATCTAAAAAGGACATACAGATAGCCAACAGACATATGAAAAGATGCTCAATATTATTAATCATCAGGAAAATGCAAATTAAAACCATAATGAGATATCACTTCCCATCTGTCAGAATGGCTATCATCAATAAATCAATAAACCAATAAACAACAAGTGCTAGAGAGGATGAGGAGAAAACGGAACCTGGTGCACTGTTGGTGGGATTGTACATTAGTGTAGCTATTATGGAAAACAGTATGGAGATTCCTCAAAAAATTAAAAATGGAACTGCCATACAATTCCACAATTCCATTTTCTAGCATTTATCTGAAGAAAACAAAAACATGAATTTGAAAAGATATTTGCACCCCTATGTTCCCTACAGCATTACTAGTAATAGTCAATATATGAAAGCAATCTAGATAGATGTTCATCAAAGATGAATGAAGATGTGGTACACATACACAATGGAATATTATTTAGTAACAAAAGAAGAATAAAATCTTGCCATTTGTGACAACATGGATGGATCCAGAGGGTATTATGCTAAGTGGAATAAGTCAGACAGAGAAAGACATATCATATAATCTGTCATAATAAAAGCATAATATTGCTAATTAGACTGGATAGCTGAGTGACCTTCCAGGAAGCCGGGGCTACCAGGGCTAAGCTCCTTGCACAAATTCAGTGCACCAGGCCTCTAGTCTCACTATATGCAGACTACAAAAAACACACCAAAATAAATGTATAAATAAAATAAAGCATAAATAGGCCCAAATATATAGAAAACAAGCTGATGGGTTGTCAAAAGGGAAGGGATGGGAGGATGTGACTAAAAAATAATGTAAAAAAAAAAAAAATCATGCCTGAAGGTGCCCAACCCACATGAGGGATCACAAGATTAGGTGTTACCATGGTTCTTTCCACTGTCGTGTGACACTGATTACTAAAACAAAGAGGGTGAATAAATACGAACCAAAAACTTAAACAAGAGTCTCCAGATCTAACTACCAGTTTACAAGAAATATAGGGGACAGAACTTATTAAATGATGCCATTGGGAAAATCTACAATATGAAACCCTCCAAAGGAGAAATACCCAGTTTCTTTAATAAATATATTGTAAGAAAAAAAAGCAGTGAGGGAAACCTGTTGATTTAAGAAGTCCTAAGAAACGTATCTACCAGATGCAATGTATGGGCTTTGTCTAAATTCTGCTTTAAACCTATCAACTGAAAAGCAAGCATATACCTTAAGTTTCCTAAGAAGGGTAACCCTTCTAAAAACTGTGCCTGGAGTTTTAATCAATATATATAAAAACAAACTCTGACTTTAATAAAAAGAGGTCCTTTATTGCTTTAGGTTATTTTGTAGCAAACACAATAGCAGTGAGTGCTAAATCTAGGAATCTAGTATCTCCTGGCAAAAGTTGGTCTAAAAAAACAAAATAAACAATATAATTAAACATCTTCTCTTTGCCTTTACTCTTCATCTTCAGAAACAAGTTTATTAGAAGCAAATAAAAATAAAGGCATTAGACAAAAAAACAAAAAAAGCAAGTTCTTAGTGCCACATGTTTTATAATATTGTTTCACTCTAATGATGTCCATTCATTTATTCAACAAATATTTTCTCAGCACTTATTATAATAGCGTAAGCTCCTTATTAGACATTCTAAGAAGTTATCAGAAATATTTACAATTAAAGAGATAAAAACTGAAAAATAGCTCTAGGATTTCCAGTAAATATGAAACATTACAAAATTTTTCAAAAAGATGTTTCAACTTACATTTTGTTCCTCTGGTTCTAATTTGGGGATTTTGTGTGACTTGCGCTCTTCAGATCTAGATGAGTCATGCTTGTTGCTTTTTTTCCTCTTTTCCTTTCTGCTTTCATGCTTTGACTTTGTGTGCTCACTTGCCTGTACTTCGTTTAAAAGGTCTCCACAGAGGGAAGACTCAAACAATTCCCTGCCATTCTGGATAGTTTTGGTTATTTTAAGTTTAATTTCAGGTGAGCCAGTCTTCTTTGGAATCACAGTTTGTGGTACCGAAGGAGGAGGTGGTAGCTGTGGAGGAGAAGGTTTTTCCAGAATTTCATGTGGTCTTGTGTTTGGAATTTCTGAATGGTAATAGTCAGTGGGGCCAAAGTTTCTAACTGCACCAAAGCCATTGGCTGATCCATTGGGATATTGATTATAAGACTGGTATTTGGTTTGAGTTTCATACATGCTGATTGATGGTGGATAGCCATTTGTGAGTGGAGGAAGATCTTCTGTTGTAGGTGCATACTGAAAGCCTTGCTGCAAGGTAGCTTCATATGGTGTATGGCCACCATCTTCAACAATGTCACTGCTGTTATCAAAGGCATCCTCCTGACGGATGTTGGCGGAGTCAATGAGTTGAGGTGGTTGCTGAATTGTGTTTCCCATGATCCCTTGCATGAAAGAGAAAGAGAAATCCATTGTTCTGCTCCAGCATCCTTAACTTTCCCTTTTTCTCATCGGGCCTAAAATTTTAAAAGGGGAAATGAAGAGGTATTAATATCCTCACAAGCTAAAAGCTAATCAATTGAAAAAGTATTAAACTAAAATATCCTGAACCCAATTTTCATATCCAGGTATGCAGAAACACTAAATATTTTTAAAACAGGTAGCCAATATAATTGAAACACAACACAAATACATTTTTATCTTAAAGTCTTATATACTTAAAAATCTCAATTACTTTCACAATAACCTTAGTACAATTTTTATTCTCTGTGCAAACATGCAAGATGGCTTTCTGTTTCCCAAGTCAGAGATCATATTTCTAATGTTAAACCTGGTATTTGCAATATAAGCAGTTCAGACGCATAAATTAGGTCCCTCAAAGCTTCCTTTAAATCATTCATGTTCTGTCCAGTGGTTCTTTTGCTATTACAAAAGAAATATTTACAATTAAAGAGATCTGTATATATAAAACCCTAATATGCAAATAGACCAAAAGTCAGAACAACCAAACAACTGATCGCTATGACCTGCGCTGACCACCAGGGGGTGCATGTGGAACACGGCAGGCATTGGCCATGGTGGGATGGTGGAACAGGTGAATGGGGGCTCCAGACCAATGCAGGGTCCTGGTTGCTGTCATTGGGGCGAGCCTGTGGTAATTACTGAAAATTCTTTGCTCCCACATGCGTGGTCCCACCTGGCACTTTCACCTGCTTCCAGTGTGGGCCCTGCTCTGCACCTGCTGCCAGCCTCGATCACCCAAGGGCTTCTCCACCTTCCCTTGCTTCTGAGGGACAATCAGGGCTGGCAGCCGCCTCTCACACCTACTGCTGGCAATGGCCCCACTAGCACCCGTTGCCGAGCACCCACTGCAGGCACCGGGTGCCGATCCCAATCACTCTGCATCATCAGCAGGTAAGAGCAGGGCTGGCACCATCAGGGCGGCAGCGGGAGTGTGGAGGATGGGCTGAGACCCGCCTCTTTGCCCATGGCAGCCTCACAGCCCACACTTCCTTACAAGGTGTATGATTTTGTGCACTGGGCCCCTAGTTTTAAATATCCTATATAATAAAAGCCTAATATGCAAATGGACTGGTAGGTGGGGTGCAGGGCCAGCAAGTGGGCAGAGGAAGGAGCCGGTGATTGAGGTGGTGGCAGGGCAATGGGGGGTGGGGACCGGCTGCTTGCCTGCCAGTGCTGTCCCTCATCAGCCTGTGGGTCACCTTCTGCAGAGGGAGGCTAGACTGTCGGACATTCCCTAAGGGCTCTTGGTCTGCAAGGGGGCACAGGTCAGGCTGAGAGAAAACCCCCCCACCACGTGCATGAATTTTTGTGCACCAGGCCTCTAGTAAAAATATAAATGCCTATTGTTCCCCTTCATCATCCCCATTCTTCTATGTCATGAAAAACTACTGTAAACACCTTGCTGGGTATACTTCCAAATCTTTCTTCATACATTTACATACAAAATTTAAAAAATAGGGTTTAGGCCCAAGCTGGTTTGGCTCAGTGGACAGAGCATTGGCCTGTGGACTGAAGGGTCCAGGGTTCAATTCTGGTCAATGGCATCTGCGTGGGGTTGCAGGCTCAATCCCCATTATGGGGCATGCAGGAGACAGCCAATCAATGATTCTCTCTCATTATTGGTGTTTTTATCTCTCTCTCCCTCTTCCTTCCTCTCTGAAATCAATAAAAGTATCTTTAAAAAAAAATAAGGTTTTTTCTGTGACTTGCTTATTCAACTTAATATATCCTATATATTCTCTACATCAGCATGTATAAATTTCATGCATACTTCATTCTTTAAAAGGTTGTACAGTAAACAACCGTGGTATCTACCACAATGTATTTAACCATTTGTGTACTAACAATCATTTAACTATTCACAATCGTTTGATACTATGTATAGTCTACAGGAAACTTTCTTAAAACTGTATATTTGTGCACATATGTATTCCTCTCATACAGATTTGAAATTTTGAGAGATACGGCAAAAATATTCTGTAGTTTGCATGATAGCAATTTACATTCATACCAACAGTATGTGAAGGCATCTGATTCTCTAGACTCTTGCCAGTATCTAGTTGTTTTTAACCAGCAATATAAATAGCAGAATCATTTGGGATACTTTTACTAAATGCATATGTCAAGATAAATCTGGGATGAGGCCTAGAGCATGAGTATTTTTTAATATATTTTTATTGATTATTTTCTTAGAGGAACAGGAAGAAGGAAGAGGGTGTAGAAAAGGGAGAGGGAAAGAAACATCAACCAGCTGCCTTCCACAAGCACCCCAACTGGGAGTTGAACCTACAACCTAACCTGGGTATGTGCCCTGACTGGGAATTGAACCAGTGACCTTTTGATGCATGGATGAAGCACAACCAACTGAGCAACAATAGCCAGGGCTATAGAGTATGAGTATTTTTAAGACTACATTCCAGCCGATTCTGATGCATACGCTTTTTCGAGTCATTGCATTATAATCTCCGCATTATAGTCATTAATTATAGAAGATGTATAAAGTTGACCATTTTATATAAGAATGTTATAATATAGGAAATCGTGTTAGGAAATGCTCTAAGACCACATTGCTTTTTCATAAGGTTTGATGAGCCCACATCTTGAGATAGAGGATTAATAGAGTCAGATATTATTTGGTAATTCCATAAATATTTCTTCTAGAAAGATCTAAAGCAGAGAGGATTTCACTACTGCATGAAGTCTTATGAACTGATTATAGATACCTGGGATACTATGAAAAAGGATTCTGATGCTATAGCTCAGTTCAGCTCTGTGACTGATTAATAATGTCTACCATTTGGCCCTGCCCAGTTGGTTGAAGTGCTATCCTGAACATCAAAAGGTGGTAGGTTCGATTCCTAGTCAGGGCAAACACCCAGGTTGCAGGTTTGATCCCCAGTTGGGTCACCAATTTTCCCGCCCTTCTTGTCTCCCTCTTCCTCTTCTCTCTCTAAAAAAACAATGAAATAATAATAATAATAATAATAATAATAATAATATAATGTCTACCATCTTAGTTCTAGTAGGATTTACCATAATAAGGTATGTAACCCAAAAAGCAAAAGGGGTGGGAGGATCTGACAATACACTTTTAAAGGTGCATCCAATTAAACAACTGCTGTTAGCAAATGGAAAAAAAAAAGTTTTTAGAAGTTCTGAAATTTCAAATGTATATGAGAGCAAACAAGAAATCAAACTGCCCATACTGTTCTGTAGTGGAACAGGGTGGAGGTAATAGAGAGCAAGCTCATTTTTTTTAGCAGCTACTCTAGGACAAGCGCTTTATACATTATCTCATTAACTTTCATAACACCTCTGTAAAATAGGTGGCATTCAGCTATAAATTCTGAGATTAATTTCTCTTGTTCACATACTTTATTCCTTAGTCACTGCCAAAATAATAACTATTCTATAATAAGCATCACCAACACTTAAATCATGCTTAGTATATGCCAGGAACCATTCTATATGCTTTACATAAAATACTACACATAATCCTCCCAACAATCTTCAGATAGATATTAATATTAGTTTCATTATAGATGGGGCAACAGCGAACAGAGAGGTTAAATGGCTTGCTCAAATGCGCAAGACTAGTTCTTCTTAAATGACAGAACTGGTCCTCGATCAAGGCAGTCTGGTTGCAGAGTCTGATCCTAACCAGCATACAATACTGATAATGCTGATATTAAAAATATTTCTTTATATGTAGTTTAAAATTGAAACAATATCCTAATGTTGACCTGTGGCAAAAAATGTACAGCACACAGACACAGAGGTATGCTCTGAAGTTCTGTAAATACAAATGGGGCAACTATATAGGTGAAATTCAAAAGTTCTTCAAACTTTCAACTTGAAGGAAGGCAAGTTAAATATTAACATTTGACAAGATGCAACATATTTTTTGGTTCTCATTCCTGTCATATACGAGATCAGCTTCCAGATTAACTCCCAAATTATACAGAGGTAAATTGAATCTCAAAATGAGGAAACAATCAGACAAATCCAAAATGTAAAAATTCTCTCAGACAACTGGCCTGAGCACTTAAAAAACTACAGGTGGAAAGAAAATAGTCTAGATTTTAAAAGACAAGATTCAGACAACCCAACTCAATGCACAAACTTTTATTAAATCCTGGATTTAAACCCACCCAGAGATAAAATACACATATTGTGGAGAAAACTGATAATGTTAAATATGGAATGGCTATTAAACAATGGAGTTATTAATTTTCAAGGGTATGACAATAACAGTGTTTTGTTTATATAAGAGAATGTCCTTATTCTTAGGTTAGGAAGCCATGCTGAAATATTTAAAGGGTCATGGGATACACAACTTTCAAATGGTTTAATATTTAAAAGTACATATACATAGAAGGCATAATGTTAATAACTGGCTGATCCAAGTGTGAACTGTAATATTCTTTTAACTTTCTTAAAGGTTTGAAAATGTGAAAAGTAAAATGTTGGGAAAATAAATCAATAATTTGACTAAGGTAAAGTGGTGAAGCCTGCATTAAATCTTTAAGCCAAATGGTCCATAGTATTATATTTTCTAGAAAGTCCAAGCATTAATAGAAACACACATTTTCATATTATTTCTCCAAATAATACAATAATGCAATCAAGAAAGCAGTTTTGATTATTTTTTAAAGCTATTTTAGGACTATAACTAAATTCCTTTACAATTATTTTTATAATTACAGGAACCTGGGAGCCAGCCTCCAAAGAGCAGACATACTGAGACCTTATAGAAGAATTAGGGAGGCTCTCTAGTCAGTATAGGCTCAGAATCAAACTGCCATATTAAAAAACCAGATCCAAGGCTTGTTAGTTATGCTGACTTTAGGCAACTTAATCCCCCTAAAAACTGTACATACTTATAATTTTCTGTTTACCTTGCGTTATATGAATTAAGAGTTAATCCATGAGCAGAACTTAGGACAGTGCCTAGACTATAGTTAGAGCTCAATATCTAATGGCTAGTATCACTGAAGTGCAATGATGGGCAGAAGAGCTTGTGAAAAACTTGAACTATGATATTAAAGTTGTTTAAAATAGTATAATAGACCAGATAAAATAATAGTGAACCTGTGGACAGAAGGTAACTAAGAATTAAACTGTGTGTGTGTAGGGGGGGGGGGGTTATGAAGATGGCGGCATAGGTGAACACCTAAACTGCTGCCTTGCACAACAATTTCAAAACTACAACTAAAACACAAAACGAACATCATCCAGAACCACAGGAAAGCTGGCTGAGTGGATATTCTATAACTAGAAGGAAAGAGAGGGGCTCATGGAGACTCAAGAGGAGCTGCAAAAAGCTGAGGTATGGAGATGGGTGGCAGAGTGCCTGGCTGGCTTCCTCTTGCAGGAGGGATACAGAAACTCCTGACTGCACGGAACCAGGATCCGACTGCACTGAACCCCAGTTCCGGGTAAGATTCATATAGGGGGAGTCTGGACTGTCGGAAAAAGTGAGAAGTGCACAGAAACTGAAGGGAGTTATGAAAGGCAGAGGTCTGGAGAAGCATGCGCCAGTACGCACAGAGAGGACTGACCACTGATTGTGCTGCTGGTTTTCTCTAGTGGGAGGAAGACAGAACCTCCCAAATGGCTGAACTCCACTTTCGACTGCACTGAACCCCAGTTTCAGGTGAGACCCTGGGGACCCAGACTAATATGAGTCCCTGGAGCACACGGAAACTCAGGGGAGCCAGAAAGGCAGAGGTCTGGAGGCACTCATGCAAGTGAGTGCAGAGAGGGCTGTAGCAATTACCGAGGAACACTGAGACCCAGGGGCCACATAAGGCAGAACCAATGGGAAGGCAAGGCTGTCTGCTCAGCCCGGAGACTCCACCCCATCCAAGCCGAGCACAGAGGCTTTTGCAATTTTGCAAGTCTTGTATCATAAGGCTGACTCCAGCACAGAAGTTCTCCTGGCATAGACACTGCTGATCCTTACAATCAGCTGGCTTGGAGGTCAATTCCTCCCAGTGATGCCAATAACAATCAAGACTTAACTACAACAAGGCTGTATACACAGCCCACAAGGGGTACAATAAGAGAGTCCACCTCAGGTAACTGGGGAGGCAGAGCTACTGGGCCATATAGGACACCTAGCACACAAAGCTACTCTACCAACTCAGGGAAGCAGCGAAAATAGGGAGACAAAGAAACAGATCACAAACAAAAGAAATGGAGGAAAACAAACGACTGGATATAGAGTTCAAAAACCACAGTTATAAGGTTTTTCAAGAATTTCCTAGAAAAGATGGATAAATTTAGCAAAACCAAAAGGAGATGAGAAAAAGGACCAACTAGAAATTAAACATACACTGACTGAAATAAAAAATATTATACAGAGACCTAACAGCAGACTAGAGGAACACAAGAATCAAGTCAAAGATTTGAAATATAAAAAAGCAGAAAACATCAAACTGAAAAAGCAAAAAAAAAAAAAAATCCAAAAATTGAAGATAGTGTAAGCAGCCTCCTGCATAACTTCAAGCGTACCAACATCAGAATTATGGGAGTGCCAGAAGAACAGAGAAAGCAAAATACTGAAAATCTATTTGAAGAAATAATGACTGAAAACTTCTCACATCTAGTGAAAGAAATAGATTTACAAGTCTAGGAAGTGCACAGAAACCCAAACCAAAGGAATCCAAAGAGGACCACACCAAGACACATCATAATTAAAATGCCAAGAGCAAAAGACAAAGAGAGAATATTAAAAACAGCAAGAGAAAAATAAGTTACCTACAAGGGAGCACCCGTATGATTGTTGGCTGATTTCTCAACAGAAACTATGCAGGCCAGAGGGGAGTGGCAAGAAATATTCAAAGTGATGAATAGCAAGAACCTACAACCAAGAATACTCTACCCAGCAAAGCTATCATTCAGAATTGAGGGTCAGATAAATAGCTGTACAGATAAGAAAAAAACTAAAGGAGCTCATCAGTACCAAACCAGTACGTATTATATGAAATGCTGAAAGGTACTCTTTAAGAAGAGGAAGAAGAAAAAGGTAAAGATAAAAATTATGAACAACAAATACATATCAACAAGTCAATCTAAAAATCAAGTGAAAAAATCTACTGAACAGAATAAACTGGTGAATATAACAGAGTCAGGGGCATAGAAAGTAAGTAGACTGTCAATTCTCAGGAGGAAAGGGGTGAGGGGAGAGACTGGACAAAAATCGTACACCTACGGATGACAACAATGGGGTGGGAGTTAAGTGCAAAGGGTGGGGTGGGAGCCAGGTGGAGGGGAGCTATGGGGGGGAATGAGGAACAATTATAATAATCTAAACAATAAAGATTTATTAAATTTTAAAAAAGTTTTTTTTAAAAAGAATTAAACTGTGTGACTATCCTATATAATAAAAGCCTAGGTGATATCATGCCCTCATGCAATGTCATCATAAGATGGTCGCCCTCACATCATCACAAGATGGCTGGCAGGGAAGGGCACTTGTGGGCGATTAGGCAAGCAGGGGAGGATAGTTGGGGGCAACCAGGCTAGCAGGGGAGGGCAGTTGGGGGCCATCATACTGGCAGGGAAAGGCAGTTGGGGGCCATCAGACTGGCAGGGAAAGGCAGTTGGGGGCAAGATCAGGCCGGCAGGAGAGGGCAGTTGTGGGCAACCAGGTTGGCAGGAGAGGGCAGTTGGGGGTGCGCAGGCTGGCAGGAGAGGGTAGTTGGGGGCAACTAGGCCAGCACGAGGGCAGTTGGGTATGACCAAGCTGGCAGGAGAGGGCAGTTGTGGGCGATCAGACTGACAAGGGAGGGCAGTTGGGGGCGATCAGGCTGGCAGCGGAGGGCAGTTGGGGGTAACCAGGCTAGCAGAGGAGGGCAGTTGGGGGCCATCAGACTGGCAGGGAAGGGCCAGATCGGGCCAGCAGGGGAGAGCAGTTGGGGAAAAGATCAGGCTGGCAGGGGAGGGCACTTGGGGGTGATCAGGCCAGTAGGGGAGGACATTTGGGAGCAATTGAGCCAGCAGGGGAGGGCAGTTGGGTGTGACCAGGCCAGCAGGGGAGAGCAATTAGGCATCAATCAAGCCAGCAGGGGAGCAAGCAGGCAAGTGGTTAGGATCCCTCACAGATTTTGAGAGGGATGCCCCCAGGGATCAAGCCTAAACCGGCAGTAGAACATCTCCCAAGGGGTCCCAGATTGGAGAAGGTAGAGGCTGGACTGATGGACCCCCTCCACCCCCATGCATGAATTTCATGCACTGGGCCTCTAGACATTTGAGAAGAACAATGTTCACCAGGAAAGGAGGCATTCAGACCACAAAAGACAGGTAGGATGTGGAATTAGGTGTTTTTAACCCTCTAATTTTAAAACTACTCAGTACAGGACACCAAACAGTCTCATACTTATGTCCTCAATAAGTCCCTGATAAAGATGGCATATTTTAATTTTTTATATTACTAAAGTAGTAGTAATAATAATAAAAGCTAACATTTGAGGAATTACTTTGTGTCAATACCATCCTAACTCTTTCACAATGGTTATATTATTTTACTCCTCATACCATCCCTTTGAGGAAATAGTGCTCCTACCCCATTTTACAAATGAAAAGTGAAAGCCAGCATAATTAAGTAACTTGCCCATAGGCACACATCTTGTAAAAGGAGAATTCAAACACAAGCACTGGCTTGTTAAGTAAGCTTAATTTCCTATAATACATAAGTATGTAAATAGCAACAAAAACACAAATATTCACACTTATACTTCAGGTGTGTTCAAGAGTTAACAATTTGGTGGGAGATATCATAATGATACTAGTCTTCCAGATAAATGATCCCAACACAGGCAAACAACTTCTGACAAATTCTTCCTTAAGACAGTTTCTAGTTTTTTTTTAAAGACAAATCAATAAGTACTTTTTTTCTTAATTTTGATAAAGCTGTCTATAAATAGTTTTAAAGAAAAAAAGTTGAACATTATCAACTAAAGATTTAAGGCTCTGATATATTTACCAACTTACTCATGAGGGTAGTCTAAGAGGAAAGTTTATAGAATTCTTAAGTGAAATCTTAGACACTGAATTTAAAAAAAGGAAGCAGATGAACAGCTTGAGACTATAAGTATCAATTAACTATTCATGGTATGTTAAATGTATAGTTTAGGTCAGTTTAAAAAAATGTCAAAATGAAGAATTCTCCGATAGATCATACATATTGCTGGGTTCTATCTTATAAAATTGCATGCTATACTGTATATACTTACTTTTCTATGCTTAACACCAGTGTTTCTCAATAAGAGAAAGCTTTATATTTTACTAGAGGCCCAGTGCACAAAATCATGCACGGTTAGGGTCCCTAGACCTAGACTGTGATCAGGGCCATGTTCTGTCCATTCACCAGTCTCAAGTTCTGCCCCACCACTGCCACCAATCAATTGAAGCCTGAGGGCCAGGAGGAGGGACCAAGAGGTCGACCTTCCACCCGCTCACCATGCCACTCACCCCGGTTCCCGTTAGCTATCCCCTGATCAATCGGAGCCTACAGGTCAGGGGGAGGGACCAAGTGGTCTATCTTCCTCCCACTTGCCAATCCCCAGTTCCATCCCACTACTACCACCCATTGATCAGAGCCCAAGGTCTGGAGGAAAGACCAAGAGGTCGGCCTTCTGCCCATCCACTTGCCAGTTGGCACTGCCACCAATTGATCGGAGCCTGGCTGCCCTGACTGGGGTGTTTGGGGCAATCTGGCCCGGATCAGGCCAGTTCGTTGGCCACAATGGGTGCCATAGTGACCGGTCATTAGGTTATTATGGTCGTGACAGCGTTACGGTCTCTGGCTTTTCATATATACAGATTATACATAAAAATTCCTCATGTTGGTACCATTATTCAAGCTTTTGGAAATCAGCAATCATTCTAAGATGTCATATAAATTGTCTACTTCTGTTTTCAGACCCTTCTACCCCTTAAATACATTCCTAGGTTACTTAATTTATAAATGCAACTGCAATACTTTCCTTATTAAAATTCCTCAATGATTTCTAGAGAAAGTTGAAGAACCCCGGCTTACAAAGCATAGGCTCCAAGCAAGGTCTCTACCTACGTCTCCAACCTAACATCACTTCTATACACTAGTAATGTCAAATTTCTGAGAATTACTGCACACACTATGATTTTGTACCACTGTGCCTTCACTAATGTAATCCGTGATGTCTAATATGCCCCTTTACACATTTTTTGGCTTGACCTTTAACCAACTTATCTCCAAGTATTAACTTAAGCTGTAAGCTAGTCTGAGTAACTTTCCTTTGTGTTTCTAAGATATACCATGCAGGCCTCTTAGAATTAATCATGAAACAACCTGTTTATGTGGCTTTCTTAAGAGCAGAAAGTAATATTTTTTCACCCATGTGCTCCAAGAACCCAAAGCCAATGCTCAGAGAAGAGGCTTAATAATCTTTTAAACTGAACTATGTAAACTTAAGGGCATTATTACATATAAATGAAATGCTTTAAAGAATTGTTGAGGATTTTTCCGAGGACAATGCAAGATAACAAATGCAATTACAGTCTCCTCAGGTACTATTCTTGGCAAAATCTGAGTTTACCTCTCCACTAATGACTGAGATTCTCCTTAGTTCTCTAACTTTCCCTTCAAGGCTTAAAACACCAAGACACTGACATGAAGTCAAATAAATTTCCAGAGAGAGTCTATTAACCCAATAATAATCCCCAAGCGATATCATGTGATTTCCACAATTCAGAGGAAAAGGGTGGTCTTCTTTACCCCAGAATAAACAAGGGATCCAGATGTTTCTTTTTTGTGAACTGTTGCAAGGAACATTTTTCATGGATAAATCCACAGTCTGTATGTTTCTATAGTAACAAGAAAAGAATGTATGCACACATCCTGCAGTAATGAACCAGCTATGCTGGTTCTTAAGAACCTGGAATTTTTACTGTTTGAAGATTTATGTGGCAAAACATTTAAAAAGAAAATTTTAAGACACATACTGCTGAAAAATTAGAGCAAAAATTTTTTTAAAGCAAAAAGTCTGAATTCAATATACTAAGGCAAGTTTAAGTATACATTCTCCGAGGAATTGCAAGATCAAGCTATCAAATATGTTAATGTACTGATTTCTAACTGAATGATCATTTACCATTTAAAAATCAGATCCTATCTATTTATATAAAAGGTAATATGCAAAGTGCCCCCTTGGAAATTAGACTGAGTTCGATCGCTCATTGTGACATGCTCTGACCACCAGGGGGTGGCGCAGAATGAAGGAAGACCACAATTGGCTCTGATCACTGGCCAGGCCTAGGGACCCTACCTGTGCATGAATTTTGTGCACCAAGCCTCTAGTATTGAAAATAATTTAATACATACACATATAAGCCCCCTTAAAACTTCAGCCATGACTCATATTTAACTACTGAATGTGAAGATTTCTTAAGTATTTATTGATTTTTTTTTTTTTTTTAGAGAGAGGGGGAAATAGAAGGAGAGAGAGCAGCCAAGGAAGAAGTAGGAGGGATGAGGGGGGCGCGAGGTGAGAAACATTAACCAGTTGCCTCTTCCATGCACTTCAACCTTGGATTGAACTCACTCCCCCAGTATGTGCCCTGACCAGGTATCTAACCAGTGACCTTTCTGTGCACAGGATGATGCTCAACCAACTGAGCCACACTGGCCAAGGCTGAATATGAAGACTTCTTGATGACAGTCAGAATCAAGGGATATTTTCATTTTATTATTTTCCCCAAAAAATCTACACAGAAAAAAAGTAGGGGGGAATTAAAAATTTCCCCCCCCTCGGAGAGTGATAGAGTGAGAGGGAGAGAGAAACATCAATGTGATAGTGAAACATCAATCAGCTGCCTACTGCTATGTCCCCCACCAGAGATGGAGCCTGAAACCTAGGCATGTGCCCTGACCGGTAATCACACCAGAAATCTTTCAGTGCATGGAATGACACCCAATCAACTGAGCCACACTAGTCAGGGCTAATTTTTAAAAAAATATGGTCCACTATTTTCAATACACAGGTTATCAAGAGTGAAACCAGAGGCTCTATAAAGTAAAAACATGAAAACAATGCTTAATCTATAGGAAGAATGCTAAAATCCCCTCATACCAGGGTTTTAAAAGAGACTCCTTTCTTTTTGGTTCTGTATTCTACTTACATTTTAATCTAATTATATGATCAGAGTAATCTGTATTGAACATTTGACTTTCACAATTTAAAAATCATTTAATTGTTAGTAATGTAATAACAACAGTGTATTATTTAAAGACGACGACGAATAGAAGAACTCTGCTACCATCAACAAATCAACAAATGACAAGTGATGGTGAGGATGTAGATAAAAGGGAACCCTAGTATACTGCTGGTGGGAATGCAGACTGGTGCAGCCATTACGGAAAATAGTATGGAGTTTCCTTAAAAAATTAAATATAGAACTGCCATTTGACCTAATGATCCCAGTTCTAAGAATATATCCTAAGAAAACTGAAACACCAAAAAAAAAAAAAAAGGAAGAAAGAAAGAAAACCGAAACACCAATCAGAAAGAATGTATGCACCCCTATGTTCACATCAGCACAATTTACAATAGCTAAGATCTGGAAACAGCCCAAGTGCCCATCAGTAGATAAGTGAATAAAAAAGCTATGGTACATTTATACCATGGAATAATATGCAACAGCAAAAAAGAATATCTTACTTTTGAGACAGCATGAAGGGACCTAGAAAATATTATGCTAAGTTAAATGTCAGTGGAGAAAGACAAGTATCACATGAGCTCACTCATATGTGGAATCTAAATAACAATATAAACTGATGAACGAATGAACCAGAGACATGGAAGCATGGAACAGAGTGTGGAATCTCAGAGGGAAAGTGGGGGAGAGTTAGCGGGTGGGAGTTAATCAAGATACACCCTGTTACTTTTAAAAAACAACAAAACAAAACAGAAGGCAGCAGGGAAAGAGGAAGGCCAAATTTGAGATGGATTGATTCCATAACAGAAGCCATAGGTGTGAGTCTACCAGAGCTGAGTAGAGCTGTACAGGATAAAACACTGTTAACATCACTCATTCATAGGGTCTCCAGGAATCGGAGGCACACACACACACACACACACGAGATGAATATTTTTAGCATCCAAACACACACATTTAAAAATCAGCAAATACAAACTGCTATTAAGTATGAACAGGATGCAAATTACTAAAAAAAAATCAATATTCTTCCCGAGGAAGCCTTTCTATATTTTAACAACAACAAAAATTTTGGGTGAGGGTGGGGTTATAGGAAGAAAAAATCAACCACTCGGTTCTAAGAACTTGACCCCGCCTAAAGAGTACCAAAAAGGAACTGAACAACAATGTTTACCTTTTAATCACTAAAAGCAGCTAGAATTGATAGTATCTAATCTACCTCTGCTATAGACCAAGAGCAATAACTGAATTTGGTACAGTGACTACACAACTCTATGTAAATCTTTGAAACAAAAAGGATCCTGCTTGGAAATCTTTGTCAAGGAAATACAAACATTACAAATGTAAGCAGTTGTTCCATTTGCCTTCAGATGATCTTATCCTTTGAGGGGTCAAAAACCGTATCAGGTAACAATATTTACCATTTTATCCACACAAAAAAGAAAGCACTTTTAACAGCATCCAAGTGCTATACAGTTGCTAGTTACAATTATCCATAAAAGTTTTAATCACAGTGGTACAGAAGCTAATTATTTCTGAATAAAATGTGAGCATTTTCTTCCCCCAAATTTAATTCCCATAGTAATACAGATGCTTGGACTTCTGAGACTTTGAGAACATTGTTGTAATGATATTAACTCTAGAGATACTTAACAAATTTTTAATTTCCTTATTACTTTTTAAAATACGTATTTTTATTGATTTCAGAGAGGGAGAGAGAGAATCATTGATTGGCTGCCTCCTGAACACCCCACACTGGGGATCGAGCCCGCATCCCGGGCATGTGCCCCGATGGAGAATCAAACTGTGACCTCCTGGTTCACAGGTCAACACTCAACCACTGAATAACACCAGTCGGGCCTTTTTAAATTAAAATGTGAGGATTCAAAATTATAAGGTTTGAAAAGGTGGATTGTCAAACTGGTTGAGGCTTTTTGAAAGATTAATGCTATGATTTAGGGGAAAACATTTTCTTTTCTGAGTTATTTTCAGCATTTATGTTAATAAAATATCAATTCTCCAAATGACAAAGGGTGTATAGTATTTTAATATGTTAAGTAAATGTTCTATATTAGTAAACCTTATCTGGGTATCTTGTTTTAAAGGTACTTTCCGAGGTAGCCTTTTAAAAAAGTACTATAGCCAAAACTGGTTTCAATCAGTGGATAGAGCGTCTGCCTGCAGACTCAAGGGTCCCAGGTTCGATTCCGGTCAGGGGCATGTACCTTGGTTGTGGGCACATCCCCAGTGGGGGGCATGCAGTAGACAGCTGATTGATGTTTCTCTCTCATAGATGTTTCTAACTCTCTATCCTTCTCCCTTCCTCTCTGTAAAATATCAATAAAAAATATATTTAAAAAAAACTAAAAAGGACTCTAAGCTACTGACTAATTTCTACATTAAAGTAGAAAATCTGCTTGCTTTCAAAAAAAATTCAGGAAGAATATATTCCCTTTATATTTTCACATGACTATACTCACTTATCCACAAGACATAAAGCAACTCATGTCACTTTAATATAATCACTAACAGCATGCGTCCAAATAAAAGTGCCCTCACTCTGTCTATATATAATAAACCCAAAAGGTATCAATAGAAGATATTCTTCTACAACAAGATTTGCTATAAGACATTCGCTCATTGAGGAACTAAGCAAAAGCATACAATTGACCATTCTCTTCAATAAAATATGGATTTGATGCTTAAACAAAAACAACAAAACAGAAATAAATATTGGTGGTATTTACTCTTCTTCTTCCTTCTGTTAAGGCACAGTATTTTGTCATACTTTCTAAAAGACACAGTAATATTCCTACAGAATGCCCTGCTAATCTACCAGTTTTACTCAATTTAAATAAGAATGTTCTCACAGCCAAGACCGGTTTGGCTCATTGGACAGAGCGTCGGCTTGCAGACTGAAAGGTCCCGAGTTCGATTCCAGTTGGGGGCATGTACCTTGCTTGTGGGCATATCTCCACAGTGGGGCGTGCAGGAGGCGGCTGATCGATGTCTCTCTCTCATCGATGTTTCTGACTTTTTATCTCTCTCCCTTCCTCTCTGTAAAAAAAAATCAATAAAAATACATTTAAAAAAAAAAAAGAAAAAAAGAATGTTCTCACAAAAGGCTGCATATTGCATATTTCCATTTACATAAAATGTCCAGGATAGAAAAATCTGTAGAGACAGAAAAAAGATTAGAGGCTGCCAGGGGCTAGAGGAGGGAGAAACGGAGGGTGAATGACAATGGATATAGGACCTCTTTTTATGATGATGAAACCACAGAAATGTACCTTATAAAGAGTGAATTGTACAGCAATTATGTGAATTACAACTTTTAAAAAATGCTCCAAAAGAAATCAAGAAAGCAATTACATGTT
Source organism: Lasiurus cinereus (assembly GCA_011751065.1). NCBI lineage: Eukaryota > Metazoa > Chordata > Mammalia > Chiroptera > Vespertilionidae > Lasiurus > Lasiurus cinereus. The sequence goes on along the minus strand of JAAGEH010000046.1, from coordinate 717,629 downwards.
TCTCAACAATAAAGTGTCAACACAGATATTAAATGTGCTTAAAATAAACTTATCTATGCCTGAAACCCGCATGATCCTTTTAACCAATGTCACCCTCAATACATTTAATTAAAAAATTAAATTAAGCCGTAAGTTGAATAGTGTGGGGGGAAAATAAAGTCGGTAACACTAAAAAAAAAAAAAAAAAAAAAGGAAAACAGTAAAAATCAATCAATCAGTATTTTTTAAAACACACACATAAAAATAAAATATGAGGTACTGGTAAAGGAGCAAACAATGAAACAGGGTAAGATCCTAGACAAAGACCAAGCATATATAAGAATTTAGTAAATAACAGAAGAACTAGATATTAGTGAGGAAAGGACAGAAGATTTAAAGAATGGTACTAAAAAATGACTTTGTCAATATAGAAAAAAATTTGATCGTTACCATCTAATATACCAAACTCCAAATGGTTTAAAGATCAAACATGAAAAGTAAAACTTAAAAACTTTTAAGAAAATACAAAAAATAAAACAAGAATACATCTTTATGAATTCAAGGTGGGGAAGGATTTCTTAAACAATACATAAAGAGTATGATCCCTAAAAAATAATAAACTCAACAGTATTAATTTTAAAAACTGTATGCCAAAAGACAACACAAATAAGTGAAAAGACAAGCCCCCAGATTGGGAGAAGATAAATACAATACATTAAAAAAAGCCAAGTTCTACCCCACAACTTTTAAAAAATATCTATTTTATTGATTTTACAGAAAGGAGGACAAAGAGTTAGAAACACTGATAAAAAACATCAATCAGCTGCCTCCTGCGTGCCCTGATTGGGGACTGAACTCGGAACCAAGGTACATGCCCTTGATCAGAATTGAAACTGGGATCCTTCAGTCCACAGGCCAACACTCTATCCACTGAGCCAAACTAGTTAGAGCCCCTACCCAACTTTCTTGCAAATGTTCCCAGTTTGTTCATCAGTTCTGCCGTATCATTTCTCATCTGGGTAAGAGCAACAGCCTCCAAACTGTTCTGCCTGTTTCCGAAATTGTCCCATCTCTAATCTGCTCTGTAGAGCACTGACAGAACTTAAAAAGAAAAACAGAAAGAAAAACACACACAAATTTAATAACCTCCCATGGTTCTCCATGCCTTAGGATAAAAATCCAAAAGCAGATCTTTCTTTATTTGGCCCCTGTGAACTTGTTCAGCCTCCTCTCCTGCTGCTTTAGCTTTCTCACCTTGCCCTCCACCAATCTAACATTTCCTTTCATCAACCACTCATCCTTTAAGAGTCCATTTAGATGTGTTAAAATATTCCAAGAAACTTTTCCAGATTGCCCCCTCACACATCACATACCCTCTGAAGGCAGGTCAAAAACCCTCTCCTGCTGGCATAGCATTCTACCTCTACTCTACTATAGCACTTAATACATTGTACAGGGCCATCTTGACCTAAAGGAAGGGTGCACATGTGTGTAAATGAACATGATCCTAAAACATCTGTAAGAAATAAAAGCAAAATACTTTATCACATCAATTCTGGATACCAGCTGCTGTCTGTTAACTGCCCTCTCTAGGCTGAGGCAATGTTGGGCCAAGGTTCATGCCAGCTCCTCCCTCCTTCTCATTCTGCTGCTGCTCACTTTTGGGAAGGAGACCAATGTCAGGCTACTCCCATCCCAACCTACACAGGCTTCTCTAATGAAATATTTATTGAACACCTACTATTTACCAGACACTGGACTAAGCATAAGGGTTACAGGGATGAAAATTTAGGCATGTTTCCTACAATCATACATTATTACTGGAGACAGGAAAGCAATAAAAGTAAAGTGCAGGAGATGAGGCTCAGAAATTGCTCCTGGCAACATTTGTTTATTCATTTCATATTGAGTGGCTGTATTATGTTTAAACCTAAGGACTAGAGATAAAAGATAAGCAAGACAGAGGCCTGCTGACAGAAAAGGACAAAAGAAAACTTTCAGGTTGAGAAGCTAAGGGGATGTGAGAATAGAGAGGATGCAAGGAAGCTCCAACAATTCCAGCCTTAGGAAGCAAAGTTCTAACCTGTGGGAAGAGAGAGGAGTGCCTTCCCTACATTAAACTAAAAGCATTTTCAATTCCATTAAAAATTTTCTTAGGTTTTTAATATCACAGCTTCCAAATGATCTAGTTTATTAAAAAGGCCTTTCTTGATATATAACAAAACCAAATTATAAGTATTTAATGAAAGCACAGAACTTAATTCAGAAAAATAAAGACTTAGATGCCAGAGAATATAGAAAGATTAAAGTTTATTTTGAGGACATAGGACTACTTCATCTCTGAATCCCCAGGCCAACTATAATATCTGGCACATTACCAATAAACAAATCAGTCATAAACAGAATGGAGTACAATAGTTAAGGGGCCATAGGATTGGATTAACAACTGAAATCTACGCTAGTAAAAGAGTAACGTGCAAATTAACCATCACTCCGCTATACCAAGCCACACCCAAAGCCAATCAGGAGCAAAAATGCAAATTAACCCAACCAAGATGGTAGCTGGCCACAGAGCTAGAGTAAGCAGGAGGCTTGGGTTGTCCTGGCAATGGAGGAAACCAAGTTTCCCACCTGCCTTGGCCAGCCCTGGCCTCCGCTCAAGGCTACAAAGTTTCAATTATAGAAGATAAATGAATCCCAACAAAAATGGTGGCAGCCACAGAGCTGGAGAGAGCAGGAGGCTTGGGTTGCCCCCAGGTAATGGATGAAGCCAATCTTCCTGGCCTGCCCTGGCCTCCGCTTAAGGCTACAAAGTTTCAATTATAAAAGATAAATAAATCCCAGATACCAGGGCCTCTGCTTGGGTCACTGGGGGGCGTGACTGGCCTGCAAACTACCACAGGCCCATCGCCCAGGCTACCCCACACCCCAAGGGAACCCCCACCCTGATCCGGGACACCCTTCAGGGCAAACCAGCAGGCCCCCACCCAAGCACCAGGCCTCTGGATTTTATAATCCTATCTAATAAAAGAGTAATATGCAAACTGACCATCACTCCAACACACAAGATGGCTGCCCCCATGTGGACACAAGATGGCCACCACAAGATGGCCAGCAGGGGAGGGCATTTAGGAGGGATCAGGCCTGCAAGGGTGGGCAGGAAGAAGTGATCAAGCCTGCAGGGGAGGACAGTTAGGGGTGACCAGGCCAGCAGAAGAGGGAAGTTGGGGGCAACTGGGCCTGCAGGGCAGTTGGGTGGGATCCAGGTCTGCAAGGGAGAACAGTTGGGGGGGACCAGGCCAGAAGAGGAGGGAAGTTGGGGACAACTGGGCCTGCAGGGCAGTTGAGGAGGACCCAGGCCTGCAGGGAAGAGCAGTTGGGGGGACCAGGCCTGCAGGGGAAGGCAGTTGAACGGGGACCAGGCCTGTAGGGGAGGGGAGTTCAGGGTGACCAGGCCCGCAGGGGAGGGCAGTTAGGGGCAATCAGGCTGGCAGGGGAGCAGTTAGGCATCAATTAGGCTGGCAGGGGGTGATCAGGCTGGCAGGTAGAAGCGGTTAGGAGCAATCAGACAGGCAGGCAAGAGGTTGGGAGCTAATAGTCCTGGATTGTGAGAGGGATGTCCGACTGCCATTTAAGCCCAATCCTAGTGGGATTTCATTTCCTATAGGCAATCGGACATCCCTTGGGGAGGTCCCAGATTGGAGAGGGTACCGGCTGTGCTGAAGGACACACTCTGTCCCGTGCATGAATTTCATGCATCAGGTCTCTAGTGTTTAAATATGAAGTAACAGTCATTATGTAATTAGTATTGCTGAAATCCCTGGGCTGTTTGTTAACACTATGCATTTAGAACTAATTGTACAGATTTGCTTTTTCATTCCTAAGAAAGGCCATGAATAAAGTTAGAAAATATCTGAACTTTGATTATTTATATGTCCAAAACAAAACCAAACTAGCAGAAGAAAGATTGGATAGCTCAGAAGGTAAGCTTTCTCAGAGCTCAGGAATGAGCTGCTGAAAGCTAAAAACCAACCACATTTTCTCTGATGATTTTGTATATAAAGATAATAATAAACTTATTATAAAAAAAAGATTATGGGTCCTTTTATGACTAAAACATCTAAGAAATATTTCAATTCCTAACAACTGAAATCTCTGGGTCACATGGATTTTTGGCTGATTTTCACAAAAATATGTAGGGGAAGAGAAAATCTGCAGTGGTAAAGACAGCACTATAATAAGAACCACTTTTTCAAAGTCTGTTCATTTAAAACATAGTCATCACAGTTGAAAAGAAAAGAAAAGCCCTTATAACTATCCAAAAGAACTATATTAAGCCAATATTTTTCCTAATGATTAACCTCTAAGTGGAAATTTATTTTACAAAAATAAAAAGGCATTGTTCACATCTTAAAACATTATTTAGCTATTTTAAAATATGTGTAGCAATAGATAAGTAAAAATAAAGTCCTTTCTAAATTTACCATGTTGGCATTTCAAAATCAGAATTAAACTATCTAATATTAGGGTAATATGTAAATTGGTCAGGATGCTGTCACATAACGACCAATCAGCAGGCTGCCAGCACAGCAGGAACCAGTGGGCAGGGACTTGCAGCATCAGTGGGTGGAAACTTGTGCCACCCGGGGATGTGAGGCTTGTGTCCCTGACCCTGGCAACGGGCCCAGGAACATGAGACTTGCGTTCCCGGCCTCCTATGCCAGCCTGGGACCTTGAGGCTTGTGTCCCTGACCCTGACAATGGGCCAGGAGACATGAAGCTCATATCCCTGCCCCTGACAACAGACCCCAGGACGTGAGGCTCACATCCCCACCCCAGCAACGAGCCTGGGATGTGAGGCTCGAGTTTCTGCTTGGGGACTTGAGGCTTGCATCCCCACCCCCAGCAACAGGCCCGGGGATGTGAGGCTCGCATCCCTACCCCCTGAGCTGGCCCAAGGACGTGAGGCGCACATCCCTAACCCCAGCTACGGGCTCCCCAGGATGTGAGGCTCACGTCCCCATCCCCAGCAACAGGCCCAGGGACATGAGGCTTGAGTCCCTGTCCCCGGCAAAGGGCAAACAGCAATATTAAAATAGTTCCTCTAATTAATTCCCTTTTAATGTGCACGAATTTTATGGACCAGGCTAATTTACTACAAGAAAAACTTGATCTCCAACTACTCTCAGATAACTCAAACAAATATCAGCCAAATATTGCTTGCATCAGTTAAAGTGACTATGTCTGCTACACAGTGATGTTCATTCAGAGATCATAAATCAAAACAACACACTGGACAATAAGGACTTGGCAGTTCTCCTTTCTATTCCAACAATGGCATACAAATTACTTTCAGTAAATTTCTTAATCTCTGCGTAAGAGATTAGAAAATGAAGCTACTCAAAAACTGAACATGGATAAATATTCTCATATCTGTGTCATTTTGTCAACTCTATTGCATTTTAAGTGGATAGGATTTAGTTAGTACATGTGTGTATGCCTGGACAAAAGTTTCTTTTTAAAATGAGTCCCCAGAGAAACATTTCTATATGAAATCATAACTAGTCATCTTACTCAAATCAACATCACCAAGTAAATAATTCTCCAAGTAAATAATCAAAAGCTGAGTCTCACCTTGCCTATTCCCAGTCTCCAAGTGGCATGATACTCCAGATATATATCTTAGTCCTCATAGAACACCCGCCCGCCCTTTTTTTTTTTTTTTTTTTGGTTTTGTTTATGACATAGTTCATTACTGAACACCAACTATGTACCAGACCCTGTTTTTTGTCCTAGGAAATCAAAGGAAAGAGATTCTGGTCTCGTGAACAAGACAATTACAGACAGTGAGTGTTGCGCTAATAAAACAGGGTAATATGATGGTGACTGGGGGACTACATTGTTATAAAAAGGATTAATGGAATAAAAACCAGGAATTGATCATACAGAAAGACAGGAGGAAAAGAAGTGAAGACATAATCATCACACATGTCTTTTATTTTCTATTGAGTTCTCTTTGTTTCAGAGGCTTCTGAGGTATGATTATAGTAAAATGATTTAAGTAATAGTTTTGTCAAGTATTTCATGTGATTTAAAAAGCTTAAACTTTAATTTTTTTATATATATTTTTTAAATCTGAGAGAGAGAGAGATCAGATGCCTCCTTTACACATTCCAATTGGGGACTGAACCTGCAACGTAGGTTTGTGCCCTGACTGGGAATTGAATTAGTGGCCTCTCAGTGCATGGGACAACACCCAATCAATTGAGCCACACTGGCTAGGGCTAGAGCAATACTCTTTTTAAAAGCATAACGGTACTACTCCAGAATCTGCTTAACTCTATTATTGTCTAAATATTTTCTAAAGCTTACACATAAAATTTTTGTGCTAAAAAAGGATAATTGTCAAGGATATTAAAATATCCTATGAGAAAGTGACCTGCATGAAGTGAAACACAATTACAAAATTCAAAAATCTATATCTGACTTTGGAGAACCAGAAACATTGTCACTAAATTACACAATTTTCACTTGTGCATGATTCCACCAAGGTACACACCATTTTAAGTTGCTTTGTCAATCTTATTTTTTCCTGACTAAACTACATTACTATTGAACTGCCTTTATCAATATAAATCTTAATAGTAAAACACCCTATTTTCCTTATCTATTTGGCTTAACCTCAACTTTCTTCACTTTATTCTTGACCACTCCCATCAAGAACAAACGTGGTGTTACCTCTTGAAGAAAATTTACATTATTTTCCAATCCCTTACATCAAGGTACTCACAATGAAAATTACTACAAACTAAGTAACACATCAGTCATCCTATTCTATTCACTATGAAATCTACTAAACTAACAAGTTCATCTACATATTGTCTTACTTCTTTCCCAAAAACACTTAAATTATAATAAAACTAGAGGCCCAGTGCATGAATTTGTGCATGGGTGGGGCTCCTCAGCCTGGCCAGTGGATCAGGGCCAGCCAGCTGGGGGGGGAGGGGCCATGTGAGGTTGGCCAGCTGGAGGGAGAGACAATGGGAGGTTGGCTATGGGAGCACACTGACCACCAACAGGCAGCTCCTGCATTGAGCGTCTGCCCCCTGGTAGTCAGTGTGTTGTCATAGTGACCAATCAACCTGTTGTTCAGTTGACCCATCGTAAAAGTTGCTTTGGCTTTTATATAGATAGATAGATAGATAGATATAGATATAGATATAGATATAGATATAGATATAGGTATAGGTATAGATATAGATACAGATATAGATGTTTTCTCAGTTTGGTTCTTAAAACCTTGTAGATGTTCACATTTTACTTTCTTTTCCCTTGTAGTTTTCATTCCCTATAGCAAGATATAAAAATAATGCATTATATGTAGTTTTTAAAGTACTAAGCAATTTATCATATCTAAAATAATATATACTCAGTTTATCTTTTCTGTAAAGACCAGGTTTTTTTTTTGTTTCATCAGGTTTAGCACTTTAGTGTTTTAGGTTCAACTGTATTCAACATTTCATTTTAAAATAAGCAATAAAAGTCAGAACATAAGTAACTTCATACTATAAATTCAAAATTTAGATTATCACCTATTTGCTTACTCAGAAGACTAAGTGTTGTCTAAGTGCTGTAGCCTTCATGCTGTTGTTATAACAACAGTGTAAGCAAATTTGGACTGGAAAATTAACTTCATGTTTATACTTGTACCAGCACGAATTCTCTTAACAACTGAGAAACGCCCACATAACCCATGCACACAATCTGATCATGCATTAGTTAACTTTGAACTTTTAAGTTCCATGAAAGTGAGTTTGAGTCAACTGAGTTTATTTCTTTACCCATTAAACATGCAACTAAAGGTTAGTTCATTTTTAAAAAAAAAATATTTTATTGATTTTTTACAGAGAGGAAGGGAGAGGGATAGAGTTAGAAACATCAATGAGAGAGAGACATCAATCAGCCGCCTCCTGCACGCCCCCTACTGGGGATGTGTCCGCAACCAGGATATATGCCCTTGACCAGAATCGAACCTGGGACCTTTCAGTCCACAGGCCGACGCTCTATCCACTGAGCCAAACCAGTTTTGGCAGGTTACTTCATTTTGCATGTATTATTTTTCTTACATTAAAAAAAGTAGTTTATTATCACCTATATGCCTGTTACAGGGTTCTAAACATCATACTCTATCGTACCTGAGAAAAACCCCACCGTTATGACACTACCACTGAACGAAGCTCTAGGCGCACTTTACCACGTCTTTTGGATCCCTAAAGCTCCAGGAAAGTCATTTTCATCTCTATTTCAGAGACAGGAATTCTGAACCTCAGAGGTAAAAGGTACAGTGAGGACAGGAACTCAGATTTCCCTGGCTCTTGGCCTACACTCGACTGACCACTGAGTTTAAAAAAAAAAAAAAGATGTTTAACTAAATGTCTTACAGCAAATAGAACAACTGTCAGGGTGAAGGTCAGTTAGAGCAAAAGCAAACCTCTATTAAAAAAACACAAAACCAGCCAAAACCAGTTTGGCTCAGTGGATAGAGCGTCGGCCTGTGGACTGAAAGGTCCCAAGTTTGATTCTGTTCAAGGGCATGCATCTTGGTTACGGGCACATCCCCAATATGGGGTGTGCAGGAGGCAGCTGATCGATGTCTCTCTCATATCGATGTTTCTAACTATCCCTCCTCTTCCTTCCTCTCTGTGAAAAATCAATAAAATATATTTAAAAAACAAAAACAAAAACACCATACTTTCCAAAAGGTAACAAGGTTGCAATAATTAATTATATAGGCATACCATAATTTTTATAAAAATTTTCTAAAACAAAGTAGTTCTAAATAAAATTTGAATGAAAAAAAACATTTTAAACTGCATACAACACTCTCTCAATTGCAATGCAAACCATCGCATTGTACACTTTAAATGGGTAAATTGTATGGTATGTGATTTATTTCTCAATAAAACTTATTTAAAAAACCTTTCTGGAGAACAAATTGAAAATGTGTCAAAAGCTTCTGAAATGTTCATTTTTTAAAATACATTTTTGCCGATTTCAGAGAGGAGAAAGGGACAGACACATCAATGATGAGAGAGAATCAACCACTGAGCTATACTGGCCAGGCTGGAATGTTCATATTTCTAAAGTAATTTTACTTCCAGGAATTGACTACAATAAAATAATCGGTCATACAGTCTTTTTTTTTTTTTAATGTGTAAAGATGTCTCAAACTATAATATCCCCAAGTTCTAACCTGCCTAAAATACCATCAACAGAAGAAGGGTAAACATTCTTTACAATGAAATGTTAACAATTTTTAAAACTACATTCTCAAAAAATTATTTCACAATAAAGCATGTCACAAAATAATATAAATGTACAATTCCAATTTATAAAGAAAATACATATAATGTAGAGATAAGAAAAAAAAACTTGAAGAAAATATAAAGTGTTTATAGTAGTTACTTCCAGTTGATAAGATTTTAGGTGATTTTAAATGGTTTTCAATTTCCCTACAATAAACCATCTTTTCATAACTTAAACATAATAAATGTTATTTTTAAACTAACAAATTTCCCATGAAAAGATTTAAACAAGGCCATCAACATTTCTTAGGGATATTATGTATGTGTGTGTATGTGTGTAATATGTTTGCAATACCTTAACCTTAACCAACAATACCTCGGCCACCTAATAAAATTCCTTTTCTATTTTTTAAAATATGCTTTTATTTCAGATAGGAAAGGAGAGGGAGAGAGACAGAAACATCGAAGAGAAAGAAATATTGGTAAGATGCCTACTGTATACCTCCTACTGGGGATTGAGCCTGCAAACCTGGCATGTGCCCAGACCAGCAATCAAACCGGTTACTCCCTGGTGCATGGGACTATGCTCAACTGAGCCATACCAGTGGGGCAAAAAAATATATTCTAATGACCAATGCATAACTGTGCAGGTGATAACAATACAGAAAACCTATGATAACTTTTTCAGACACAAAGTAAACTACCTAATTTAGATTTAAAAAATAAATATATCAATTGATGTTAGCTTCCACTTTAAGGAAAACTCAACATCTTTTCAGGGGGAAAATTAGTAAGGCATATCTTTTTAACTTTCAATCAGAATAAAAAAGGAATACTATTCTACTGCATTTCAGAAAGGAATTCAAATTTACAGTAAAGCACAGCAAAAAGTTTCTCACCACAATCAAACATGAAATACTACATCGTAATGTATCAGGATCCTGTAGAAATCATAAACGCAAAGATAGCTTAAACTGACAAAATTTTAATAACCAAATAAAGGCTTTAAATTTATGTATGCAGAAGTGTTATAAAAATGTATTTCTCAAAGACTACACTGCAGTTTTATGAAATAGACTTATGGGGGGGCAATGCCAGGGGGCGCAAACTGTCAACTTTTTCTATCAAAATCCTCAAAAGTCAACATTACCAAACATGTTAAAAAAATATAGTCTAGAAAATCCAATCAAATAAGTTTCAAAAGAAATTTGGTTCACCTAGCCAAAATAGAAAAAAAGGTAAGAAACCAGCAGAGGCTCCAAGGACGGAAGAGTCAAACATAGATTGTCACTACTGATTACTTAATGTGAAAGCAAGAAAGTCAAACTGGTTTTTGTAAAATAAGATACTTAAGTTAGTAGATTATTAGTACTACTAGAGGCCTGGTGCACAGATTTGTGCACTGTTGGGGTCCCTTGGCCTAGCCTGCGGGGACTGGGCCAAAACCGGCTCTAGGACATCTCCCAAGGGGTCCCTAATTGCGAGAGGGCGGTTCTTGGGCTGCTCCTTCCTTTCTGGTTCTGGTGTGTCAAACGGCAGCTGCCAAGGCACTGCAGCTCTGCAGCTCCTGCGTTGAGTGTCAGCCCCCTGGTGGTCATTGCATGTCATAGCTACCTGTCAAACAGTTGGACAGTGGCTTGGGCTTTTCCATATATAAACTAGAGGCCAAGTTCACAAAATTCATGCACAGGTGGGGAAGGGGGAGCACCTCAGCCAAGCCTGCACTCTTTTTTCACAGTCTGGAGGCCCTCAGGGGATGTCCAACTACATTTTTAAAAAATCAACCTGTACTTAATTTTCTTACTAACTCCTCCTTTTAAACTTCCCTCACTCTCACATTCTGTTTCTTCTTTTTATTTAACTATTTTCCTGACCTCATCCCACTTTAGCATCCTTCTTTTTCCTGCTTTCTTTCCCTCCCTCCCTTTGAACCTCCCGCAGCCCCTTCTCCATCCCTCCCTCCTCCATTCTCTCCCTTCATTCCCTGTGCTGGTCTCCTTCTTACTCCTCCCACCATCCCCCCATTTACCTTTTCCTTGTTAGCCTGAACCCTGTCTCCCTCCCTCCTTCCCTATTAGTACCCTCCCATCCCCCTGCCATGTTCACTGGTTTCTCTTTAAAACCTTCCCCTGTTGGGACCTGCTTCCAGCCCCTCCTGAGTGCACTTTGACATCAAAGCTTCCATTCGAGGGTGTTAACCCCCCAGTCCAGGGCCCAGCCCTGACCAGGCCTTCACCACCCTCCTTTCCCCAGCCTTCCTGCCACTGTCCTCCCATTCCCTGCCTGGGACACCCCAACTTCTAGTCAACAAAGTACACTAAACGCACCACCAACCTAACCCTGGCCAGTGTCTTTGGGGTCCAGCCCTTGGGGATGAAAGCAGTGTCTGATCCCACCCCAGCTAAGCTGTGCCTCCCCTCAGAGTGCAGGGCGCCAGGCCCAGCGAGGGTGGCTGAGGCCCACACAGCCTGGGCGCTGCTGCCGTAAAGCAGCAGTGCCTCCACCAGGAAGCCCTCGAACTATCCACCCCTCCGTCCCGTAACGACTGATAGGCAGGTTGCATCCCGCCCTCTGCCTGCGGTGGGGCCTCCACCCTCGTCCCACATCTGGGCAGGGCTCCCCGCTCTGTGCCACCTCCTCCCCCCGGTCACCACCTCCTTCTGCATGCAACCCCGCATTTCCTTCCCTTTTCCATTCCTGCGTCTCTTTTTGTTCCCTTTCTCTATTTGTTTCTCCTCTTGGCCGGTCTGCATGCAGGCCCGCCTTCCTCTCACTCTCCTTTCTTATCCTCTCTTATCATATCCTATCTTACCTGCCCCAAACCTCGCAGCTGTCTGAGCAAGGGATGGGATGCAATCTGCCTATCAGTCATTATGTGACAGTGTCCCAGACAATTTGCATATTCCTCTATTATTAGTATAGATAGGCAAATTTGACATGGTCTAAGCAAAAGTCTAAAAGATTAGAGTTTACACATTAATCTAAAGCCAAGTCACTAAATCCTATAAAAAAATGGAAAAGAGTCTGGCCGGTGTGGGCTCAGTGGTTGTGTGTTGACCTATGAACCAGGAGGTCACAGTTCAATTCAGTTAGATTCCTGGTCAGGGCACATGCCTGGGTGGTGTGCTCGATCCCCTATGTAGGGCGTGTATGAGATGGTTGATCAATGATTCTCTCTCATCATTAATGCTTCTATCTCCCTCTCCCTCTTCTTTCCCCTCTGAAATCAATTAAAAAATATATTTTTGAATGCAAAAGGGATGAATTCTGAATAAATAGTACTTTGCATAAAATGGCATAATTTTGTAGGATTCAGAATTTTTTGTTGTTGTTAATCCTCGCCGAGGATATTTTTTTCCATTGATTTTTAGAGAGAGTGGAAGGGAGGGAGGAAAGAAGGGGGTAGGGATTGGAGGAAGAGAGAAAGAGAGAGGTGAGAGGCACATAAATTGGTTGTCTCCCAGATGCACCTAGACAGGATGATCCTATAACTCAGGTATATGCCCTTGACTGAGAATCAAACCCAAAACCCTTAATGTGGGAGGGCCCTATGATCTAACAACTTAGCCATACCAGCCAGGGCAGGATTCAGTATTATTTTTGTTTCACATTTATTAATAAAGGCCAAGGTTCAAAATCACTAAATGATTACACTAAATACAAGTAAGTTGTTCTTTTTAAAAAATATATATTTTACTGATTTTTTTAAACATTTTCTTTTTTTTTTTAATATATTTTATTGATTTTTTACAGAGAGGAAGGGAAAGGGATAGAGAGTTAGAAACATCTATGAGAGAGAGACATTGATCAGCCGCCTCCTGCACTCCCCCTACAGGGGATGTGCCCGCAACCAGGATACATGCCCTTCACTGGAATCGAACCTGGGACCTTTCAGTCTGCAGGCCGACGCTCTCTCCATTGAGCCAAACCAGTTTCGGCTATTTTATTGATTTTTTTACAGAGAGGGAGAAGGATAGAGAGTTAGAAACATCGATAAGAGAGAAACATCGATCAGCTGTCTCCAACCAAGGAATGTGCCCTTGACCAGGATAGAACCTGGGACCCTTCAGTCTGCAGGCCAATACTCTATCCACTAAGCCAAACTGGTTAGGACAAGAAAGCTGTTCTTGTTTAATTGTCTAAACAATCCTTATGATAATAACATACAAAAAGAGGTCATTCAGTTTTTACTTCTGCTGAACTCTCGGGGCTATTAATTTTTAGGTTATTTTTCAGCATACTTTTATTCCTAAAGTCCAAATACCAGGAAGGCAATACCAGCTATGCTTAATGAGGCTATCTCTGCAGCTTTTCTTAGAGTTTATTACTTGGGTGGTAACTACATGTTCACTTTCTAATTATTTGTTTGTACTGAACACTGGGTTTTATGGTCTTTTCTTTTCACGTGTTTCACAACTTAAAAGTTTTTAAATGCTTATTTTTTTAAAGTTTTTGGGTGTGTTTTTTGTTTGTTTTAATGTACAGCTTTCTTAAGACTCCACAGCTAAGAGATGTCAGAAACACAAAACTCAACAGTTGCAATACTATCTTGGCTATGGCCAAAATGACACTGCACAAGTCTCCATATGACACATCTTAATTTTCTTCATCTCAAATCAATCTGATGAGCTAAATTTTGTTTACCCACAAAATCTCAGGAAGCCACACAGTTCTTAAATTTAAATTATCTACTTATTTATTTCAAGAACCTTGAATATAAGTTATATCAAAATAGGAAATAGCATGTTTTATGGCAGAAAAATGCTCTTATCCTTACATTAAAAATTAATGTTTAATTGTCTATCAAGGTAAGGATAAAGCAGGCTATGAAGAAAAAGTCAAGAAACACACACCCACACATATATTTTTAAGCTTCTAAAAAGTATTCAGACTGAAATCTGAAAATCTAATTATACTTAACATGACAGTCTATTAGGCCTCAGGAGTTCCTCAAGTTGCTTGGTTGAAATAATTCTTGTGCTTTTTTACTTCATATCCAAAAGAAAAGAGTTGAGTTATTGTGTGGGAATCCTATCCAACATTTCAGAAGGAATAATACAAACTTGAGGTATTATTATTTGATAATAATATATTTCTATGGATAAAAATGGAAACTGTATGAATATAAAAAATTTTCATTTTCATTTTCACTTTCTCCTCAATACAGCCCTAAATCTAAATGAAAAAGGGAACTTAGTAAGGAAAGAGTTATCATTTGTAGATGAATCAACAATGACACAGATTCACATTGAAATTTAAAAATAAGCCAAGAACCCATTTTCAAATTCAAAATCTTGTCAATAAACAGATGTATTTTAGGAGTAACAACACACATCCATCTAGTAAAAAACTGAACATTCTCTAAATTCACAAAACTCAAAATATGCCTTTAACCTTCTGTTCATGCCACAGTATAGAGGCACGACATGAAACAGAAGGGTTTAAAGGTACTTATTAAGCACTTAGTAAGGTCAACAATAAAAACCAAAAATAAAACTTGGTAAGCTTTTAAAAAAAGTGTGTTAGGTAGCCATTGTATAATCAATTTTTTAAATTTACCATTATTAATATTTATAAAAAGATTAGCTTGAAGAAATAAAGCTCATCATTCATTGAAAACTCAAAAGCTGGACATATTTATTAACAAAGAAATAAATCACCTTAGCTGCTCTTTCAAATATGGCAGACTCCACTTAAAGTAAAACTAAACACAGCATTTCATCAAGAAG
Organism: Lasiurus cinereus; assembly: GCA_011751065.1. NCBI lineage: Eukaryota > Metazoa > Chordata > Mammalia > Chiroptera > Vespertilionidae > Lasiurus > Lasiurus cinereus. The sequence continues at coordinate 702,616 of JAAGEH010000046.1, read as the reverse complement.
CAGACTTTATGGATACTAAATTCTAAACCTTTTTAAAGCTTTAATGATTTTAATTTTTTAAGTGTCTAAAATAAATTACCTTTTCAATTTTTAAAGAACCCAATAAATACCCATGATAACTTACTTTCTTCCTGATTGACAAAAATAACAAATAATAATCAACAGTACCTAAGATTTTTTTTTAACTTTTCAATGAGGTATTTTTAGTTCATTTTTAAAAATTCACCAATGTCTCATTTTTCTTTCCAAGTTGTTTTCCAGGACCATAATGGACCTCTTATTTTTTTATTTCATTGCTATCTTATTTCATTGCTAATTTTATTACAATAGGAAAAATTCTGCCCCAAACCACTTCATTACACAAAACACAAACTCCCAAATACTTGGACATGCCTGACTGGTGTGGCTCATGGTTTGATTCCCCACTGAGGCACACGCCCAGGTTGCAGGCTCCATCCCAGTGCAGGGCGTAAGGGGCATGCAGGAGACAGCCAATCAATGATTCTCTCTCATAATTGCTCTTTCAATTTCCTTTCCTCTCTGAAATCAATAAAAATATTTTTTTTAAAAAGATATTTGGACATGATTAATTTATATATGCAAAAATATTCTGTGCATATGCTATATGCAAAACATAGTAAATATGAAAAAATAGAAGCATAATCCTTTAGCTCACTACATCTTAATCCTCTCACATTCATTATACTGAATGTGCTTAAACTTGAGAATTCCCCCTCACTTGAGCTTTCACAGAAAGCTCAAATAACTTATAATAATGATGTAATGTGATGTGGTGTAAAGAGCCAGGTAACAGGATGTCTCCAAAGCCTCAGTTTTCTCTCTTGTAAAATAAAATAGCTGTACTGTATCTCTTTTCTACTTAAACAGGCCGTTAGAGACCTGCTCAATGACTTATAACGGCAAAAACCTGTTAACATCCTAATGTGAACCAACATTCCAAACAATGAAATACTATATGACCTTTAAAAAAAATGCTATAGATTCATAAGTCTCATTTAGAAGGATGTCCAAGACAGCCTGTTAAAACAAAAATGCAAAATGCAGATAGTATGGTCCAATTTATGTGCAATTTAAGACAGATATACATATATTTACAGAAATATTCTAGGACACACAAGAAACCTCAAGTGATCATCCGTGGGAAATAGGGGAACGTTTTTAAACCTCTTAGTCTTTTGTAATAATTGAAAAAAAATAACGAACATGTAATACTTTAGTGAATTTTTAAAAAACCTAAAAGTAAAAATCTACTGATTCAGATTATATAATTAGAAAAGACGCGAGTTCAAATACTGGTTTTGCTATTTTCTGTGTAATGTTGTTAGGCTACTTAAACCTCAATTTCCCCACTTGTAAAACAGAGTTAATAGTACTAACCTCACACAGCTGTCTAGAGGGTAAAGAAAACCATGCAGGTAAGACATTCAGCATAGCATATTTTAAGAGGACAACTATTATCAGATATAACTATGATTACTGTGAATGTTATTATAAATTCCATAAACTGAGAGTATTTAGAATCAGATTTGACAATTCACTCAAGAATAATCAATCTCAAAGACAACCAATTTCCTTTAACCAAAACTCAAAACTCATTCAACCGGGTCCACATAAGAGCATATTTATTAAATTAAAGTTAAAAAGAAACAAAACACTCTCACAGCCCTGGCCGGTTTGCTCAGTGGTCAAAGTGTCAGCCCATGCACCAAAAGGGCCACGTTAAATTCCCAGGGTAACAGGTTCTTGATCCCTGGCCCTTGTTGGGTCTTCTGGGAAAGGAAACCAATCTATGTCTCTCTATCTCTCTCTCTTGCCCTCCCTCCCTTCCATTCTCTCTATAAAGCAATGGAAAAAAATATCCTCGGGTAAGAATTAAAAAAAAAAAAAAGCTCTCACAGATAGCAGGTGAGCTGATGGATATGGTAATCAGAGTAAAGTTTGGGTTTTAATTATTATCTAAATAGAATAGTCTTCTTCATTATACAGATACTTATCCAAGATAGCAAACTACTCATTACAACTGGGTAAGGGACCCTGATCTTTACAAAATGCTGCATACATAGGAATACACTTTATTTTTAGTAATTCAAGCTGCCAATGTGAGTTATTTAAATATACAATTTCCATTTTCCTAAAAACGTATGGCATTAATAGTTCATGCACATAATTTGCCATTTTTTTAAAAAATATATTTTATTGGTTTTTTTATAGAGAGGAAAGGAAGAGATAGAGAGTTAGAAACATCAATGAGAGAGAAACATTGATCAGCTGCCTCCTGTACACCTCCCACTGGGGATGTGCCCGCAACCAAGGTACATGCCCTTGACAGAACGGAACCTGGGACCCTTCAGTCCACAGGCTGACGCTCTATCTATCCACTGAGCCAAACCGGTTTCCAACATAATTTGCAATTTAATTACAAATGTCAAATGAGTGGAGATATAAAAATGCAATCTGCATCAAAATAAATTTTTAAAAAAGCTTACTGATTGGCTTTTTGAGTGAAACTTTTTCTCAAAATTTTCCAAAAATTTAGGCTTAATTTTATCAAATGAAAATACTTCCAAGTTGTAAACCTGGCCTTTATACTAAAAGCACTCTCACAAAGTACCACTCTAACAACATTCAATTTTTTTTTTTTTAAAGATCAAGAACACATCCTAAACTTCTATATAAAAACTGAAAAAATGTTGCATTAAGGTAGATTAAATCAATATGTAGTGCAACTGGTTTGGGTCCATTATATTACAATTTTAACACGTCTTCCTGGTATTAACGAACAGTTTCAATATTGACATGATTTATTAAAGTTTAGAGTACTCCAATTATAGTTGTAAAACAAAAACAAGAGGTCACACACATTTAATTCTTCCCAATATGAAAGTAAGAGTTTTCACCTAATTTATCTATTGTAAATTTGTCGGGATTTAAACTGAATTTCATAGCACACAAATAATTACATTTGAATATACTGAGGAGTTACTGTAGCTTTCCTGAGAGTAACCTAAAGTTCCCACCAAAAATATTGGCACTTCAATGAGGCTCTGAGAACTGCAAGCCTACTTCATAAATTATTGCAATATGCTGAACTGGTGTCGAAGCTTGTATTAAGCTAGCTACATGAAAGTGAAGGAGAACAGCGTTTATTAAAAGAGAGAGAGAGAGAGAGAGAGAGAGAGAGAAGAAAATGCTTCTTAACCTATAAGCAAGAGGTATCAGAAACACACATTTTAAAATTCTACACACATTTTCTAATCTTCAAAACACAGCAAGCAGATAATCTATGACAAGCAGATCTTCCTATCCCTTCTCACCCCCACACGATGCCTGTGCCAAGAGCACAAGTCCAAGTAAAATAACCGATGCAATTTCCTTGTTTACTTAAGAGAATTGCAGAAAACATGTTGACTGCTTCCGAGGCCTCTGATGCCAATGAGCATGTAAAAGATCTCTCATGGTCATGTTGGAAGTGAGAGAGTCCCGGTGATTCCTTCAAGCTAGCAAACACACAGTCCGAACTTTATAAAAAGGGTGAAATTTTACACTGCGGCTCATTGGCATGCCTGGTTTGCAACCAGAAGGAAGAGGGAGTGGGGGTGGGGGTGGGGGTGGAGGGGGCAGCGGCGAAACACACAAGATGGAAAACATCGCCACCTCCTCTGGGTGGTGGTGAGGACTCATTCTAAATGACCTCAAGATGGAAGCGAAGAGTTCATGAACAGAAAGGAAGGGGGGTGAGCCCATTCGGAAATGGCCCCTTCCAGACCCGTAACTGATGTCGGGGAGAAGGAATTTATTTACACTGCAGTGCCTGGCAGCAAACATGGCTGCCCCTGCCCCCTTTTTACATCCGAAGGAGCCTGCACTCCCTCCACGCCAAGACCATCCAATTGTGGCCACGTCCCTGCGGGTCCTGCTTACCACACAAACACTAAGGCTTCTCCCCCAGAATGGTAAAGCCCGCACCTCCCGTTCCTCCTCCACCTCCACCACCACCACCACCACCACCACGGCAGCAACCGCTGGCTTCTGGTCCCCGGGCTCGAAAGAGAAGGCACAGAACACACACACACAGAGACACACACACACAGAGACACACACACACAGAGACACACACACACAGAGACACACACACACACACACACACACACACACACACACACACAGGAACAAAAGGCTTTCCCTGCCTAACTCCTTCCCTAAGCCCCTGCCCCGTCTCTCCCGCCCACTCCGCGCTGCGTGGCCGGCCGGCCGGCTCCCCGCCTTTTCCACGCTCGGCCCGTGCCCTCCCCGCTCCCCCCGCCCCCCCAAACCAGGTCTTCCAGTTCCCGGAGTCGCCCGCCTCTCCCTCCCGTCCTCCGGGCATCCTGTCCGCGTCCTCCCGCCTCTCCCCTCCGAACCCACCTTTGCCTCCACTTCCTCGTTCCTCCCCGGAGGCCCATCTCTCCTCGCGAGGCTCTATCGCCCTCCCCCGCGGCCCCAGGCCCCCCAGCCGACACGTCCCCCCCCCC
>JAAGEH010000046.1:634858-697984 GCA_011751065.1 Lasiurus cinereus | reverse complement strand
CCCCCCCCCCCCCCCACCCCCCAAAACCGAAATTGCTCTCAGTCCTGCCCCGGTCTCGACACCCAACTCGGCTCTCTCCTCGCGGGGCCTGCCCCTCCCCCGGCCCCCCCTGTATCCCCGCCCCCATCCCACCTCTGCTCCCAATTCCCAGCGCAGCGCCACTCGGGCCCTCCCCGGCCCCCCGCCCCGGCCCCACCTCCCGCACCCTTCCCACACGCACACACCCCCACCTGGCCATCTGCTCCTGCTCCTCCTCCTCCTCCTGCTCCTCCTCCTCCTCCCCCCCCCCGGCTCCCCTCGAACCCTGGCGGGCCGCGCGCGTGTCCTCCCCCTCGGACGGCGAGTCTGTCTGCCTCCCCACACCCCGGTCCCAGCGCACACAGACCCCCCGCCCCCCATCACCGCCACCCGCACGCGTCCACTTTACCTTCAGTTTGTTCCATTCTAGCCCCAGGCCGTGTCCGGAGGATCACAGGAGAGACACGGAGGCCCGGCGCGGGGCTGGGGTGCGGGCAGCCGCCCGGGCTGCGCGGGGAGGAGCCGGAGCCGGGCTAGGCCGCATGAAATCCCCGCGCTAGATTTCCCCCGCGCCGGACGCCTCTGCCATGGCGGCGAGCGCGGAAGGAGGCCACCGGGCCGGCCAGGCCAGGCCGGCAGCGGGGAGGGAGGCGGCCGGAGGCGGGGAGGGCCGGGGCGGGGAGGGGGGGAGGGAGGGCGAGGGGGAGGGAGGGGGTCGCCGCGCCGCGCCGCGGCTACCGGAGAGGAAGGAGCCGGCGGCCGGCGGGGGGCAGCAGGGTCCGCCGGGCTCCGGGCCGGCCTTCGCGCGTCTGCCCGCGGCCGCCCCAGCCGACTGTTCCGCGCGGCCTCCGCCTCGGCTCTGGCCGCCGCCGCCCGCTCCCGCCGCCGCCGCCGCCGCCACCGACGCCGCGCACAAAGCCCCCCACCCCGACTCTCGGGGCGCCGCCGCCGCCGCCGCCGCCGCCGCCAAATCTTCAGCCGCTTATTGGCTGCCCCGGCGCCTACCGGGAAATGCAGTCCCGGGTTTGGGGCGCGGGGCGCGGGAGGAGGAAGCGGCTGGTGCGGAGCGGGAAGGAGGGGCCAGAGCGAGGAGCAAAACTGTAAGCGGCCCGAGGGAGTCTCGACCAGAAGTGAGGCCGCGGGCGGGGAGGCGGAGGGACAGGAAGGAGGGAGAGAGGGAGAGAGAGAGAGAGAGAGAGGAGAGAGAGGCGGCGGCGAGCAGAACCAAAACAGAACCCGGAGGTGGGGACGGCCCGCGGGAGGTCGGGTCTGGGAGGCGAAACCGGGCTCGTGCGTGTTACATGTCGAGTCGCCGCAGGTTTAAGGAAACACCCGGGGGGCGGGGGTACCGCGCAGTGGCCCTGCGGCCCCACCCCCCGGTGCGTTAGATGGACCTACGGGCGGGTGCCCCGTCCCGGCGACCGGAAGGAGCACCCCAGCGTGTGCGGCTCCGGGGCTGTCTTCCGTGCGACAGCTGTCAGGGCAGAGCCGCCCGTCCCCCCGGGCTCTGCGTGTGGACACCATGGCCGCAACTTCCTCCCGGGTCCTCGGGGGGCCAGTCTTTCACCCGCTGCGTTTCGTCAGCCGGAGGCTCCCCGCGGCCTCTCCGCCGCCTCGGTGTGTGTGTGGGGGGGGGGGGGAGGCGCCCACCTCCCTCGCCGGGGCCGGGCCCCCGCGCGCCTGCTTCCTGCCGGCGCTGCGGGCCCGGGGGCTTGTGGGTAACGAGGAGGACGTCGGGGCCTGGGCACCCCAGACCCCGAGGGACCCGGAGGGCTCTGTGCCCGTCACGTGCTTGGGCCTTCTGCTGGCTGCTAGACCTTTCTTTCCAGGGAGGTGAGGGCATCTGTGCTAGACAGAGTCCACGCAAGAAGGAGAAGGGGAAAAAGAGAGTCAAAATTCTCTGTAACCCTCTTAACACCCCCCCTCTCCCAGCCCCCCATCCTAGGAAATGTCTGCTAAACAATGGAAGGTCCTGGGAGGGGTGCCACTCCTGTTCTTGCTCTGGAGTGTGCAGACTTGGTGGTATTTCCTGGGGACTGTGTGATAATGACTGGAGCATCGCAGTACAGAGAATGTGTGAAGGAACCGCAGGCAGCAATCAGATGAGAAAACCCAAACTCTGCTCTCTGTTCTGAGATTAATGAAGCCATATCGCTACGAGCTGCTAGCCTCTCCACAGACGTTACAGTGCCGAATCCATTTGATACAGTTACAAGAAATTCCTGCTATCTTTAAGTACCACTTAAACAAGGAATTAAAGCATTCCGACGGATCAATTATTTTAATGACTACTAATTATGTGTATTAGTTTTTTAAAACATAATCCTGTTAATAATACTAAGGATGATATTCAAGTTAAGCATTCCCATTGCTATTAATCATTTCTAAAACTACGTACGCTTGTGTAGTATTTATGCTTTGTGTAGCAACAAAAGCTAAAGGAATCAATAAAATCACATTTTTGTTTGTTTTAGATGCCTAGATGTCTTTTTGGAGCTCAGACCTCCAAAAGAGGCCACCTGAGCTTATTTTAGTTTGATTCTATCTCCTGGGAAGAAAGATTAAAGTTGTTTTTTTATTCGCATGATCCTTCCCACCTCCACTCGTCTTTTCCACCTTTCCATATTTACCCTATTTTGTTGATAAACTGTTGCCTTGACCGGACACCTGTATTTTCCCCTTGAGAAGAATTTGGTTGTCCTTAGGAATTTTATTTTGATTTTCTTCTAAAATTTTGCTGACAAAAGTTTGAAATTAAGGTTTTGTGATGTAGATGCATAGTCTATTTCTGCAAGACACTAGAAAATATTTTGTTTATAATATTTTATCTGAAACCACATTTAGGGACATGCCCATTAAAAATTATATTTTTAATATCTAACATCTGAAGGCCAGAACATGCTTTCTCTTCTCCAAAGAAAATGAGCAAACAGGTCATTAAGACAACAATCTAACAATAAGGGCCAGACTTAGGGAGAAAAACATTTTGTTTCCTGTTTTAAAATTATAACTAAAAACTCCTTATGCTATAAATCAATTACCCTGAAAGTAAAAACGTCACCAGTACTAATAACAGGGGAAAGCAGACATTGCTTGGAACAAATGAATTTCAGTAAGAGAGATTCTTAACCCTTCCCTTTGCAGAATAGGATTGCCAACATATGGCCATGGGAGAAAATCTAGCTCATCTTTTGAATAGTGATCTTAGAATCATGCATCTGGATAATAAATACTTAATGATTTTCACTGTGCCTGGTTGTAGGTGAATGCAATGCATGAATATTTCCTGATATAAAATGTCCCCTGGGGAACAACTAAGAGGAATATTTTTGTATCCTTTATGATCTTTTCCAGAAAAGTATAGGTACATGGTTGTGCAGTAATTAATGAAATTAAGATGACAATTATACCCTAGGCTTTTAGAGCTCATTATTTACTATTGGGAATTTTCAGGCAAAGAAAGCAAAGGCAAAAAGACCAAAGCTTTGTAGAATTTGTTAATTCTAGTAAACATAGAACGTGAAGTGAAACCATGATGTGGAAAGTTGGGCATCAGATATGCACTAAGTGCCCTCTAGTGGTCAAATTGAATAGTTTTGCCTAGTTAACAGTTAATTCATTTAGTTACTAGCTAAAAAATGCTTTGTGAATTAAAAGCAGTTCTGTATTTTAAAACAAAACTCAGAGCTAAAAAAAAACACCTTGAAATTTAATATCTGTCATCTTTCATTCTTCAAATGTGCAACCCAGATGACACATGTCAGCCAACATGTTAAGTGTTTCCCATGAGAAAGGTATTCCTTGCTGTCTGGTGTTGGGCAAAGGAGAGCCACTAAATTTTCTCTTCCTTCTAGAGCCTGATAAAAGGGGTGGGTAGAGAGAACCAGGGAGCGAGAACATTTCTAGATCTCTCACTTTCCCCCAATGACTCAATTGCTCATCCTAGTCATCCCTGAAGTCCCCCCTCCCCCCTCCCAACCTTCACAGCTGCTAAAATATATACAGTATTTTAAATACGATGAGACTTCTTCAAAGAAAATACTGAGCGGAAAATACCGGCTAAGAGAACATTTATCATGCATATTGAGATTACACCGCATTTCCATTCTGGGTCCGGAGGGATGATGTTTTCTTTACCATTCCCGCCCTTTCTGCCACTCCCCCTCTTTCCACGGCTTCCTCCCACGCAATTGCGCAGTTGGAGGGGGTGGGAGAAAGGAAGGAAAATCATAAAAGTGATGTAATTCATGATTCCAAGGTGGTTACCATGGCGACTATCGGGCACCTCGCGCTCTCCGGAGGGTAACAGCTGCTTCCACCCGGCTCGCTCTGAGCGAAGGGTGGCGGGGGGAGGGCTGGCCCACCACCCCAGAGACTGGGGACAGGTAGAAAGATGTCGGCCGGGCCTTCCTCCCACCACCGCCCCCCAACACGGAGTCTCCGGAAACTACCCCCCAGCAGGGGAGTCGTGCTGCCGGTGAGAACGAGGCTCCGGGGGTGCCCCAGCGGAGGACACGCTCCGCTCGCTCCGCAGAACCCGAGAGCCCATTGGCGGGCGGTGTCGTCACTCAGGTGGCGTCACCGCGAGGGGCGAGGAGGAGCCATAGAGACGGCGGCCGCGGGCCCTTCTAGCCGGGGGGGCTGGGGAGGGGGCATCGGGAAGGGGCTGGAGGACTGAGGCGGCCGTTCGCGGGAGCCGGCCGAGGAGGTAGGGGTGGGCCGGCCGAGTCCTCGGGCAGCGGGCTCGGGGGCCGCGCCCGCCTTTTCCCCGGCAGAGTCCGCTCCCTCGGCTTCTGGTCCCCGCCCCCCGGCGCCCAGTGTCCCCGACAGCTTCCAGTTGCCCAGCGCGCTCTCCTCGTCCCCTGGCCCGCCCAACAGCCCGGCGCTCAGCCTCGGTCCCCCCCAACCCCCTTCTTTCGCGCTTCACTTCCCTCTTTCTCTTCGGTCCCCCCGCGGCCCGCTTCTCGTCCACCTCCCGTAAGCGCGGGCCGCCAGCCAGGTTGGTGCCCGCACCCCTCCCGCGCCACAGGACCCCAGGAGAAGCACTCCCGACCCCACCGCAGCCTACACCGCCCGCCCGCCCGCCGCGCGCGCGCGCAAAAGCCACCGGCCGAGGGAGGCGAGGGCGCCGCCGCCCCGGTCCTCCAGCGCCGGAAGCCGAGGTATCCGGCGGCGGCGGCGGCGGCGGCGGCGGCGGCGGCGGGCGGGGGCGGGGCTCGCCGGGGTTCGCCGGGGCTCGCCGGGGTTCGCCGGGGCTCGCCGCCCGCCGCCCGCCGGGGAAGTGGCTGCCCGCAGCCCTGAGCCCCCGTGACCCCCCACCCCCACCCCCGGGCCGGACAGCGGCCTGGCCGCCGGATGGGGTCTGGGGCGGGCGGGAGGATGCCCGTTCTGAGTCGGGGTTCGGATGGTCCAAACTTTGGAACCCCAAAGTATCAGGTGAACCCTCCCTCCTTGGCCAACGTGCCCGGTCTGCGGTTGGGGTTTGCGTCCACGAAAGACCCTGGTGCTTCCCCCCCAGCTGCAGGCCAGCGGAGTTGATGCCCAGAGAGAAACGAAGGCTCCTCGCCGCCCTGGGCTGGAAAGCGCCACAGGATGGAGGGAGGTTTCCGTAAAGCGCTTCTCAAGGTGGCAAGCTCTGCGGAGAAGCACTTAGCGCTGCAGACCCGTTTGCCTCCACTCGAACTAAGAGCAGGTACCATGAACCTCTGCGCTGCGACTTTACATGAATACTTCCAGTCTTTTTTAAAAAATAATGCGTTTTATTTATTTATGTAATGTATGTTTTTATTGGTTTCAGAAAGGAAGGGGGAGAAACATCGATGATGAGAGAGAATCATTGATTAGCTGCCTCCTGCACGCCCCCCCCCCCCCTGGGGATTGAGCCTGCACCGGGGCATATGTTCTGTCCCGGAATCTCCTGGTTCATAGGTCTGCTCAACCCCTGAGCCATGTGGGCAGGGCAATAATCTATACTAATAACAGGGTAATATGCTAATTAGACCAGGAGAACTTCTGGGAGACCTCCCGGAAGTTCTTCCAGACAAAGCCATGGTGGTGGGGCTGAGGCAGAGGCAGTTAGGGGCGATCGGGCCAGGAGGGGCGGGCAATTTGGGAGCTAGCAGGCTGGTGTGTGTGTGTCAGGGGGGTGGCAGTTGGAGGTGATCAAGCCAGTTAGGGGCAAGCAGGCTTGGAGGGGGCATGGAGGGGAGCAGCTGGGGGCAATCAGGCTGGCAGGGGCGGGGCAGTAGGGGGCGAGCAGGCCAGCAGGCAGAATGGTTAGGGGCGGGCAGGCAGGGAGGCAGGCAGGTGAGAAATTAGGAGCCAGCAGTCCTGGATTACTAGAGGGATATCCGACTGCCACAGGGATCAGGCCTACACCAAAGAGTGCCGAATTGAAGAGGATGCAGGTTGGGTTGAGGGTCACTCCCACCCCCATGCACAAATGTCATGCACTGGGCCACTAGTTTGTTTTTTATTTAAAAATATTGTCTCAGTGGATAGAGCGTCGGCCTGTGCAGTGAAGGGACCCGGGTCGATTTTGGCCAAGGGCACATGCCTGGGTTGTGGGTTCAGTCCCTGGTGGGGGCATGCAGGAGGCAGCCAATCAGTGATTCTCTCTCATCATTGATATTTCTGTCTCTCTCTCCTCCCTTACTCTCTGGAATCAATAAAGAAATATATTTTTTTAAAGAAAAATACGTTTTTACTGAAAGAGAGAAAGAAACTTTGATGTGAGGTTGCTTTCCCTATGCCGACTGGGACCGGGCCTCTGACCAGGAATACACCGGTGATCTTTCCGTGCCTGTGAGGACTGTTCGACCAGCTGACCCACACTGGCCAGGGCAGTACTTTACACCTTGAATAGGATATGCAAATATTTTACCCTCGCAGTAGTTAAAAACACTTAACTCCTGATACCTTTATAATTAATGTTTTTTTCAAATACTGAATTGTTTACTTACTCCTTCTGCCTAGGTCCCTATGTTGACTAGTTGAAACCAATATAAATATGGCTGTCTACTGTTATAATACAGTCTTAGTTATTGCTCGAGCAAGGTAAGCCTGGGAATTTCTCTCCTGCCCCCAACATTATTGTGAACTTTATTCTTATAGATGGAAAAAGTATATGTAAAAAGATAGGTTTAGTACACAGTTAAAGCTTTGTGGTTTTTAGGAAGCTGGCATTTTAGTGTATTTAAACTTATCCCAAATTTTCAATATGCTTTAGAATTCAGCTGAGTCATTTTGTAGATGTGTGGTACAGGTAAGATAGAAGATATAATGGTTTTAGAATGTCATTGATGAATATTACATGAGGTCCTTACATATAAAAAGGAGTCAAGTGATTGGCAAACAAGCCAGTCCTAGGGCCTATACCTGCCCCGGCAAGATCTGTTATCACTTATTTATTACAAAGAATATTCACCAAGAACTTACTATGTGCTGGATACATTGGACATATTCCCTTTTAGCCATTCAAAAAGTGTTAAATCTTGGCATGCTTCAGAAACAAAGAATGGAAAAAGCCATCTCTTTGCCAAAAGAAGGCTCTTTGCCAGGAATTTTCTTTGCCTAGATCATCTTATTTTAATTTTCAAACAGTCTGATGTGCTAGTCTAACTGAAAACTGTGAGCTATGGGAAAAGTAGAATGTAGAGAAATCTGACTGGGCTACCCAATTCTAGTTCTTTTTTTTAATACTGTATATTTTATTGATTTTTTTTACGGAGAGGAAGAGAGAGGGATAGAGAGTTAGAAACAACGATGAGAAACATCGATCAGCTGCCTCCTTGACTGGAATCAAAAACCTGAGACCGTTCAGTCCACAGGTCGATGCTCTATCCACTGAGCCAAAGCATTTAGGGCCCCAATTCTAGTTCTTATTCCCAAGGTTCTTCAGGAATCTTAGGTGAAGGCCTTTTGGGTTATGTCTCTCAACCCAAAGGGAATCAATGGGCAGTACGTAGACAAGGCAATCTTATGTGATTGGTTAACTCCCAAAAGGACCTTGAGTAGCTTTGTTCAAATAACATTCCTATTGTCAGTAGAGTAGGTGACAGCATAAGTCTTCCACCTGTTTTCTGGTAGTAGAAAGAGAAAGAACTTTCAAATATAACCCCTAGTGGGAAAATATTTGCTATTAGATTTTTAAATGAATAGTTGTAGATTTTCTAACTTCTAATATAGCAATTATTCTTGGAATGAACTTACTAATATTTCTTGTAGAGTATATTATTCAAACATAACGGTTATTATTCTTCAACTGGGATAGAAAGCTATATTTCATTCACTAACGAACATCATCTGTAAAATACAGGCTTTAAAACTATTTATTTTAACCTGATACAGTATCTGTTTCTTTAACTTTAACTTTGTAATCATTTGTGCTCAACTCAGAGGATGTTACTCTTTATTCCAGATTCCTTAGCCATTTTGTACATCCTACCTGCTCTTCTTGTTTCCCATCACTTGCATTTCTTCACTTGCCAGATTCCCATTTAAATAAAACATATATGAAGAACTATGGAAACAGGAAGTACTCCTATCCTAGTCAGTCAGGCAATAAAGGACATCACTTACGAACTAGGATAATACAAAAGCTACACACGTCAACTTGCTGGCTACAAAAGGTCCCTGGTGAACCTCAACTGGAGCAACCCCCCAAAAAAGCACAAGAGACAAGCTCTCAACCCACAAAAGAAACTGGTATGAAGACTAAGGAAGAAAAGCGATCTTACAGACAAAGAATTACGGATGAACTTAAATATTATTACAATGGATTCTATTTTCTTTGGATTGACACCAAAGTTGCTGTCAAAATGATTTGGAGGCTGTTGCATGGACAGATGCTGACCAGACGAGATAGACGAAGGGTAGGCAAGAACCATATTTAAAGAAAGAAAATGTAAAGTGAAAATGAACTATTTAGGAACCAACTTGTTTTTTTTAAATATATTTTTATTGATTTTTACGGAGAGGAAGGGAGAGGGATAGAGAGTTAGAAACATTGATCAGCTGCCTCCTGCACACGCCCTACTGGGGATGTGCCCACAACCAAGGTACATGCCCTTGACTAGAATCGAACCTGGGACCCTTGAGTCCACAGGCCGACGCTCTATCCACTGGGCCAAATCAGTTAGGGCTAGGAACCACGTTTTAAACTCAACTTAAAATTCATTAAAAGTATCCCAAAGTAGGAATAGTAACTGATGATAAGAGTGGGAATTTCTAAGTTTCTTACTTGTCTGCTACTGACTTACTGTACAACGTTAGGCAAAATTTTTAAATTTGTATATATTTGCCTACAGAATGGTTATAATTATGTTTTCTAATCTCTTCAAGGAGCTGAGAGGCTGCAGATTTGATCTGTGCATCTGAAATACAAACTTACTAATATATTAAGTATATGCATTAAAAAAACTTTAATAACAGATACTGTGTTATTAATGTCCAGACCCCTAAGTTAGATGAAAGCTACAAGATACCAATAATATATTTTGATTGTTACAGATTTCCTTGAAGATATCCCATAAACGTTACTTCAGAGCCATGATAAAGAGGAAAATCTCATCTTTACATTTTTATAAACAGCTGCCGACTTTCAGAGCCAAAGCAGCCTTCTTAGTTTTAGGGGTTTCTGTTTTGTTTTGTTTTTGGCACATTCTAAAATAATGAATATTGCATGTGCATTTAATTCTTTAGCTATTGAGGACTTGTGTTGATTTCTTCCGCTTGGTTCCATTTATGGTGTTCATAATTGTACCCTTCATGGAATTATTATTACCAGTGTTTCTGAAATTCTTCCCAGAGATGTTGCCATCAACTTTTGAAAGTGAATCCAAAAAGGTATGTAGGAATTTTTAACTTTTAAAAAAATCAATAGGCTTGCTTCAGTGTTTAGAGAAGTTTTTAGGTTTATAGAAAAATTGAACAGAAAGTACAGAGAATCCCCAGGTACCTCTTCCCCCTTTTCCACTGTTATTGACATCTTACATTAGTGTGGTACATTTGTTACAACTGGAAGAACCAATATCTAGACAATTATGATTAATTAAAGCTCCTACTCTACATTAGGGTTCACTCTTTGTGTAGTATAGTTTTATTGGTTTTGACAAATGCATAATGTCACATATCCACCCTCACAGTGTCTTACTGCCCTAAAAATCCCCTGTGGTTCACATGTTTGTCCCTCTTCCCTTTATCCTTCAACCTGTGGCAACCACTGATCTTTTTACTGTCTCTATAGTTTTGCCTTTTCTAGAATGTCATGTAGTTGGAATCATACAGTGTGCAGGTTTTTTTTTCCAGACTGGCTCCTTTGCCTTAGCAATATGTTTCCTCCATGTCTTTTCATGCCTCATTTCTTTCTATCACTGCTTAATATTTCACTGTATGGATATGCCACAGTTTATTCACTTACCTATTGAAGGACATCTTGGTAGCTTCCAATTGTTGGCAATTATGAATAAAACTGCTAAAAATACCCATGTGTATGTTTTTGTGTGGACATAAGCTTTCAACTCATTTGGGTAAATACCTAAGAGAACAGTTGCTGGATTGTATAGTAAAATTGTTTAGTTTTGAAAGAAATCAATAAACTGTTTTCCAAAATAGCTGTATCATTTTATATTCCCTCTAGCAATGAATGAGTTTTTTTTGCTCTGTATCTTGATCAGCATTTGTGTTGTAGTGTTTTGAGTATTAGTCATTCTAATAGGTGTGCAGTGGAATCTCATTGTTATTTTAATATGATTCTTTTTTAAAAAAATATATATTTTATTGATTTTTTACAGAGAGGAAAGGAGAGGGATAGAGAGTTAGAAACATCAATGAGAGAGAAACATCAATCAACTGCCTCCTGAACACCCCATACTGGGGATGTGCTTCAACCAAGGTACATGTCCTTAACCGGAATTGAACCTGGGACCCTTCAGTCCACAGGCCAATGCTCTATCCACTGAGTCAATTTGTAATTCTTTAATGACATCTGATATGGAGCGTCTTTTCATATGCTTATTTGCCATCTATATATATTTTTTGAAAAATATATTTCTTTTGATTTCAGAGAGGAAAGGAAAGGGAGAGAGAGATAGAAAGATCAATGATGAGAGAGAATCATTGGTTGGCTGTCTCCTACAGGCCCCACACCGGGATCAAGCCTGCAAACCCTGGCATGTTCCCTGACTGGAAATCGAATCCTGACCTCCTGGTTCTTAGGTTGACACTCTACCACTGAGCCATGCAGGCCAGGCCTATATATCTTCTTTAGGAAGGTGTCTGTTCAAATCCTCTGTCCACTTATTAATGGGGTTGCTCATTTTCTTATTGTTTGGATTTAAGAGTTCTTTGTATATTTTTGGATTCAGGTTCTTTATCAGATATCTGTTTTGAAAATATTTTCTTCCAGACTGTAACTTGTCTTTTCATCCCCTTAACAGTGTCTTTTGCAGAACAAATGTTTTGAATTTTAATAACGCACAACTTGATTTTTTTCTTTCTTGGATCATGCTTTTGGTGTTGTATCTAAAAACTCTTGCCAAATCCAAGGCCATCTAAGATTTTCTCCTAGGTGTTTCATAATTTTGAGTCTATGATCCATGTTGAGTTAATTTACTTAATTTTTTTCCTGAGGAAAGTTGTATAACACCTCTACTGCTTTGGGGTGGAGCAGCCACTTCCTCTGCACCATCACAGGTTTCTGGCTGTGGAGGATGGTGCCGCCCGACAGGTGCCGGCCTTGCCAGATCTGCAGATCTGGGCAGTACATGCTCTGGCATCATGTACCGGATGCTGCTCAGGGCACTGGGCACTCTTGTTGACGGTGGTCGACAGGTAGATGGCTGGCTTTTGCTGGCCGCATCTCCACCTCAGAATGACCACCACACCCTTGCCACGGGCCTGCTGGCTCCACATCCACCGAATCGCCGTGAATCAGCACCATTGTTGTGCTGTTGTAGAAGTTGTGGGCCTTCAGATTGTTGGGTTTCCTGCTGTCAGTCTGCATGTTCCACTTGATCAGGAAGCTGGAGCAGTTCTCTACACCATCCTCCTCTCGGCCAAAGACAGAGGTGTAATAACTTCAGTGTCAAGAGTCATTTTCATTTTACATGTACTACCCTTCTCCATTGAACTCTAATTTGTTTTTAACTGTTGAAAAATAAAGCAGCCCTAGTTGGTTTGACTCAGTGATTAGAGTATCCACCCTTGGACTGAAGGATTGTGGATTCAATTCCGGTCAAGGGCACTTACCTCAGTTGCTGCCTCGATTCTGGCCTGGTTTGCGCACGTGCAGGAGGCAACCAACCGATGTGAGATTCCCTGCCTTCTACTCTCTAAAAATCAGTGGGAAAAAAATATCCTCAGATGAGATTTAACAAACAAGCAAACAATCACAAACAAACAAAAAAGCAAACATAAACCAACTGTTAGACTTGTATGATTGACTCAGTCGAACAGACATTTCAGTGCTATGGAATAGTCTCTGAGAAGAGTGTCCTCATTTGATGGTCTCTGGGAAGGCGATGAGCTAGAAAAGAGGCAGCTCCTTCGTTCTCTTTATTCTGTGCCACTCCACTAGACAGTGGTATGAAGATAGAAACACAATATGGTGAGGGGACAAACAGGACAACTTTTAAATCAGTTTGGGAAATCTGACAGAAGAGGTAACTGTCAGAACCCAGTGTTGAAAGGTGTCCTGGATAGGAAGAATACCACTTAAAATGGTTTAAAAGTATGACAAACTGCAGACCACTGATTGGTTGTTGATGGTTGGAATACAAGAGGATCAATGGTAGATGAGACAACAGTGATAATGTTGGATCAGGTTGGACAGCATCTACCACCCTGTGAAATTCAGACTTTACCTTAGGTGGTCAGTGATGGAAGGTAAATTTCAGCAGGTGGTGGGTAACATGAGTAGGTCTGTGTTTTAGGAAAATAATTTTGCTGGCATGAAGGATAAAAGAGAGCAGAGCCAAGGGGGAGGATGGGTAGGGGTGGGGAATCAGCTAGAATGCTATTGTAATAGTAAGAGAGAGGACCAGGCCTAAATTATGAACATGGCATTAGAAATAAAAACTTGAAGATAGATTTGAAGGACATTGAAAGCATAGAATCAAATTGCAATATATAACTGCTCGCAGTGATTTAATTTACTTACATTAAAAGTAATTAGGAACTAGAACTAATACCATGAGATTCTAAGGAAAGTGTTAGTGAATGCAGGAAGGTGGTGGGGAGAGGGGGAGAGAGGGATTGAAGTGATTTACCTAAATATCCCTCTTGCCTCAACACTATTCCTGAACATACATATATACACATCATGGACACAGTCCTAGAAAATACCTTCTTGTTTCCTTTGTTCCATGAAAAGGGAGACAACAAGCAAACAAGAGTGCTAGCTTTCTGCTTACATCAGAGCACAGCACCATGCGTTTCTCTTTTATAGTACTTCTCAGTTATACTTTACATCCATTTGTGGAACTACTTATCTTTAGTCACTGTTGGTCTCTCCCATTAGACTAGAAGTTCCATAACTGTTTTTGCTCATTTATTCTCTAGCACATGGTAGATGCTCAATAAGTGGACAGATGGATGGATATGGATATGGATTTAAAATACATTTTTATTGATTTCAGAGAGGAAGGGAGAGAGAGAGAAAGATAGAAACATCAATGATAAGAGAGAATCATTGATTGGCTACCTCCTGCACACCCCACACTGGGGATTGAGCTCACAACCCGGACATATGCCCTGACCAAGAATTGAATCATGACCTCCTGGTTCATAGATCGATGCTCTATATCAGTGGTTCTCAACCTTCCTAATACCGCGACCCTTTAATACAGTTCCTCATGTTGTGGTGACCCCCAACCATAAAATTATTTTTGTTGCTACTTCATAACTGTAATTTTGCTACTAAATTTACATACTAGTTATGAACTGTATGTAAATATCTGATATGCAGGATGTATTTTCATTGTTACAAATAGAACATAATTAAAACATAGTGGTTAATCACAAAAACAATATGTAATTATATATTGTGAAATATTTATTTCTAATTACAAATAAATGAAATTTAGTCTTGAATCGTGGTGTAGCATGGGCAACAGTCTTCATATAACAACAGTAAACTACATTGCTACATTTTGCTACACCAGGGAGCAATGTGTTGGTTCCTAAGACCATGGGAAATACGTGTTTTCTGATGGTCTTAGGCAACCCCTGTGAAAGGGTCGTTCGACCCCTAAAGGGGTCGCGACCCACAGGTTGAGATCTGCTGCTCTATATGGATGTGTATATGGATATGGATACAGTTGAGTATAATGGATGTCTAAAAATATATTGACTAATAGAAATGACTAATCATGGTATTGCCATTGTGTGAGTTTTGGCTGAGTCCTTTAAGATCTTTCTAAAAACCAAAGATTGCCATAATTGGGTGATCACTAGAATCTCTTGGGCAACTTAAAAATACATATATGTAAGATATATTCCTGCTTCTCAGTACTGCCCTGAATCCTGACCATGGTTATTTTGAAAACCCCACTATATTGCATTTCTTTCTTCCATTTCATGTTTTATTGTAAAAATGTTAAAATAAATTATATCTGACATCATTGCCGGTATGTACATACAGTGTGTGTGATTCCAGGTCAGCCAGTGACACCCCAGCAAGGCGAGGTGAGGAAATGGAGACATATTAAAACATTTCACAGAAAAACAGGGCACTCCTCACCCCACTGTCCAGCCAGCACATCCCTCAGCTACAGGATGAGAGGGGGTGTGGACACACGTGTACATCGCTATCTTCACATGTTGAGCATTTATTTTAAAATATATTTTTATTGATTTCAGAGAGGAAGGGAGAGATAGAAACATCAATGGTGAGAGAGAATCACTGATTGGCTGCCTTCTGCATGTCCCACGTTGGGGACTGAGCCTGCAACCCAGGCATGTGCCCTGACTGGGAATTAAACCATAGCCTCCTGGTTCATAGGTCAACATTCAACCACTGAGCCATGCTGACTGGGCCACACTGCATTTCTGATGATGAACAAGGATTTAGAAATAATAGTCACTATAGTATCTTAAGAGTGTACACTCAGTTCTCTTCTGTATAGTGCTTTGTTCATATCTGTTATAGCACTTAACTCATCAATAGTGTTTGTTTTACATTACTTAAACTATAAGCTACTTTCGGGTAGAGTTAATTACTTAGTTTTCTTTGTTTATGGCTCAAGCAAAATCCAGGGCCATTCAGACCAGGAGTTTGTTCAACTAGAAGTCTAGATTGTTTACACCAGATTAAGAAATAGTATCTTATTTATTTATGTATTTATTTTATAATTATCCTACTAGAGGCCCATTGCACGAAGAGATTTGTGCAATAGGCCTTCCTTCCTTTGGCTTCTAGCACTGGTTTTCCTCTGGCACCCAGGACCCAGGCCTTCACTCCAGCCAGAGTCTGCCTTCTTCATCTTTGCTGCAGATTCTGGCTAGAGTCTGCCATCTTCCCTGCAGACTCCAGCTAGAGTCTTCCATCTTCTTCTTCGCTGCAGACTCCAGAGTTTGCAGTCTTCTTCTTCGATGCAGCACTCAGCTCCTGTAGATTCCTTCACCTGCCCCTCCCCCTGCCCTGCCTCCTGATTGGCTGGTGGGTGTAGCGGAGTGATGATTAATTTTGCATGTTTCTCTTTTATTAGTATAGATACTAGAGGCCCAGTGTATGAAATTCATGCACAGGGGGTGGGAAGAATGTGTGTCCCTCAGCCCAGCCTGCACCCTCTCCAATCTGGAACCCTTTGAAGGGAGTCCGACTGCCTGTTTAGGCCCAATCCTTGCCTCTGCCTGATTGACCCTAACTGCTTCTGCCTGCCAGCCTGATCACCCCCTAACCACTCCCCTGCCAGCCTGATCAATGCCTAACTGCTCCCCTGCCAGCCCAGTCACCCCTAACAACCCTCCCCTGGAGGCCTGATTGCACCCAACTGCCCTTCCTTGCAGGCCTGGGCCCTCTCAACTGTCCTCCCCTCCTGGCCTTATTGTTCACAACTACCCTCCCCTGTGGGCCATCTTGTGGTGGCCATCTTGTGTCCATGTGGGGGCAGCCATCTTTGACCCCATGGGGGTGGCCATATTGTGTTGGAGTGAAGGTCAATTTGCATATTACCTCTTTATTATTCTCTCTAATAAAAGAGTAGTATGCAAATTGAATGTCACTCTAACACTGCAGGGGAGGACAATTGGGGGGAACCTAGGCCTGCAGGGGAGAGCAGTTGGGGGGGACCAAGCCTGCAGGGGAGGGCAGTTGGGGGGAACCAGGCTGACAGGGGAGGGCAGTTAGGGGCAATCAGGTCGGCAGGGGAGCAGTTAGGCATTGATCAGGCTGGCAGGGGAGTGATTAGGGGATGATCAGAAGTGGTTAGGGGCAATCAGGCAGGTAGACAGATGAGCAGTTGGGAGCCAGCAGTCCTGGATTGTGAGAGGGGCAGTCAGACATCCTTTGAGGGGTCCCAGATTGGAGAGGGTGTAAACTGGGATGAGGCCCCCCCTCCCCCCGCATGAATTTTGTGCACGGGGCCTCTAGTTTTAAATATATTTTTATTAATTTCAGACATGAAGGGAGAGAGAGAGAGAAACATCAATGATGAGAGAGAAACATGGGTTGGATGCCTTCTGAATGCCCCTTCTGGGGATCGAGCCCACAACCTGGGCATGTGTCCTTGACCAGAATCAAACCCAGGACTCTTCAGGTCGAGGCTCTATCTACTGAGCCAAACCAGCTAGAGCAAGAAATAGTATCTCATTTATAAATAACTCAAACAATGCAAGTGTCTTGTCAGTAGACAAGTGGATTAAAAAGCTGTAGTACTGGTACATACATATAATGGAATATTACTCAGCCATAAAAAGAATGCAATGTAACTATTTGTGACAGCCTGGGTGGACCTTGAGGGCGTTAAGCTAAGTGAAACAAGTCAGTCAGAGAATGACAAATACCATATGAACTCACTTACATGTAAAATCTAAAGAGCAAAATAAATGTTTAAACAAAACAGAAACAGACCCATAGATGCAGAGAACAGATTGCTGGTTGCCAGCAGGGAGAGGGATTGGGGGTTGGGTGAAAAAGGTGAAAGGAGTAAATATTACTAAATGGTGGTTACAGAATAGTCATGGGATGTAAAGTATAGCATAGAACATATAATCAATAATATTATAGTAACTATTTTGGAGCCAGGTGGGTGTTTGAAATATTGGGAAGATTGTGTAACGTATATGATTGTCTAACCACTATACTGTACATCTGAAATTAATATAAAATAGTGTTGACTATAAACTGTAGTTGAAAAATAAAATGTAAAAAAAGGACATAGTATCTCATTCTAACTAATGACAACACCTACAATTGAGGGGACATTTTGGATCTATCAAATATTCATGATCATTGTATTAACAATAAATAAAAGGTAAAATTAAGGAGATACGTTGCAAACAGAGATTACTTTTTATTTGCTCTGGTTCTCACAGAAAACATTCAATTAGGTTTGAGAATAATATTGATACATGAAAGGGATGAATAAGAACAAGGTAACAACAGTTCTTTTTCTTGCATCTTTATCTACCGAGTTATAATCACGAAGGACTGCTTAACTTTTCCTCTCCTATTATTAAGGAAGAAAAACAGAAGAAGAAAATGGCTGCAAAGTTGAAACTAGCAAAATTTCTTCAAGAAACAGTTACAGAAATGGCAAAGAGCAGCAGGACCAAGCTGGGAGAGGCCTCTACGCAGTTCTCATCCTACGTCGAACAGGTGTCCGTCTTTGATATAATCCCAAACAACTTCTGGGCTGGGGATTTTATGAACCATGCATGTTATCATGGATCTTCCAAATTGTTTACAATCTTTGAATTTGCAAATCTAAGTCATATAGATATAAAATTGCAAATGTTTATCGTTTTGTGGGTTTTGTTTTTGCAGAAATGTCTATCTTAAAGCAGCCAGTGTGCTGAAGACAGTGATAACTTCTTGGAAAGAACAGAATTAGGCAAATGTTTGAACGGTTCCTGATTTTTTCAGTTGATTTAGGCTGACTTCAGATTTCTTTACGTCTCTCTGTACCACAGGGCCTATTTCTAGACTGAAGATAGAATCTATAAATGCTTTGATATGTCTTTCTTTTCTTTTCTTTTTTTAAAATATATTTTATTGATTTTTTTACAGAGAGGAAGGGAGAGAGATAGTTAGAAACATCGATGAGAGAGAGACATCGATCAGCCGCCTCCTGCACGCCCCCCACTGGAGTTGGGGCCGCAACTAAGATACATGCCCCGACCGGAATCGAACCTGGACCTTTCAGTCCGCAGGCCAACGCTCTATCCACTGAGCCAAACCGGTCTCGGCTTTGATATGTCTTTCAAATTGTCTACTAGGAAGGTTAAATTAAGTAGGAAACATATCTTAGTTGTTTAATTGAGACCATTTGTCCCACTGCCTAGGTCCAAATAGGCCACAAGCCCAGCACCAAGGAGATAGTTCGCTTTTCCAAACTGTTTGAAGACGAGCTAACCCTGCAGCACTTAGATCGACCACAGCTGGTTGCTCTCTGCAAACTGCTAGAACTGCAATATTTTGGAACCAACAATTTGCTCCGCTTTCAGCTTCGGATGAAACTGAGGTCTATAAAGGCAGATGATGAAGTAAGAGCTCCATTCTATCTCTAGGGAATTAGCAAGGCTTTGGGACACGTCTTGGGATGGCTTTGTGATAAAGTGCAGTATCTTCTGTTAGGTCTGCTCATGGACCGGTTCTAGGAAAAGGAGTGGTTTTAACAACCATTACCATGACAACCTGAACCTTGATTACTCATTTTAGGAGTGACTGTCCTCTGACCCATTTTCTGGAGAAGGCCATTATAAGCAATTAGCAATTTGGAAGTCTTAGCTGGGACTAATCTAAAGCAGTTAGGACCCACTGGGAAGGAATGGCAGCCTAGTAGATTCCCGAGTCTTCCTCTAAGGACCGGATCCACCCCCACACCTCTGCTCCCTTCCCGCAGAGCTGGTGCCAAAGTAAGTGTTCTGCTGGGTGAGCTGGCTGGGTAAGAAGGGGTGGCAAGACAGGAGGGAAAGCAGCACCTAGACATCTGTGAAAGAAAGGCACAATTTGAACTGTAACTACTAATTAGACTCCTTTAAAAAATGGGAAGAATCTTCGTTGAATCTATATCAGCTGTTTTAAAGCATTCTGCCCTAGCTGGTTTGGCTCAGTGGATAGAGCATTGGCCTGTGGACTGAATGAAGGGTTCCGGGTTCATTTCTGGTCAAGAGCACATGCCTGGGTTGCGGACTTGATCCTCAGTAGGGAGTGTGCAGGAGGAAGCCAATCAGTGATTCTCATAATTGATGTTTCTATCTCCCTCTCCCTCACCCTTCCTCTCTGAAATTGAAAAAAAAAAGAAAGTATTAAAACAAAAACAAAAACATTCTGCCTGTAGGAGCAGGATTCTCAGAACTGAGATGCATGTTCCTACCGGCCTCATTTAGGTTTCAGTTGTTTCCAGAACTTCAGAATAAACAATACTGGTCCCAGGAGTATCATAGTTTTGTGTCATACCAAGCAGAAATGGTGTTATTTACCGAGGGAGTTTTATGGACCAGAGAGTTAAGGCTATTCCTGGGGTGTTGGTGGGGAACAGTGGGGGAAAGAATACCACTGGGACAGGCAACAGATGGTACATAGAAAGCTTTTCAAGTGAAATATTTTCTAAATGAAACCGAAAGCTGCCATAAAAGGGAAGAGTAAAGACATCACAAGTAGGCAAATGCAAATCAAGAAGTTATGTAAATATCTCTGATATTATTAACTAGAGGCCTGGTGCATGAATTTGTGCACAAGTGAGGTCTGACTGGCCCCACCCCTGATAGGGATGGGGAGGGTGAAGGGGGCAGGGCCAGCTGGGGGGAGGGGCTGCAGGAGGTTGGCCGGCCAGCCCCATCCCCCTGGTCAAATTCCTGGTTGAGGGGACAATTTGCATATTAGGCTTTTATTATATACGATACCTTTTTTTTAAAAAAATACATTTTATTGATTTGTTACAGAGAGAAAAGGAGAGGGATAGAGAGTTAGAAACATCAATGAGAGAGAAACATCTATCAGCTGCCTCATGCACATCTCCTACTGGGGATGTGCCCACAACCAAGGTACATGCCCTTGACTGGAATTGAACCCGGGACCCCTCAGTCTGCAGACCAACGCTCTATCCACTGAGCCAAACCGGTTAGGGCTATTATACAGGATACCTTTTGGCAGGATGCCCTTCATCTCAACTGCCACACCTTCCTAAGGTACCTTGTTTTTAGAGGTGGCTGGCCTTTGCAGCAGTCAGTATGGGCACTAAGTGTTGGAGGCGTCAGATCCTGTGTTTCCCCTGACTCGGTGGAGTCAGGTGAAATCGAAACCCAAAGGTCCCACGCCATTCCTTACATTTCTTTCAGATAATTGCCAAGGAAGGGGTGAGTGCTTTGAGCGTGTCAGAACTACAAGCTGCCTGTAGGGCCCGAGGGATGAGATCGCTGGGTCTCACTGAGGAACAACTGATACAGCAGCTCACAGAGGCAAGTAGCAGCTTTCCTGGGCCTTTTCCCTGGCTCTGTTCCCTACACACTGAAGACTTATCTTGTGACTTCCACTTTGCAAGTGAACCATCTTACCTAATATGGTTTATTCAATTGAGCAGTGGGATACCAAAGCAGCTAGATTTTTGGACTGAGACAAAGTATTAGTTTTCTATGGCTGCGTAACAAATGATCACATTTACTGGCTTAAAACAGCGCCCATTGATTTGCTCCTGGTCCTATAGGTCAGAGGTGCAGGCTTCGTGCCTTTCTGGAGGCTGTGGGGAGACCCCACTTCCAAGCTCATTCCACTTGCGGGCTGAATTTCCTTCTGTATTTAGCTGCGGGACTGAGGTGGTTGTTTCCTCACTGGCTGTCGGCCCTGGGGGCCACCAGCATTCCTTAACCTCTCAGTCGGCGGCCTCCATCTGCAAAGAACCTCTCATATGCCAATCTCCTGCCTGCTTAAAATCTCGGAGTTCCTTCGTTTTTTATCTCTAGTTCCAGATTTAAATGTCTCATGTGATTAGGTGAGACCTACCGGATAACTGTCCCATCTTAAGGTTAACTGACTTGGGACCTTGATTATATCTGCAAAATCCCTTCATAGTAGCACCAAATCAGTGTTTTGAATGAATAACTGGGGCGAAGCTGCGGGGGCATGAGGGACTGGGAGTCTCGGGGCCATCTTCGAATTTTGCCTACCGCAGGTCTTGTAAGGACCTGGGCAGACGCCGTAATAAAGGCCTGCCATGTGTGTGACTCCGTCTGGAGGTGAAGCCTGGCCTGCGGCTCACCGGGGCTGCTGTCCCAGTTAGTGCCCCGAACCAATATCAACTGTCAGCTTTGGTATCAGATGCTTAACATTTTCCCTCAGATAACATATATGTTAACTAAACTTAATGCTTTTTTTTTTCCCAAGTTACAAGAGAAAGCGTTTTTAGAAAATTACAGAGAAGTGAACCAGCTGGGCTGGGTGGGCTCAGGAAACAAGTTACAGAGGCAGAAGGGCCCGTGGAGCTTCGGCGAGAGAAAGGCAAAGGCTACACACCTGGGGAGCCGAGGGGAAGAGAAAGGTGTGGGTGTGCTCCCGAGGGGGAGAGTGCACCTACATGTAATGCTTTAAAACAAAGGAGTAACTCCTATTAAGATTCTCATTCCCACAACTATAAAAGGTGCTATAAAGCGTACACAAGTTATTTTGGGACAGGCGCCATGGCTGTGATTTTGAAACCATGTCAGGTTACTTTTTTCCTCTTACGTGTTGGACCTGCTCTGGTTGGCAGATGGACATACTGTAGAGCGTCAGTAAAATAAATTATTTCTTGAACAGTGGGTTCAACTCTCAAGTTACTTTCTTGCAGAGATGTGTCATTTTACAATCCCACTACAAGGGAGTGAAGATACTAACCCAACTACGTGATCTGCAGCACTCTGAGTTATTCTTTAAACATCCTGTGTTAGAATATGGGCATACATTTCCTAGGAAGGAAAATAAAAGTAGTAAACACGAAACATCTTAACTTCACAATAAGATAAAACTATGAGATTCCACATCCACTCTGGCAAAGACCAGAGTCTGAGAACATTCCATGTTGGTGAGGCTGTGGGGAGAGGGACACTCATGTATTGTTGGTAAAAAAATGTCCATGCGGGTTTGGCATTATCTTTCAAATCTTAAAAATGCATTTATGCCAAAACCGGTTTGGCTCAGTGGCTAGAGCTTCGGCTTGTGGACTTGAAAGGTCCCAGATTCGATTCCGGTCAAGGGCATGTATCTTGGTTGTGGGCACATCCCCTGTATGGGGCGTGCAGGAGGCGGCTGATGGATGTCTCTCTCTCTCATCAGTGTTTCTAGCTCTCTATCCCTCTCCTTTCCTCTCTGTAAAAAATCAATATGTATATTAAAAAAGAAAAAGAAAAATAGGTCTGCTACAAAAAAGTAATATTTAAAAAAAATGCATTTACTTTGACCTAGCAATTTCACTTCTAGGAATTTATCCTATGTTCTTGCACATGTGCAAAATGACATATTAAAAGATGATTCATTGCAGCACTGTCTATAACAGCCAAAGTTTGGAAACTGTCTAAAATTCACTATCAGGAGTATAATCGCCGAGACTGGTTTGGCTCAGTGGATAGAGCGTCGACTTGCGGACTGAAAGGTCCCAGGTTCAATTCTGGTCGGGGACATGTACCTTGCTTGCGGGCACATCTCCACTGTGGGGCGTGCAGGAGGCGGCTGATCGATGTCTCTCTCTCATCGATGTTTCTGACTTTCTATCTCTCTCCCTTCCTCTCTGTAAAAAATCAATATATTTTTTAAAAAAAGAGTATAATCAAATAAATCATGGCATTTCCAGACAGTGGGATCCTTTACCGATGTCTAAAGGGAGGCAGCTCTCTATTTGCTTATATGAATCAATCTGCAGGATGAAATATTTCAGTAAAAAAAAAAAAAAAAAAAGCAAGGACAAAAGTGTGTACCTCACCCTTTGTGTAAAGATAAAAAGGATATACAGTGGTACCTTGAAATACGAGTTTAATTCGTTCCGTAACCTTGAGGTGTGGGAAACTATGAGACGCTCAAGTCGCGGTAAACTGGTGGGTCTTGTGCAGCCGGCCGATCCGCGTGATTACTCCTATCTCAGATGTTGCTCGTATTTCAAAGCAAAAACCGCTCGCTCGACGGCTCGTATTTCAAAAATCTCGTATTTTAGGGCACTTGTATCTCGAGGTACCACTGTATTTGTATGGGCATAGGATATCTATGGAAGGTTGTATTAGGAGTTGGTACTACTATCAGGAATTGCTTCTAAGGAGGGAAACAGGATAGCAAGAGGGGTAGAAGGCAGGCTTATTTTTATTGATTTCATTTGATCTTTTGAATTTTGTCTTGTGCATATATTATTGATCTAAAAAATATATGTATTTTAAAGCTTGGCCAATCTGGTACTTGAAAACTTATGTCTCATTCGCATTTTAATGTTCATTTCTTCGGTTATGAATGAGGTTGAGTTCGTTTTTATGGCATCTACTTTGTGTCTAAGGGAAGATACTTAGCTTCTTTGATCCACAGTTGGTTTGAGAGTTTAATGGAAAGTTCTTTCTCTGACTCAAAGAGGATCTCACCGGAGGGGAGGGGGGCTGCTGTCCAACTACCGGTGCCAAAGCCAGGAGAGGAATGTTCTTATCCCCATTCTGCCAGGAGTTATAGCATGAGCCTGGGGAAGTGTAAAGCCAGGGCAGCCGTAGATGGTCCTGGGTCACACCTAGGTCTCCCATTCTGTGATTTTCCTGTTTTATTCCCCAGTGGCAGGACCTCCACCTGAAGGAGAACGTCCCCCCTTCTCTTTTGCTCCTGTCTCGAACCTTCTATCTGATAGATGTGAAGCCAAAGCCAATTGAGATCCCACTAAGTGGAGAGGTGAGTACCTGGGCTCAGAGGCCTCTCCCAAAATCTCTTATTTCCTATCGTTTCGGAGGAGGCATTTCTTTTGGAATTTTGGCCAACTGGCCTTAACATCCTTTTTAAATTCCTAAAAAATATTAAAATCACTGAAACTATCTCTAGCTATAGGGATGTTACTGCCTTTGATCCGAGCTTGATTTGGTTTTCCTAATAGGTGTTCAGATCATTCCTTCTCATTAACTATCTAGTCTTCAGACTGTTTTCACCACTTTCTCCTTTGAGACCGAATGGTTCTTGTTCTATTACATCTATTTCATTTGTCCAGATTCCTAAGCAGTGAATGGCCAATTTAGAATCTAAACTTTTGGTCTTTCTACAACTTATTGTCTTAATCTTTGTTGTTGCCTCCAACTCAGTAACCTTTTCTCTCTTGGTATTTTACTGAGAACCCAGGACTGGCCCCATCATTAGCGCATCTTGCTCTGGGTCCACCAGAAAGGGCCTCTCACTGTTCTACTTTGTGGCTTCTTGTCTTATCAGAACCTACATAGGTGAGAAAGGAAAAGACCTATAGAGCATGCTACACATGTGGTTTAGGAGATTAGACAAAATATTCTGGGGTGAGGATCAACCATTTTAAATCTTAGCTACGCTGTTGACTCTTTGAACAAGCCAAGGAAAATGATATGAAGTCCAGCATGAAAAATACACTTCAGGAGGCCCCATCTTGCTTTCCCTTTGCAGAGTTCCAGAGACTAATCTGGACGTGGGCTTTGTCCAGGAAGGATTCTAGGGAAACTAGGTAGGAGCAATTTTGGAGCACAGACCTTGTTTAAAAAAAAAAAAAAAGGCAGGCTATTGGGTCCTTCTTACTCTATCTTTGGTCTTCAAGACAGATCAAAGTTATGTTATCCATTGACTGCTGTAAGGAGCAAGGAAATCTTGGAATAGCACAATGTCTCAGAGCTAAATTTGCGTTCTCAGACTTACTGTAGATGGGCAGAAACTCTTTATCCAGTTGTTTTCTGGAATGATTAAGAAAGGCCTAGGGATTAAGGACAAAATGACAAGCTCCTATGCATTTTATTGCTTTGCTTTTTAAAAAAATTCAATTTTAAAACTTCTATTCTCCATATGTACAAAATGAAAACAAGTAGCATGCTAAGCTCTATAAAAATTTAGAGACTTCAAATATTTTATAATTTTGGATATATGTAGCCCTTTTCCATCCAAAGAAATTACTTATTTCCAAAGAGCAGTGATATATTTTTCAAATCTAATTAATATAATTCTTAAAGTTAGCTATCTATTCTAACTAATCTATTCTAAAGTCACCCTCTCCCTCCATTTTCCTTGTTTTATAGGAACTTCTATTAAGCAGCACCTACCATTTAAATAATTTTTATCATTGGAAGTCAGCAGTGATAAATGGCGATTTTGATCAAGTTATATCCATGCCATTAGAAATAGATAATTGAGAAATGGCACCTTTTTTGAGACTAGAATACCACCAGAATTGGCAGTTCAATGACTGAAGATTTTAAATACTAGAATCTAATTAGAGTGCAACATGTGTTCAAAACTGCGAGATAAATAATATTAAGTTGCTATTTCAGGGACATACTTCATGTTACTCAAAGAAGGTATATAGTTGGAGCAAGTTAGGGATTTAGTGGAAAGTGAATTGTTCTAGAAAGCATTGATTACTTACTGTGGAAGTGCTTCTGAATTTCAGGAAGAGCAGAAAGTTCATGCTTACATAATCTCTCTCCCCCTAGGCTCCGAAGACAGATAGTCCTGCGGAATCACCTACTTCACCTGAATCTAAAGAGAACTTGGTGGACTTAGCACCTCAGTTGAAGGGAACTAAGGTTGTACACCATTACTTTTTATATGATGAATTAGGTTAAACATGAAAACAAGTTCATAACCCCCTTAATGGAACTGAACTTCAGTGGTGTTCTTAAATAAGTAATGTTTGTTGTATTAGTCGCTGTTTCTATGCAAGTTCAACATTTGGCTATATGTAAATTAGGCTCCAGATTTTGTCTCTTGAGTGCTGTGCCAGAATCTGAAGTAGTTGTTGCAGATTCCTGGTAGTCATGGCAGTAGGACTATTGATCTCATGCACATTGTTTTAAAACCAGTAAACCAACTCTCAATTCTGATATTTAAGGATGAAAAATTTATGCAACTGCCACCAATTACATCCTCACCCATAATGCCATCAGCACCTATTTCATTACCTAAAGGATCCGTGACTTCTGCTAAAGAAGCTGTAAGTATTACCTAAAAGAAGGAAAAAAAGAAATCCCCTTTCCCTCTAGTTCTTTTGCAGGGCAGTGAAAATCTAGAATCATAACTATTGTAAAACACTGCACAGTCCTTGTTTTCTGCACAGTTCTTCCTGTCAAACAGGAAGCTGTAGGCTGAATTTTAGTCATCTTATAACCACTACATTTTTAAACTCAATTATCCAAAAGTGAAAAAAAAAAAAATCAACCAATGCAACTGTGGATCAGACCCAAACATGTTAAGTCTAGAAGCTAATTACAATATAGGCAGATTCTTATTTTCCTTTGTGCCAGATGGAAATAGTTCCCACATGTGGTATATTTCACACAGGATTCATGTCAGGAGATACTAGCAGGAAAGCAATTTAAATCTTAGAAGAAATGCTTGTAAATAACAAATCACTTATCTATTTTTCCATTTGGATAAAGGAATTTGGGGCAAGAGAAAAAAAAGCAAAGTACGAGTAATCAGTAGAGAGGGGTCATGGGAGAGTTGAACTGTGTAGTGAGCAGCTCTCCTGGCTCCTGGGGACCAAAGAGCCCCAGTGAAGTCAAATGGGGCAAACTGCATCGAGGCCTAGTTTGCAAGTCTTTTATTTTTATTACCAAGGTAAATTATCAACTCCGATTTGACCTTGTGGTCTGTCATTATTTTGATTAGGAAAACCCAAAGAGTAACTCCTAAAGAACTTCCACCATCTAGTTGTGACCAGGGGCTAACGTCGATGTTTTGTACCTAGACGCTCCAGGCCAAATCACAAGACAACCCAGAGCAGCACCACTAGTTCCAAAGGAGCCTACGGACCCCTGGAGGACGAAGCTCACACTCTCCACTTCCTGCCCTCGGCAGTGGCATTCATCAAGGACCCCCCCAGCGAAGACTGGGTCTAGTTTGAATAGAGGATCAGGGGCAGTCCTTTGAGATCTTGTAAACACTCCAGATGATGTCAGCAGTCAGACCAAGTTCAGACCATTTAGAAAACTGTAATTGCGAAGCCCATTTCCTCTGTCATTATGTCATCCCACGAAACTTGGTGTAAAGCACCCCCCCACACACACCACCACTACCCCATGTTTTTAACAGCTTCATATTTGTGCCCATTTCCTCTTTTTAGGGGAGGAAAAATTTTTTTTTTGCATAATGGAATCAGCTTAGTCCTTAGATAACTCTGCCTCCTAAGATGACTTGGCAACCTACGACCTTGGAAAACTCCAACAAACCATTGTAAGAGCACTTCACCAACTCCTTTAGTGACCCACCAGGAGGAACAGTGCTCTGGAAACAGGGCTTATGAGATGGAATGGATAGTCCTCGGTGAGGTCTTTCTGGATATCAAGAAAAAACTTCCTGGAGAATAAAATGGGGAATTAGACTGGCAATCAAAAAAGGTCTGGCTGCAGCTCGGCTGTTCTGAGACTTCCCCTCTGGGTCTGCAGGAATCTGGGAGGCTGCCACGATTCTAGCACATATGGCTTTCATTAACCACCATTTTGCTAGGAAGCATAATTAAGGGTTTAAGACTTAACCATTTGTTTGTGCTGGGTGTGTGTTTTTCTGGTCTGTCTTTCACAAACAAGACTATTTATTAGTCATAGGGGTAGTTTAAGTCTGATATAATCCCTATGCTCCCCAGTAACAAGTACTGTGTTCAGATACTTGCTTGGTGTTTTCTGTATTGTCAAAACGGAAAAAAAAAACCCAACATAATAGATTGCTGTGCAGCTGACCCACAGCCTTTTTCCCTTGGGGAGCGCTTAGGAGGGAAAAGGTATTTCGGCCTGTGGGTGATGAAATTAGATCTCTTTACTTGCTGCGAAATTGAAAGCAGTTGGATGGGAATCAAACTAAATAAAATGCAAATATCCTTGTCTGGGATCACCTAAATGAGGACCGTCATCAGCATTTCACAGCAAGGATACGTGCTTTTATAAGCTTCCTAAGCCTCCTCTCCACAAGAAGACAAGCCCCACCTTGTCCTAATGAACTCTGCCCTGTTCCTTGAGAAGAATGAATCCCTACTATGCAGCATTCCATGGATCTCCCCATTGGACTAACAAGGTGATTCATAATAAATGTCCCCCCTTTTAAAATGATGGGTGTTTATATTTTAATTAGTTCGCATGTCAAGTGTTGACTGTGGGAAAGGGATTAGCTAAACTTGTTGAATCCTGTTCAGGTTGAATGATTCATATCTGCTGTTGGACTACAATCTTTTCTGGCTTCCCCTGTGAGCTGATTCAGAATGATTAAGTCCAGGGGCCCCTGGTAGAGGATTATTAGCAGAGTGAGAATTAGTAGGTCAAGGGGCTCCTGGTCACTTTCGGCCCCAGTTGGCCTTCACCCATTTTTTTGCTTCATCAACAGGCATCTAAGACACGAGACACCTCTCTTCCCCTTCTTGGGATAGTAGCTCGCTCAGAGAAGTCAAGATAGTTCCTTTTGTTCTCATCACTTAGAGGGCGTGGCTGTTGGGTTCCATGATTGTTAGACCTAGCCCTATCCCGAGATGGAGTTAGAGGTGTTCAGAGAAATGATTAACTGGAGGGGAAGGGAGGCTGATTTGTAACATTTGCAAATTCCAGTGATGTAAATATTCTCACACGGTTGATTTCAAGCTACCAACAGGTCACTGAACACCAGTTGCGAAAAGATGTACACAATGGGCTCAAGAACCAGTCCCAGCACACTACTAACTTCAGTGCCTCCCGGGGCAACAAGAAACAAACTTCTAGCTGTCATGCTCACTAAATACACCACATTTGTGCACCAGAAGCACAAATGGTTCTAAATCCGGTTACTTGCCGAAAACTGAGTCTTCCTGAACACTTGGGTTCTTGCTGACCTTCCCTTTCCCTGGCTCTCAACTTGAGAAGGCTGTGCCAGGTTGCTGCAAAGCTCTCTCCCTTCCAGGTTCTCTCCTCTTCCCTGCAGATGCATATACCTCAGTGTATCAGCTGCTACTAAACCCACTGAGTATAATTTTAGGAACTTTCTGAAACCCAATCTGAGTGGTGATTATGGACATGGCCTGTATTTTAGACACTGACAATTCTGTTCCAGATAGGTATCGGTGACACTTGACATCTACCGACCTGTACTTGTGCTGTGTCTAATTCTGTACTTCGATCGTAACATGTCATATTAATGATTTCCAATAAATGCTCAGTAATGCTAAAATCTAGGTTAAAGATCGCCCAGTCACCACCAATGCACACCTAATGGAACTTCAAAGCAGGCTGGCATATTACCTAATTTGACTGAGATAATGGCCTGTTGGCTCCTCCCAGTGGCCACTGATACACAGCGACTTCCTTGTTATTGAGATACATTTGTTTCATGAGGTTCCATCTTACTTACCTGAGATCAATTATATTACATTACATGAGTGGTACCAAGGGACTGATCCCCAGTCTATGGCAATTAGAAAAGGCAGAAAGGCCATATTGATTAATATTGTGGTAATCCCAGGCCCTGATCTTTGAACTCTCAGGAAACCAGACAAGTTCAGTGCCTTGACAGCACGTTGCCTTCATTAGATAAACTGGATTCCTTTCCTCAGGAGGCCCAATCGGGTCATCTAAGTAAAATGGTCATTTCATTTTCTCTCAGGTCAATTTCACTATCTTTTATTAGACAGCCAGCTCAGTCTCTGGGGAAATCCATGGGTGATTTGAGTAGTAATAACAAAGACATCACTTATAATAGTGCCTTATATATTTTTCTAGCACCTCTCCCGAAGGGATAGAAAGCCCTTCATAGATCATCCATTCTCACAACATCGCTTCGAGGGCCAAGGCAGAAATGATCATCACTATTTTACAAGGAAAGATACCACTGTAAGGTCTGAAAGCAAACGTTTTTAAGAGCTAAAATTCATTTCCTGGCTCGGTTCACCAAGTTATGCCTTCATTAAACATAAACACAAACTGTAATAGATTGACAGTTGCATATTTACAAAGACACAAGGAAAGAACTAATTTACAATAGTAGCCAACACTGCAGCTGCCAAAAAAAAAAAAAAAAAAAACCCCAGCTAGCTCAGAAAGGAAACGTAAAGCAGCAATCCCATTTTCCCTACAGAAATGAAAGCAGAGTGAACTTTCTTCTGTATTCAGCCGTAAGCCGGCCAAAAAAAAAAAAAAGAGCAAGCTTTTGGTCTAGAGGCTGCACAGGCAGGTTGAGCACTGAGTTCTGAGGAGCCAGGACACGCTTGGTGAGTGCAGTGACAACCAGCAGGTGGCAGAGGAAGTGAATTTCCAAGCTGCCACAAACACTTAGAGCATTTTTTCCCTTTCCTGAGGGAGGGGGTGGGGTTTGTCCAGGAAGACCTATAGGAAGCCAAGATCTGTGATAGTCCCAACGCTTGATTACGTGGGTACTGGTGTGGGGGAGGATCACGAACACAGAGCAGGCTGGAAAACATGAAGCAAGGGACCTTAATGTAGACCTCGCCCTAGGTGACAAGCTTCTCCTTCCACAGCAGCACAGACAAAACCACACACACACACGCAGAGGGCGTAGACGCACATCTGGGTTCGAGTGTCTGCACGCCCCTGTCGGAATAATCCTGAGCTTTCCTCCACCTCTTCAGTTCGACTCCTTGGCTATTCCAAGCGAGGCTCCCAGCTCCCTCTCTGACCCTCTGACCTCCCCGAACCCACCAGTTTCCCCTGAGGAAACCATTTGTGGTTGAGGGGTCTTGGCTTGGGCCAGCGCCTCTGGTGCACTGACAGGAGGTTCCTGCTTACTACGCAGATGTCTTCTTTTCCTGCTTTCCCAAAGCATCCAAGAGGTGGGAGTTTTGTCTGGAGGTCTCAGCCCAGGACCTAAAAGGAAGAGGTTAGGAGGAAACTGCAGGGAATGTGCAGGGCCCTCTGGAGAGGCCCCGACCCAGGGCCCATCATTTTGGCTCCTTTCCGGTTGACATTCTCTCCCTCGTCACACAGCCCATATAAAAATGAAGCAGCAGCAATTTTTATTTGAAGGACCTAAACTGAAAATAGGTTTAGAACATAATTTAAAAAAATAAAACAGCAAAAGTAGCAAAAAATATATGACCTTTTTAAAAACATTTTCCTTTTTTTTTTCTTTTTTCTTTGTTTTTAATATATAGCAACTGATGTCTCCCAGCCACCAGGAGCATCTTACCCAATGGGTAAATCTCTGGCAATGACCCTTTTAAAAAGACATGTAAATATATACTCAGATTTATACACTTTGTGTTTTCTTCATAGCTATGTACAAAGCCCCCAGTTGGGGCTGGGCCCCAGGGCACGGCACTGCTCCCAGCCTTTGCCTCCCTGTCCTCTGGTACCAAGTATTTGGTCAGCAAAGCAAATTAGTATCGGAATTAATAAGCCAACGGCACCATCTCTCTGGAGCAGAAGTGGCCTTCAACCGAGGCCCGAAGCAGAGGCTTCCACTCCCTACTACTGCAGCCTTGAGGACGAGGCACCTGCTACCGGAACACAGGGGCTTATGGGTGACGGTGAAGCAGACAAAACCAACACAAGCTAGCTCAGTCAGCTCTCACTAGCATGCCTGCTCAGCACGCTTACCTCCCAGGCCCACCCCTCCAGGCAGTGCCAGGTGGCGGGGAGGGGTGTTGGTCCACCATGGGGGAGGGAACAGAGTGGCCATCAGCAAGTATCGGCCTCTCTACTCCTCTCATAAGCAGGTTGAGAGGAGGAGGAGGAGGAGGGAGAGAGGCGAACTCAGTGGG
Source organism: Lasiurus cinereus (assembly GCA_011751065.1). Taxonomy (NCBI): domain Eukaryota; kingdom Metazoa; phylum Chordata; class Mammalia; order Chiroptera; family Vespertilionidae; genus Lasiurus; species Lasiurus cinereus. Next base: position 665,915 of record JAAGEH010000046.1, on the reverse strand, counting down.
GTGAAGGCCTCAGGTAGGCAGCTGGCTCCCGCCAGCAGGGAAGGGGCAAAGGGGAGGCAGTGAGTCTTGTGGGGAGTGATAGGGGAGTGACAGCTGATGATGGAGTTTGGGGAGGGCAGTGCTGGGGTGCTAGTCAGCGTCGTTTGAGTCCGCCATTGGCAAGCTGGGCTGGGTGTCGGGGCAGACAGGGCTCCTCGGGCAGCGGCTCATGAGAGAAGACAGAATCCTCCCCTGAGGAGCAAGTAGAGCTTCGGGTGTCAGGGAAGCTGGGAGAGTATTGGTCCAGGGGCATCGACAGGTCCAGATATTCCTGCGATGGGGAAAACAGAAGCGCCACGGATCAGCCCTCTCCTCCCTGTCTTAATTCACAGAGACGTTACCCAAATGATGACGACTGAAGGGCTAGCCTGCGAAGCCTCACCTGGTTGGAGGTCAAGGCCACAATGCGGTCGAGGTCCTCTACCAGCTGCTTGAAGGTAGGTCTCTGAGAAGGCACTGCGTGCCAACAATCCCGCATCATCATGTACCTGTGGCAGGATTGTAAACACATAAGTGGAGAGATGACATAGCTTACGGAGGAGGGATGGTGGGAGGAGTGACTAGGAGTGGCTGTTGTTTATCTAAACACCACTTTCTTCTTCTTCCCAGCAAACCCACTCAGCCTGCAGGGCCTAACTCTGGGCCTTGGGCATCTTCTCATGCTTACAGCTCGTTGGTGCAGTTGCTGGGCTTGTCCATCCGATGACCCTCCTTCAGCAGCTTGAAAAGCTCCTCCACAGGCACTCCAGGATATGGGGAGCCTCCCAGAGTGAAGATTTCCCACAGGAGCACCCCAAAAGACCACCTGTGGATGAGCACAGAGCCCATGGGTGTTGTGGGCACAGGGCTGGACCAACCTAGAACCCTTTCCGTCTTTCCTTCATGTCCAATACTCATCCTGAACCCACCCTCTCCAATGAAAACCCTGAATTCCCAGGGGAGTACCAGGGGAGAGCAGAGGACAGACGGGCCCTTCCACCGCCAGGAGCAAAGGAAATCGTTATATACAACATATTATTTTGTTTTCTCCTCAAAATCGAAGAAGACCCTCTTCAATTCAGAGAGGAGGACAGGACCCTATTGTACCAGACATTTTCTATCCCGAGTATCCCTGGCAATTGCCCACGTCAAACTCACACATCACTCTGGTGGGTGTAGATCCGGTCAAACAATGCCTCGGGTGCCATCCACTTCACAGGCAGTCGGCCCTGCAAAGGGGGAAGTTGGAGTGGCCCAGGGCAGAGCAATGAGGGATGAGGGAGTGGGGGAGGCGGGGTATGTGAGGGACTGGACTCGGGAAGGAATGCACACCTTCAGCTCATCCCACCACAGTTTCTCAGGCAAAGCCACCCGCACTGGGCTGCAGCAGAGAAGTGAACATGGGAGAAAGCCTAGCACGGCAGAGTCGTAGGGCAGAGGACTTACATTGGTTGTCTTTTTATAGTAGTCGATGTGGTGAATGTCCCGAGCGAGGCCAAAGTCGGCGATCTTCATCACATTGTCCTCTGTCACCAGGACATTCCTGGCGGCCAGGTCTCGGTGTATGCACTGTGAAGACAGGAAAGGGAACCGGGGGAGGAAGGGATGGGAGAGAGGAGGGTGAGATGCAGGTGAGGCCATAAAACTGTAGACATACATCCACGGCCAGCTGTCTGAGAAACACCTTGCTCCAGCACTCACTCTGCAGCTGGCAGGCCCAGCTCCTCCCCGGCTCTCTCCTGCCACACTGCTCCCCTCCTAAACATTCCAGTTCCCTGCTAGATGATGGTCCCTCTTCTCCACTTCAGACTCAGCCATTCGAACACCTCCAGCCCCAGGCCTCCCGATCACGTCAGCAACCCCCCCTGTATTTGCCTCCTCTCCTGGTCCTTCCGACTCTTAGCTTTGGATCTGCACCCGGAAAGGCTGAACCTTTATCCTTCTGTCCCATCTCTGCAGAAGTGTGCTTACAAGCCCTATTTCCACAAAGCCAGCATTTACTGAGCACCCACAACTGTCCTTCACACTCTCCCTCTTCATATTTCTCCCATAATTGTTACTTTATATTTGAAGAAACAGAAATAGAAAATGTTAAGTAGCTGCCCGAGGCTGCTCAGAAAGTGACAGTGCACAGGTTACACTGGCTCTCCTGCTTGTGGTGTCCCCTGAGGGCCTAAGGCAGCACACAGACCATTCCACCAAGGACAGAAAGTCATAGTTGGACATCTGTTCCCACCCCGACATCACCCAGGGGAGCTGGCAGGTGCCATACCTTCTTGGAGGCTAGATACTCCATGCCTCGGGCCACCTGGTAGGCACAAGAGACCAGGTCCTTGGAGGAGAGCTGCTCCTCAGGGTTGTGGCTGGGGTTGTAACAGTATTCCAGCCCAGGCGGCCTGCGGGCCTGCAGGTACTCCCGGAGGTTGCCCTTGGAGGCATACTCCACGATGACGTACAAAGGACCTGGGGGAGGCGGGGAGAAGGGGGATGTGTGGATGGAGAGGCCATCAGGCCAGAACTCAGGTTTCACTTCACCTGGAGAAAACCCCACACCCAATGGCACACCCTGACCTAAGCTCCCCTTTAGGGAACCAGGGAAATTCTTTCCACTGCTGAGAGAGAGGGGGGGGGGGGGAGGGGGAGAATGAATTGGGGAACTAATTCTTTCCAGAATAGTCCAGAAAGTTACCAAGCAAAACTGGGGTTCATAGCCCTAATGTAGACTACTATTACTACTCACCTGTTCCTATCCATACAGTGTCTATGGATCTGGCTACCTGTATTCTCAGATGAATACACATGGGCATCAGCTCAGACCCCATACATTCCAACTACAGTGGTACCTCGAGATACGAGTGCCCTAACATACAAGATTTTTGAGATTCGAGCCGTCGAGCGAGCGATTTTTGCTTTGAAATACGAGCAACATTTGAGATAGGAGTAATTGCGAGGATCGACTGGCTGCACACGACCCACCAGTTTACCGAAACTCGAGCGTCTCATAGTTTCCCACGCCTCAAGGTTATGGAACGAATTAAACTCATATCTCGAGGTACCACTGTACTGCTAACGCTGCCTCTCTCCTTATGCCGCTTCCCTAACATGGCTAACAGCTCAGTATCTCCTCCCTGGCAGACACTGTGCAGGAGCAGCAGGCCCAGGTTCCCATCTGAGACCCTCCCCCGGCGCAGGCGGAAGAGCCGGCCTGGCTCAGGGCCTACCATCCTGCGTGCAGGCCCCCAGCAGGTTGATGATGTTCTTGTGCTTCCCGATCATCTTCATCATCTCCATTTCTGAGATCAGGTCAGACAGGTCTTTCTCTGTTGCATCCGCTTTGCACACCAACAAGAGAAGGGAAGGAGACCCATTTACTTTGGGAGGGAGGGCGAGTGGAGAAAAGCTAGGGGACGGGGTGTGAGGTGAAGTGTATGTCTGAGGAGTCCCTTTTCTCCTCGAGTGGCTTCCCTCCTCCCCCTTCCCTTCCCTCTCATGACAGCCGTTGTGGAAATAGGTGGCGCTGAGTGGGGCAGAGGACAGGGTAAGGACAATTAGCTAGCAATGGAATTTAGCATAAACACCTGACCCCAACCCAGGCCGGCCCCAGGTCATGGCAATCTCAGGGGGCAGAGCGCACCCCACTCTCCTCCCCACCCCACCCTCCTCCCAGGCCACCTGAGGCAGGCGTGTAGCAGGTGTGGGCAAGGAAAAGAGCACCAGAGAGGGTGTTCCACTCGGCTCGGCCCAAGGCCCACAGTTCCCTTGGCCAGGGAAGGGGCCGTTTGTACCAGGACGGAAGCATCACTTACACTTCAACATCTTCACAGCCACTTTGGTCACACGGTTGGGTTTGTCCTTGTCCAGGCCAATGGCCTCTGCCAACACCACCTGCCCAAAGCAGCCCTCTCCCAGGGGTTTGCCTAGAACCAGCCTTTGGGGAAACAAAGGGAGGTGTAAAACGGGGCTGCTGAAGTTCAAACCCGAGGACACCCCATCACTACTTCTCCGTATTTCACCCGGCTGGATGGAAATGGCTTCTTGATACACCGGGTGCACCTTCACTCCCTAGAAGGTCTCCGTCCATACAACTCCCACCGTCAGAATCACAAGCAGGGGGCTTCCTCACAAGCTGAGAGAACTACCTGTCTCGAGGCAGCTCCCAGCGAGGGTCTTCGGGAAGCTCATATTCAGAGACCCCAGCCAGCATGGGGGTTCCGCTGGAGGAGAGGCGTGAGGGCCGCACGAGCAGAACCCCAGAGTTCATGGAGGCGCTGGAGTCAGCCGACACCTACAGGAAGCGTTAGGTCACCCTTCTAGCGAGGAGGCGGGGAGTGACGCAGCTTCTTCCAGCTGCTGGTCAGGGCTCTTCACCGGTGGCGGAGGGATAACCCGTTACCGGATGTCCCTCCCCAGGCAGAGCGGCAGAGAGACCACAGGAGGTCAGAGGACCGACGTTCTAAATCAGACTTCTTTTGCCACCAACTAGCCTTACTGGGCTTCGGTTTACTCACCTTTAACACGAACAGACCTTACGTGCCTCTGCCACACGGACAGAAATGACCACCAACAGCTCTCTTCTGTCCTGACTCTTTGTAAAAACCCTGCCTCTGACTATGGATCTCTAACTTTCAAAGCGCCTCCCATAATTAGCATAGCTCTGCATGAACGTTCCCTCCTCTCACAGCCTTCACCTTCTGTTCCAGTTCCTGGGACCCAATTCAGGTCTTCCTTTCTATTCTGTATCTTTGCACCTCTAACTGGCCTTTGGGGATAGTTGTAACGTGCAGTAGCCGATGCACATTTGCCCCAGCTAGGACTTTCTCTCGATCCACGTGCCAGGTGAGCAGGGGGCTTGCAGCTGGGGTATGGTGGGCGTATGGAATTCATGGGCTGGGCACCTGACAAGGGAGCACCTGGGTCAGGACATCCCCCCTGCCCCTGGCCCAAAGCCAGAAAGCAAAGCTGGAAGCAGTAGGCTGGGGACAGCGGGGAGGCAGGCAGGCAGAGGTTCCTAGAGAAGCCTCCGGGGACACAGGGAGAGAAGGGAGGCAGAGCGTGCAAATCCCCTATCTACTTTCTGTTACCTGTCTGCGCAGAGGAATGCTCTTGGCCAGCTTGTGCACGGCCATCTGGCTATGGAAGTCGCTCTTCTTGGTGCCACTCTTCATCTTGTAGATGATGACAGACCCCACCATGCAGGAGATGAGGAAGGCCCCCGTGCAGTAGATGATGATCTCCAGGTACAGGGGCGAGGTCATCACTGCAGGTCTCTCTTCCAGGGCTGAGTCATGTGAATAGGGTGTTAGCAAGCTCTGGGGACCCAGCCCACCGGTGTCCCTAGCTCCTAGCTCCATAAGATAAACAACACCCATCTCCTTTCCTCTGGGAATCTTTAGGGCAGGGAAGAATCCTAGCTAGGATTGGGGTGCTGGCATGGAGCAGATCAGCTATCTTGTGCTCCTTGGAGCTTGTTGATCCTGATCCGAATCCTCCAGGAGGGATGAGCTAGAACCATCTTGCTACACGGGTACCAGGTACCCTGCAAGGGGCGGATGACATTCCTCTGGGTGCCTTTCTCAGCCTCCTCATGAAAGCCTGTGGCCCTTTTCTGAAGCGCCTCAGCTCAGCATGCACACACCTATCACCGGGGCAGATGGACCATCTTGTCTCTGACGGTCTGAGGGTGGGGTGGCACCTTGTTTATTTTCCTGTAGTCCACAGCGCCTGGCTTATAGTGGCACTTGCAGGATGAGGACCAATGAGGGTGGGAGGAAGGAGTGTGCCTGTGTCCTGACTTCGTATCTCACCTTTCACTTCTGTCATCTGTCTCAGGTCAGATGTGTAAATATTTACACCTATAGCCAGACCCCAGGCAGAACTAATTTCCAAACCTGTCTGCACTGCTCAAGATGAGCAGTGTGAATGTTTCTGCAGTTCTTAGGAATACTAACTCCTCGAGCTGAGGGGGCATACTTTATTCTGTTCTCCCATCTTCCACTTAGAATTCAAACCCGGTCCCCACAAAGGCCCATCCATTCAACACACTGTTCCCTCCCGCCCGAGAATGGGTTACACCCAGCACCCACAGCACTGGCTGCGGAGAACACTCCATCCTCACCAGTGTGCAACGTCCCTTTTGCTTCCACAGCCTTCCCCCGACCCTCCCCTTTAAAACACTCCAGCCAGCCCAGAGGCAAACCCCCTGGGGACCTCCCCCAAGAGGCACTGGTGTGACCCCGACTGAGCCCCAAGAGGACTCCCGGGCCTGACAAGGAGACTGCAGAGCTGATAACAAGAAGTGTTTCTGTTTTTCTCTTTCCCCAGCAGTGAGAAACGAAGACAAGTGAGTGGGAGCACACGCGGACAGAGACAGCGACAAGGACAAAAACAGAACACTTCTCTGCCTCGAGCGGGGGCGTTATCAGACCCTGCAGGGCAAAGCAGGGCAGAGGAGGAGGAAGAGAGGGCAGCGTGAGCGGCAACCACAACAGCACAGCGCCCAGCCCCACATGCAGGACCCTCCGAGAGGCAGCGACAACCGGCTCCAGCCCTGCCGTCACCAGCCCACCACCCTGAACAGGCTGCAGGCTCCTTCCTTCCTTCCTGGCTCCACACACAGACTCAAAGGCGACACCTGTGACTGGGCCTCGCTCGGCTCAAGGCCACTCAACTGGGCAGAACCTCCCTTGAGGTCAGAGGGCGGCCATACAGGAGGCTGGGCTAGCAAGCCCCTCTTTATCGAGTGCGGACATTCAGTTAGAGAAGCGGGGCCCTCTCTGAGACTTTGAGGGTCTGGATAAAAAAGCCAGACCAGTCAGGGACAGTCGCTGGACCGAGGGATGGAAGGAGCCCGCTCTGGAGGAGAGCCCGGCCAAGGTTAAATCCAGGTCTCAGGCATGCATTACGAGGGCCCAGGGGAGAGCAGGCGCAGGTGTCCAGGTGGGAGGCCTCCGTGTTCTCGCACACGAGGAAAGCTCCTGTGGGAGCCTGAGGAATCGACTCTCGAGGTTGGAAAAATGGCTGGAGCGAAGCCGCCTACCGGCCCCTCCGGAGCCCATTCATTCCTCCACCTCTCCTGCCTCTGTGTCTCCCCCGGCCCCGCAATGCATGGTCCCCCCGTGCCCGTGGCGAGGGCAGGACATCGAGAGGAGAAGTACAGTGTATACCTTCCAGAACGGTCAACCATGCAGAGTGATGGGAGAGTCCGATAGAGTTACCCGCCAAGCACGTATACTCCCCCGCGTCCTCAAAGGAGACATTCCTTAAGTGAAGCACTTCCATCTCTTTGTCGGTGGTATTAACTCCGGCAGTCTAGAAGAGACAACGGAAGCAAAATGGACAAGCACCGGACGTGAGAACCTCTGAGAGACACACAGAGAGAGGAGAGAGAGAGGGAGGAAGAAAGAAGGGGGTGGGTAACCAGAGGAAGAGATGCTCCCCAGCGTCTCCTTTGCGACAACGGACAAACAAAACCACCAGGCAGCGAGACCTGTTAGAGGAAGAGAGTGAGACCCTGAGGGAGGAACTCCGCAGACCTGCGACGCCCGCCGCGGGCTGGTTACGACCCTTCACCAGACGCTGGCAGCCCCTGGCCCATCCAAGCATGCGGGCGGTGGGCAGCATGGAGAAATGGGGCCCGGCGGGTGGGGGGGCTGTTTGGTTTCAGGTAGAGAGAGTCAGAGGGCACACACAGGAGGGAGGGGAAGGGTGCTGCAGTCACACACACACACACACACACACACACACACACACACGCGCGCGCGAGGCCTGAGAATGGCGGCTCCCTAGGGAATGCCTGGTCCCTTCTCGTACCCACCACTCAAACCTCCAGTCTGCACGGACTGTAGTGCAGCAAGACTGTCCTGCGAACGCACACACGGCCCAGGGACACACAGAAGGCACAGAGGGAGCAGACACCAACACAGTACCAAACCAAACCAGCCTCCCAGGCCGGGTATTTTTCCATGGCTCTGGGCACTAGGAACAGCAGGATCACAGGGAGAGTTGGGTGCTGGCTTCCCCACGGGCCCCAGCAGCTGGGGGCCGCAATCAAATTCCCAGCACAGGGCCCCCTCCAACTCCCCATTACCTTTTGCCACAGGTCTGGTGACAGTGAGCCACGCAGACTGGTTAGCTTCACCAATATAATTGGAAACCTTACACACATACTCCCCGCTTTGGGCCTCTGTCACATTGAACAGGGTCAGCACTTCCGCATCCGAGCTATTAATCCCCGAATGCTGGAATAAACCAACGACACGCCAGTCAGTTGGGCAAACACGGAGAGGTGGCCATACTTTGCTCCCTTGTAATGTGAAGACGGGGAGCTAAGGCAACGGAGACATCGAGATTTATCATCGTTCCCTTTTTGGGAGGACAAAAGAAGCATTCTTCCAAAGTCTGAAGAAGCATTTGACTGCAAAATAAACTTAAAAAAAAAAAAAAAAGCACTGCCCCCCACCATCAAACTCTGTTGATATTGAAACCCTTCCTCCAAGACTAGAGCGGGGACTCGGAATGGCCAAGGACAGCCTGTTTCCCACACCGCAGTTTCAGCACCGGTAGTGAAGAGAAGGGATGGCCAGTAAATCTCTGGGACAGCCGAGTGAGGGGAGGATGAGCTCTAACTCTGGGACCAGGAGGTAAACCACTTTCCCAGCTTCTGGTTACTTCCTGTTGCAAGATCCACTGGAGAGTTAGGCAATTACCTTCCCTGGATTAATGGAGCATTCAGGGACAATCAAATGTCTGGGAGTGACAGGAAAAAGGAAGAAAATGCCATTATTCTTCCTACTGCTTAGAATTTACCTGTGGCATTTGCTGTTTCAACTCTAATTAAGCCGTGCCCTTATCGATCACCCTGCTTGCCAGAAAGAACGTGACTTGGGAAAGAGGACCGAGGCTGGGAAATGCCTGCTGGAAAGGCTCTGGTCCTGAGCAATGGGAAAGCAGGCCTCCACCAAGGCTTTCCTTGAGTAGCTGACCCAGAAGTCACTCTCAGAGATCGTTAGGAACCAGCCATGCCCAACCACCTCCCATCACACCTCCATTCTGTGACCTGTCACTAGGCCAGAGGAATGTGGCTAGCTCCCTATTTAAGACGGAGCATGTGCGCCAAAAGGGTAAAGGATGAGTCCCAATCGTGGGCATGGAGCTAGACCACAACTCCGTGGGTCCCAGGAAATACTAGTCTCCTTCCCAGCCCCCAGCCCCCCGGAGACTGGGGTCAAGGTTACCTTCAAGATCTGGACATAAGGCAGGTTGTCCGGACCAATCTTACTCCCATTCACCTCGATGTGCTTTAGCCACTGGATGTGGGGCTGGGGGTCACTGTACACCTTACACATGAACTCCACATTGCTGCCCAGGGCCACGGTCTTGTTGGCAGGCAACCCTGCTTGCAGGATCGGCCGGTGAGGGGACCGCTCTGTGAAGGTAGGGGGAGGACAGGCTTGTCAGGAGTGCGGACAGACAGCATCCCAAAGACCACAAAGGGAAGTCACTTAGACTCTTGCTGTCACAAATGTGGTCCAAAGAAGCAGCCTAGCATCTCCCACAAGCTTGTGGGAAATGCTGGATGGCCCAGAAGCTTCTTTTTAGACCATCTTCCTCAAAACCAAGACAGAACGCTGGTTGTGAAACTCTTTACCTTAAGATTCCTAGAATGAGATTCAGACTGGCTACAAGGAATAGGCAGCAGGAACAGCCCCTCGGGTCTCATGCAATGCCCTGGAGTCAGCATGGACCTCTCTGAGCCCGTTTGTTCTGTACTTACAGGGGTGCCAGGAGAATTGCAGGTGATGTGGTTAAGTGGGTAGCACACTGCCGTCATTCACTAAGCCAGAGCCACTGTTATGCTGAATTTCACATCACTACTCCAGTCTCCTCTTTCAGGAGAGACTATCAACAGCACCTTTCACTTTGTAGTGAGTCATAGCACTACCTGATCCTCCTCACTCTACTTACAGATCCGTGAGGCACAAAGAGGAAAGTGACCTGCTTAAAGTGACAGAGCTATACAGTGCCTCCACCATCCTGGCCTAACTAAAGCTGGATCTCATGGCTGGTTTCTCAACACCTTGCTCCCTCTCCTCTAAGCTCCCATTCCTGTCGTCACTGGCGTTCTTACCCACAACGTCAAGCTGGTAGGTGTGGTTAATGCTGCCATACTCGTTTTCCACAATGCAGGTGTAGTTGCCCTTATCAGAAGGCACCACGGAGTCCATGATGATGCTCCAGGTGGCATAACGGACCTGAGGGGAAACATGCGGAAGGGCGCCATTGAGGGTGTGGAGGAAAATGCAGGCGGAAGCCGCCTGGCGGCACTGGCGCCCTGTGGCACTGACCCTCCAATCTGGGCAGAGCACAGGGCCCACGCAGCACTGCGAGACAGGACTAGGCAGGTCTGCCCACCCCAGCCCATCCACAACCACCAAGGCCATCGTGACCTGGACAAATGTGCCTTCTGCACCGCCCTCCTCCACACAAATACACCGGGAAGTTTCCCAACTGCTGCGCGCTATCCAGGCTGTTCCTGTGCGGGTCTGGCTCTCCGGTAAGAGTCTGGCCCCATGTCTCACTTCAAAACCGGCTTCTCCAGCCTGATCAGGGGTCAGAGTTGTTTTCACTGTCCCTCTAATGAAGCATTGATCACAGCCTGCTTTTCACGGACATCTGCCCTCCTGAGACTGAAATTCTTTACGGCAGGAGCGCTGTCTTGGACCACTCACAGCACAGTGTCTTATACACAGCAAAATTTAAAATGTTCCCCCATTTTTCCTGCTCTCCCCTGCTTTTCTTAATAAGATTAACGAGAAAAGAGCAGGGAGGTGGGATGGGAGAGAAAGAGAGTCTTATAAGGAGGATCAGAGACTCTAAAAAAATAGGTTCCAATGAAGATGTTCTTCCTACAACGCAGATGAGCAGAGAACATGGACAATTTAAATAAAAGGAAATGGAAATTGTTCATTAACATAAGAAAATTAAAACAAGATATTTTCACTTATTCTCATGCTTTGTGATGGGAGGGCGAATTAATTTCTCTTTTTAAGAAAGTAAAATAAAATAAAAATTAAAAATAAAATAAGGCTATACTCAACATCATCATCCTTCGTTAGAGCAAATGTCACAATAAAAATGTTATATCTTCCCATTGCACTATGAACTCTCTCTTGCCTAGTATACTCTCTGGAAAGACATGTGTTCAAAGAAATGTTCATGTAATAAATGAATGTGAATAAATAAGTAAAATAACCTAATTATCAGGAAAAGGGTAACTGAGTAATACGTGTCAAGGGCTTAAAGAAAATGCTAGCACTCTGAATTAGTAATTTCACTTCTAGCAATCCGTCCTAAGGAAGAACATTCAAAAATGCCGACAAACCTTTAAGTACAAAGACACTAACTGTGATATTAATTATAATATTGGAAAAACTAGAAAACGAGTAACACAAAATAGTCCATCAAATTATTGGACATTTTAGTAATAGAATATTACGCACTTGTGAAAAGTTACCTTTAAAATGCATGGCAAAAGACTCATGCTATAATGTTAACACGTGACAAGATAAGGAAGTACATACACGGTGTAATTAACTAAAAACCATATACAGAGAAAAGAAAGGCTGAAAAATCCAACTCCATTTGCACATATTTGCATTTGAAATGTTTATAAAATGGATTGCTTCTACAGTTAGAAAGCTTTATTTGAAACAAGTAAAGGCATAGAACAAGGATTTCTTTAACCAGCTTCTCCCGTTTCTACTCTAATGCTCCTACAGGCACACATACCTTGTAGCCTCCAATCCTGTGGTCAGGTTTGAATTCTTTGCCATTTTTCAACCAGCGCAGTGTGGGGTTAGGAGTCCCACTGGAAGGGCATTTGAACTTTACTGTTTTGGCAGCTGGCACTGCATGTAATTTCTTTTCCATTTTCTCTGGAGACGTCCAGTATGGAGCCACAGCTGCCCAGGAAAAGCCGAGAGTGAGAGGCGGGGCTGTCAGGCTCAGGAGCCAGGGCCCAGGCTGGGACCTGGAGACACCCTGCCCATCTGCCCACCCCTGTGAACAGTGCCTGCACTAATCAGGATGCCCAAGGGATCCCACTGCCAAGCATCACCACTCCATGGGCCCGCTCCTCCTCACCTGAACTCCCTCTTCCCACCCAACCCAACCGCCAGACCCACAGGGCAGTAAGGTAGGAAACAGTGTCTCACGCATACGGTTTGGTTTGGTGTTATCTGTCTCTTTCTCCTCTGAGGAGGAGTCATCATCATCATCGTCATCCTCCGAGGAGGGCAGAGCATCTGTGAGAAGGAGAAGGGGCTCTGAGGTCCCTCCATGGGAGAGGTTCCTCTAGATTTCCATCCATATCAACATCCCCGACACATTGAGGCTGGTCCAGTGACAGATGAATGCAGACACCTTCCCCATACTGACCCCCAAGCCCTTATCGACTCTCTCTCTGTCAGTGGGAGAAAACGGTTCACTAAGAACCGCATGCTCTATGCTTGTCCCTTTCCTTCCCCACAACCTAATTTGCTGCCCTTCTCTGCCCAGAGCTCTTTACACTTCGTCAGGGGCAGTGGGCCTCTTTAATTTAATACCACCCCACACTCAGAGGCTCTCCCCACTCATGGAACCACGGGATGTGCTGGGACTCAGAACTAGCACCCAGGGAACCTATATCCTCCTCCTTTGGCCTGATAACCACTGGGAAGTCAGACAGATCTAGACACACTGAGGCCGGAAGCTATTTCCAAAGCCATGAGCTGAACAACCGCTGGTGGAATCTTTCCAGCATGCATCTGCTAACGTTTGGAAGCTGCTCTTTCTGCCAGAGAGATAGGGAGCCTCATACACCAGTCCACAGCTGCCATCACCTCTCCCCAACAAGTATCCCTCCCTCTTAAGAGGTTTGACACACAGGTGACCACCAATCGGGGCTTAGGCCAGATCTTTCTCTCGTCCTTGCTAGCGCTTTTGGTGTCTGGAGGGAAATAGAAGTGTCAAGTCCCTGTTGGGGGCAGGTTCTAAAGGACGCCCCAAGTGGGGCAGGTGCCAAGCGTGCACCCGGAGATTCACAAATGGCATAAAGGAGTTTTCGGTTCTATGTTGTTTCATCCTGCTTTGTGAAAGTCACACTCTAACTGTGACAGGTTCCCAAAGTCACAGAGCTCTAGGGTTCCCTGGCTGCCCTCATTGCTCCAGAAGCTGGGGGACGGATATTTTCTGCGAACCCTGTGGATTATGGCGGTGCATCTGGATCCTTCCCCATCACAGCAGGCACCTCACAACGTATTCTGGGGCTCTCATCACTAAACCAAGTTCCAAGACCAGATGGCAAGGGAATGACAGGGTGGAAGCTGGCTGAGCCCTGGACTCTGGGCAAGCTGTGGTGAAGTCAGTGTCTGTGCCCAGAGTGTCAGCAATCACCGCCCAGGTAGATCTGAGAAGCCTGGGCCCACACCCCACCTGGTCACCCCTCTGAGAGCTAAGCCACGCGGCGGGCAGGGAGCAATGTTAGTGGGCAGCAGTTTCTGAAGCAGAATGGGGGGCAGGTCATGGAAGGGGAGGAGCTTCACCTCCCCCTGAGACTAGCAGAGAGGGGGGGTGGGGGAAGGGGAGAACCGGGAAGAAGGTGAGGGCACGGCTTGGCTACCAACCTGAGACATTGACGGAGAAGTAGGTGGTGTCGCTGCCCGAGGGGCTGCTGGTCACGCAAGCGTAGAGGCCGGAGTCAGCGGGCACAGAATGCCGCACCTCCACCTCCTCCCCTGTGATGCGGGTGCGGTTGCTTTCCGCCAGCTGCGCCCCGTCCCGCAGCCAGTTGATGCTCTGGACATCGTCCCGCAGCCGACAGCGGAGCTGCAGCAGGTCGCCGGGGTGGACCAGGAGGGACTCCACTTCCACGGGGGCTCCCCAGGGCTGGGCTGCAGCCACCACAGGGCCCGGGAAGAGGAACCAAGGGGCCGGAGAGGAAGAGAGGGAGAGGGAAGGAGGGAGAGACAAAGGGGATTACGCTAGAGGCACTGAGCTGCCACATCCCAGGGGCCACAGAGCTGGGGAGGTGGGGACTGGAACATGGGTCAGTCAGGAAATGGCTAGCTACCTAGGAAACACCCCCCACCCCCATCTCTTCTTCTCTATCCCCCTCCTCCGAAGGTCAAAGGTAGAGAGAGGAAAAGTTAGGAAGCAGCTGCAGCAGCATTAAGCGGTTCACATTTCATTCCCCTCCATCCTAGGGGGACACAGCCAGCCCTCCCCAGGACTTCTCTGTGTCTGAGCGGCCCCTCCCCACACGCTCCGTTCCCTGCCAAGAACGGCCACTTCCCAGAGAAACACCCCGTTTCCTCTCGGCTAGGTCAGTCTTCCCCCTTTCTTTCCCCGAGTAACAGTCGAACAAACCCCAAGCCCTCAAACATCTAGCAGCCCCCACCCAAGTTGAGAAGAAGGCAATATAGCCACGAGGCTGCTCTTGGTTCAGGTGATTGGGGAGTGGGGTTCTGGCCCCCCAATGAGTCAGATGCATAAGATGAATATGGGGGGGAGACAGCCCAGCAGAGGTCAGCTCAGGGGAGCCTCTAAGCTAACAGGTGTCAGGCCCGAGGACTCGGAGCTTTTGCCTATATTAGGAATGGAGGCCTGCAGCTGCCACCAAACCCACACTTGTGCTGGCAGCCTAAGCCGGTGCACACAAAGCTCTTTTCTCCTCCCCACTGCAGGGCTCCTCCGAAGCCCCCCACCTTCTCCTCCTCCTCCCTCCCCCGGCACACATGCCCAGTCTCCCGCACCTCCCTTTCCCTGGAGCCCCTGTGGTTTACACCTCCCGAGATCTGATAGGACCCTGTCCATATACACCCATCCCTCTCACCAACAACTCCACACTCTCACTGACAAGTGAGCCCGAAGCTAGACACACCGAGGAGTCCACCAGGCAGGGCATTCCCCATCTCCTGAGCACCCCCTTTTCGCTAACCAGAGGGAAATGCAGATTCTACTTCCCTTCAAGAGCTGCAGGTGGGCTCCTGGCGTCTTCTGCAAGTGTCCGCCCCCACCAAAAAAGCGCTGGTTGCAGCTCAAATCTACCACCCGACTTGGTCTCCACGGCCTGGGGAAGCCTTATTTTCTCACCCCCGGTTCACCATCAGAGGCTCACACACCTGGGACTCCTCACACACCCTTCCCCCTGCAGGGCTCATGTCTCTACCTAGTTCTGTTCACTCACCCTCCAGGTCTCAGCCCGGCTGGTAACTCTCTCCCGAAGCCTTTTCCGACTCTACTGGGGTCAGGGGCCCTCCCATTACCTCTCTCACACTGAAGGAGAAAGCCCCTTGCTCAACCGAGTTGTGAGGGTACGGACGTGGCCTATTTACCTTTAAATCCCCAACACCTAGTCTGGCGCCTGGCACACAAGAACTGCCCAATACATGCTTGCTGGATAATGCAAGAATGACACAGGCACAGCCACACGGTCCCTTCACTGCCTTCCTTTGTACGTTCCCTGTCCTCCTTCACCACCCCCGTTTTACAGAACTCATTCTGAAGTGCTCAACAGGTGTCCACTAGAAACCTTGCGAATGAAGAAGACAGGTGGCACCAGGGAGCAATGCTCCTCAGTGGGGCCTCAAGGCAGGCTGTGGAGCCCAGGATGCGATCCAAGGGCTCTATCTTAAATATTGGGTAAAGACTGAGTCATCGAAAGGGGGGTGTTGTTGCTTTGAAAGGGTTTGGAAACCATTAGGCCAGCATTCATTTATTTTTGTGAATCGGGTCAAGAAGAACACCAACCACAAAGGTGAGCAGACCACACAACTGATTAAAAATAAGCTTTTGTGGGTCCTAAAAAAAAAAAAAGTGATTCTTTCCACTTTTAACGATTGGTGGTTTTGCCAAAAGAAAGCAGAAGAAAAGCAGTTCAGACTTGACCCTTAAGGAAACAGCAGACACTTCTATTGATCCAATCTCATTTCCCTTCAGTGACCTCACAGATTAAACATTCTGCAGCTCGTGATCTGTACCAGCCGTTGGTCAAACAGTAAACTCAGTAAACGCAAATTCTTAGTCGCTGGCATCACAACCTATTTTGACAGGCCCAAGGGACAAAAAGGTAGTGAGGAGAACATGGGTATGTCCCCACGAGGAAGCAGGAGAGGGCCACTGGCCCTGCTGAGACGGGCTCTGGCTGATTCTAGCTTGGATTCCTAACTTCCCACTCATCCCAACCAGGATGTGCAAACAAACCTCTTCGGCATGATCTACAAAAAGCCTCCAAACCTGCTTTCTTTTTCTCGACCCTGGAGTTCAAACTCACCCTGATGCTCCAGGCCTAGGTGCGCTGTGTCCACCAGGCTCCTAAAATCAAGGTCCTACATTATGGGGACCTAGCCGGGTAGCTCAGTTGGTTAGAGCATTGTCCCCATTTGCCAAGGCTGTGGGTCAGGGCACAAGTAAGAAGCAACCAATGAATGCATAATGAGAAACAAATCAATGTTTCTCCCTCCCTCCACTCCTTCTCTCTCTAAAATTATTAAATGAAAAAGTTTTTTAAAATTTACACTGTGTATATAGGATAAAACCTAAAGCCCTGCTTGATATCCAAGGTTCCTCAATATCTGTTCCCTCCTCTCCATACAACCTTCTTTTCCCCTACCTTCCACTCCAGGTCTGGCTGTTCTCTTCACCGAATGCATTCTCCCCCACAACAAAACTTACTTCTGCTCAAGCCTGTCAAGCCCTCTCTCTAGTCTTCCTACCTTACCCTTCTCAAAGTGCATCATCAAAGACATCCAGGAAGCCTTCTGTCAGCGCTGTGTCTCAACCCTAATTTTCTGTAAAACAGGTACTCTCTGAACCGAACAAAATTGTACTCAATTGCATAGCATCTTGTATGGTTTCTTTTGTAAACACCTCTATTGAGATATAATCCATATACCATAAAATCTACCCATTGAGAGCATACAGGGGAGGGGAAAAATAGGTTTATAGTTGACAAATAATACAATAATTCATAAATAAGAATATACGAATAAACTCGTTTCATGTACTCACAACTGTAGACCTACTTCTGCCCACCCCTGTATAATTCAATGCTTTTTAGTGTATCTAGTTATGCAACCATCACCACAATTAACTTTAGAACATTTTTATCACCCCAAAAGAAACCCTGTACAAGTTAGCAGTTACTATCCCTTCCTCAGTTTAAGCAACCACAGATATGCTCTATAGATCTGCCTATACTGGATATTGCATGTCAATGAAATCATACCATGTATGGTCTTTTGTGACAGCTTCTTTCAATTAGCATGTTTTCAAGGTTTTTCTGTGCTATCACGTGGCTCAGTATTTCACTGTTTCTAATGGCTGAATAATATTTCATTATATGGACATACCACATTTTGTTTATTTATTCACTGACTGATAGATAGTTGGGTGTACATGCCAAAGGGGTCCATGTCTCATCTCTCTGAAGAAACAGCGTAAGCAACTCTGAGCAGAATTGACTATTATAATTTTCCCACGGTGCCCAATAAAGTTAGAAACCTAGGAAGTGCCTAATGGGTCTTGAATTGAATTTAGCGTCTGGCAAAGGCTAATTTTTAGAGGAACCAAAAGATCAGACTATGACCTTTGGGCTACAATGGATTTTTTCATGGCTAACAGTGCACTTGGATGTCAAAGCCTCCATTTACAAAGCCAGGACAATGCACTTTTTTCTGGGAGGTGATGGAAAGGTAACCAACCACTGGTTTACCAGGCCTTACCCATCTGTGTCACCACCCAGAGCTGAGGTCCTGACCTTAGGGAGTCCCTATGTAAGGTGGCAGATGTGAGGGCATCACTGCTCATGGGTAGCCATAGCAATCAAGTCACTACTCTCCATTCTCTTTTGGTCTTCCCAGTGTCCCCATTTATGCCCTCATTGAAAGGCTCTTGCATCTGTGGCTCCATCTCCTCTGAGCTGGCCTTTCTCTGATCAAGACCGATGGTCCAGGGCTATCCTGTTGTTATATATTAGCTAACAAGAAAGGAGCTAATTGACACCTTTATTAGGCTGGCCGTGAAAGATGAAGGAAAGAAAGCCAGTTTATTGCTCAGCCACTTGAAACCAGCATTCCAAATCTAAGAGAACCTGATTAATTGCAACAGGGATACCGGGAGGGAAGTGGCAGACCAAAGCACTCGCATTGTGCGTCTTGTTTCCTGAGAGACGAGATGGGGAATGGAAGCTGGAGGATATTTGGTATCTGGACTCCATGGTGACCTAGTAGGAGGCTGCAAATGTTTGGCGTGAGTCAAATTCGCTCTCCCAGACTCTAGGTGCCATGTGTTCAAAGTGCACTGTGGAAAAAAAGGTGCATTGTGCTTCAAGGCGCACAACACAGAGTGCCTATTATCTTCGCTGGCGGCAGGGAGTTTAGGGTTAGGGCTAGGGCTTGACTTGAACATCCTTAGAGGATGAAGGCTGACAATGCCTTAGAGAACTCTCCAGAAAACAGGAGAAAACAAAGACTCCTGCTTAGCTGCAGGAATCTGAGGCTGAGGAGGCCTCTGGCCCTGAGGCAGTTTGCCTGGGATCGTACCCAAGGAAGGCTGTGCAGGCTGGATGGGTACCTCCTTCAGTGTGAGGGACAGGGAGCCACAGAGCCCTCACCAACCCCACGTGCTTCTCTGATTAAGTCTTTCTATCCTCTCAAAGGAATCTAGATCAAGGACCCCCACTTTTTAATAATCCTCATGGAAGCATCTAGCAAGACAGAGAGGTAAGGATGGTGTTTCCCATGGTGTTCTCAAGTCTAAGAACATAATAAACTTTCCCCCAAAACATCATAGCGCTGTCATCCCTAACAAGCCATCAGGATGCAGCATTTTGCTATGACAGGACCAGCCAGAAACCTGCCAGTCACCGAGCAGGCAGTTTTGCCTTGGGTACATCAGATCAGATCCAAGTTCTTGATTCTAAATCTCTGTGTCTTCTACCGGTCACGGGGTCATGTGGGTTGGGGCGGGGGAATGAAGTCACAGGAAGCCTAAACCTTTTATTCTGATGAGAGATGAGACCCCGGTTCCCCCAAATCCAAGAAGATGGGGACTTTTTTCAACTTGGCTTATCATTAATTAAGTGTCTCTAAATTAATTGCAACAGGGATACTGGGAGGAAAGTTGCAGTGATCAGATTTACATACACCTTGTTATGTTTAAGGCACTTTGTCTGTAACATGAGACAACTGAGGAATGTAAGAACCCAGTAGAGGCTCTGAGGTTACAGAACTTAAATACCGGTGGTCAGGGCAGACAGCGGTATTCACAGCAGAGGCTGGACATGATGGTAAGGGAAGAGGGGAATTAAATAAAGATTTAGAGTGAGGATGAAAACTTGGAGGGCAACAGAAAAGGTGAAGTGCTTGGGATGAGGCAGGGTGTGAGGCACAAGGTCAGACTCTATGGCCAGCATGGAACGGAAGGTTCATGGTAGAAAAATAGTTAAAAACAACAACAAACAAGTAAAACCACTAAAAAAAAGTTCCAGGGAGCACATTCTCTGTAGACTACGAATGCAGGCCATTCATGCCACATGGACAAATATACCTGAACATGTATTTTGAAATACCACCAGCCCTGGTCCCATAACAGCCAGTTTGGTCTAGAAATGATCCATCCTCAAAACCCCACAACTTAACCTGAAACCAGTGACAAATAACAATATATCTGCATGGCACTCTGCAATTTAGCATGTGCCTTCTCCTATATTGGGTTTGGGATCCTTAAATAACTCTGAAAATGGCAAAACTAATATTGGCTAATAACTTACAGCATGCTTACTATAACCCATATGCTGTGACGGCTCTTACCCCAGACTATCATTTAACCCACACATCACTTCCACGATGGTGACACTATACTATCTCTACCCTCTGGATGTGTCTGCTTCCTTACTAGGTGCTGAGCACAGTTCTTATGTAAGCCTCACACCAACCCTGTGAAGTAGACACTATTATTACTCTCATTTTACACAGTGGACACCGAGGCACACAGAGGTTCAGTGTGTGTCCGGGACAGCCCACCTACAGCTTGGTCACCAGATCGTGGCCAAGCTGCGATTCAAACCCAGCTGGCCTGCCTCTCAGAATCCACACAAATCCAGGTCCCAGGGCCACCGCTTTGAAAGACCAGCCTCGACCTTCACCGTGTCTTTTGTAATCCTTGACTTCAGAAAAGAGACCGAAAACCTTTCTGTTCGACCATCTAAATGGCACCAATGTCTCTGAGCTCACACATGGGATTCTCAAGTTGGCTGCTTGGGCCTGACCCTCCCTTTTTCATCCCCTCACTTTCCTCAGCCCCACAACGATGACCTTACAACTTCAGGCTTTTAACGTATAAAAAAAGACCGCTCCTGTCCACACTCTAGGCCTTTAAAGTTGAGCAGATGGGACTGTGCACATCTGGCAGGTGAGGAAATAGGGGAGAGGGAGTGCAGTGTGACAGTGGCAGACGAGTAAGAAGGCCCTGTTTTTGGCATGGCACTTGGTATTCTACCAGGCATGTTAATTCCTGTTCCTGTTATTCCTGCTCTTTCCCATTCAAACCTGAGACAATGGAGGGCGTGAGGAACTTCTCCCAAAGCCACAAAAGGTGAGAGCATTGGCTCTAGATGCTGGTTCCGGGCCCCTCCACAGCACCTCACTCATGCAGCACGCGGGACAGCAAGGTGACCACTGGGGTACTTACAGCTCTGCACAGCTCCTCCCTCCCTCCCTGTGTCCCTGGCTCAATCTTGGATCAGTCACCTGATACCCTGCCATGTCCCAAGCCCCTCACCCTTGATTAGTTTACAGCTGAGTTGATGACCTCTGATGACCCCTGCCTGACTCCACTGAGCAGATTAAGAACATTAGGCAAAGGGGTTCATCAACCGTCCCCCGGGGCCAGCTCTCCTGATCACACATCCTCGGACCCACCGCTCCGCACCGCACTCTGCATCGCATCCCCTCACACTCCTGAGAGCCCGCTTCCTCCTCCTCCTCCTCCTCCTCCAGAATCTGGAGCCTCTGACTACCTCCCTTCCCCCAACACAGCTGTCCAGCCTCCAGGTCCCACCTCCCCAGCCAAGCCAGTGCCCTCCCTGCCCCTTCTATTTTGCTTCCTCCCACCCAAAGGACTTGGCTTCTACCAGAAGGTCTTTCTCCTCCTGTTGCTCCATCACTTCCCCAAGACGTCCTCAACTACATTCATCTCACTTCTAATGTGATTTACACATTTTCTATGGCTTTATCTTGTGCTTATGCATGCTGCGTGGCTGTGGGGAGTCCAGGGCCGTTGTGTGACTTATCTACACTCTAAGTCAGGAGCGTGTCCCTACACTCCACACTCCAACGTTGGCAGGGCCTGCATACGCAGCCCCCAGCAAAACCCAGGCACGATGGTTCAGGGTCGCCACTTCTGTCATCCCTTTGAAATCCTTTTGATTTGGGGTTTCTGGGTTAAGAATAAATTAAGGGAGAACGCCATCCTCTTCAAGTAACGTGGGGGGACTGGTGGTCCAGGAATGTTTACAGTCTTGGCACAAACTCCCCAGAGATAAATGAGGGGGCAATTGTGGGTGGGGGAGGAACGAGGGGTGGCTTTGAAAGCCAACTTAAAAGAAACACAGAACAGCCCAGCAGGGCTCTGGGAGACCTCTGCGAAGGTTTTTTATTATGTTATTTTGGCTTTGAAATGGAACTGAAAACTTACTTTGGTCTGACAAGGCCAGGCCAGGGGGGGGAATCTCGCCGAAATCCCGGGAACAACTCTTATCTTACAAGGCTTGGGGTACACAGAGAGGAAGCCCTAAGGATACACGATGCCCTGAACTCACGAGGTTCCCCAAGACACAGGGAAAGCTGGGGGCCTGGGAGCGCAGGCATGCGTGGCAGGGAGACAGGAACACACCAAATCAATTAGCGGGACCTGACACCCTGGTCCGGCAGCCTGCACCCGTCCCCACCCAGGGGATTTGGAGTGTAGGGTGTGTTGTTTTCTTTAATAGAGAAAGAGGGGGAGAAAGAAAGTAAGAAGGACCTTTCTGCATGCAAATGGGCCACAGCCAGAAGAGCCCATTAAAATGTAAAAACTCCACATTCAGCCCCACAGAACTGCAAACTGCTGTGTTTGCCAGAGGGGCAAGCCATACAGCTCCCGACAAAGGGGCCGAGGAACAATGGCGGGCTGAATGGCCTCTGTCAGCAGGTCCCCTCACGTGTTGCCATGGGGACCCCACCGGGGCTTACTGAAGGTATTTCCTGAGGAGAAAGCAGCGCACACATGCCCAGGCAGCCCGGCTAATCCTGACAGGAAGCCATCGCCATTCAGCAGCCCAGAGGCTGGGGGCCGGCGTTTTGTTTTGTCTTTATTAAAAAAAGATTTCGGTCTTTTGTGTGTCCCGCCTCGTCACTGTAATTTAGTGCGGAGCCACCTGCGAGGGCCAAAGCTGCGGCCCGGGCCCTGCGCCCCCGCACGACCCCCCAAACTCCGCTCCCCGGTAGTTGGGCAAGAGGAGGCCCAGGCACGCAGGACCCCACTCAGGAGACCCAGGCGGAGAGGAGCAGGAGAGGGCCCCCTCTTCCTTCCCCCGAGAGTTTTGTGTGAACCTTCAAACAGATGTGGCGAGGGGGTCACACAGCATCAGATGGAGCCTGGGTTCGAGTCCCGGGGCTGGGTTCCACCCCGGAGGCCTCCTTCAGACCCTCACAGCACAGTTTCCCCAACCCCGGGCGGAGTCCCCCACCTCTCCCTGCCTCCCACCGCTCGCACGCTGGGGACAAAGACTGTAATTAAGTGATTAACAAAGGAATGTGCCCGGGAGTTGTTTTAAAAGGAACCCCCTCCCCTTCTTCCTTTCTCCCCAGCAAAAGCTTTCACCCCCAACTATTTACTGACACTCTACCCACAGATCCGGGATAAAAACCTCTTCTACATCCACTTCCCGAAGGGATTCCCAGTCCACGTTGCCTCCCTCCTTCCCGGGAAGAGAGAGGTGGCTCTGGGGAGAGAGGCAAGTCCATCGACCGGAGACGCGCAGGAGGGGGAGAGCCCTCTGGCCCCGGGAGAGCAGCGGCGGAGGCGAAGGCGGGGGCCCTGCAGCTAGGGGAAGGGTCTGAGCTCACAGTTCCTAGAAGTTTGTGTCACCATCTCACAGTTGGCACCAGAGGAATCCGGCCTGGCAGATTCAGGGAAGAAAGCCAACGACACAGCTGGTGGTGGTGGAGACAGAAACTCCTGTGTGACGACGGCCCCCCCAGGGACACAGTGTAGGGTGCACGAACAGTTCCAGAGCAAACCTGTACGTGCGAGGAGCTGGCTAGCCCCAATCAACACCAGAATGAAGGTGGCCCTACCCATTCGCTGTGATTGGGACCCAGGTCTTCGTGTTTGCAAAGCCCCATGCCCTGGCATCTAGACCTCTGAACCTGGCAGGTACAGACAGAATCCCGAGGAGGAAAATGGATCGTGTAGGAGGCATTAGGACTGTGCCCAGCGACTCCCCTGGACGCTTGCGAGCTTCCAAAGCCACGTAAGGCGGGTCCTGTTTTGGGAAAAAGAAGCCAGAGCACTTCTGTTCACCAAAACTCCCCCCAAAGTACCCCAAGCCCAGTAAGGGCCACTTGTATAGGCTGAAATTTCGGGGGTCATCGCCTGCCTTTATTAAAAATCACATCCTAAAGTCAGACCAAAAGTACACCCAGCCACCAGCTCACGGTTACAACACAGAAGTAAAAGTACCTTCCACCACGTTGTTAAGTAAGGGAAAAGCTGGACAAGGAAGCTGAAGGGTGTGCATGCGTGCACGCGTGGAACTGTGTGCGCGTGTGCGCACGCTGGGTGTGCGTATGTATATGGTCCTGCTGCTAGAGCGGAGTGCAGACCCTCCGCAGACCCTCCCACCACTGGCCGAGAGCCCAGGCCTCCCAGCCATGTGTCTGCAGCTGCGACCTGTCATGCACTTCCTGGTCTGGGTTCTGTAATGGAAAGATCATTAAGCGTGGGGGAGGGCGGGGAGGGAGAGGAATCAACGCAGGGAAAAGGTAACCCCGCAGTTCGCACTCTGCTGTGCTCTAACCTTAAAGTCCAGTCAGGTTCCTTAAAGAAAAGGAATGTACGGCCCTCCCCCCGCCCCCTCACCCCCTAGGAGGGCCTCTCTGATGGAGGCGTCCCCTCCCCCACGCCCAGCAGAGCTAGTTTGGGGAAGGAAACACCACTAGCAGCTGGGCAGGGAAGCGTTGCTGCTCCCCGAACTTGCTGAGGAATTAGGAGAGGCTTCAGCTGTGTCAGAATTTGCCTTTGAGCACCCCACCCTTCAAAAAAAAAACAAAACACACACACACAAAAAAATGGGTGCATGAGTGTACAATTCACCGGGGCTCTCAGCATGGAGGGTCTGGTCACAGATCTCTGTGTAAGAAGGGTCCCTGCCCACTGCAGCGGGGAAAGGAGTAGGGGCTCAAGGGTAAAGAAATGCCCTTGGTTTTTTACATTATGAGAATAAAGGTGCTAAACATCCTTTTAAAGTGAAAGGTGCGGACCGGTGGTGGCCAGGCCTGGGGGAGGGGGAGGCGGAAGGCGAACAGACCATCTGGAGTGCTGGCTGCACGGCAGTGGAATGTGCTCACGCCCCAGATCTGTCCGCTTGAACAGGGTGACCACCGTCCATTTGATGGGATGTATACTTTTTATCACAATAAAACAAGTGGCAATGGTGGTGTTGGTTTTTTTAGACAGGTTTTTTACCTGGCAAAAATAAGTTGTCAACCCTAGGTAGTTTCTAAAACACAGGAGGAGGGACCCTTTGGCCCCTGAAATGAACAAATCTGGGGTGACTGGTCTGTCCCACAGAACTGCAGGATGGGATGGCAAGGCCCTAAGGGATGAGGAGCAGGACAGCCTCGTTTGAAATCCTTGGTTCCACCCTGACCACAGGACGCTGTAACTGGCTGGGTGCAGCAGAAAGGGTATCGGAGTAGAAATCGCTGCGGTGACTGGTGCCATCACTGCCTGTGTGGCCCCAGGCAAGTCCCCCCACACACCCTCAGGCCTCAAGTGTGACAGGGAAAGGCTGGTGGACTTGACAAGCGCCAGCTCTAGCCAACATTCCAACTTTCAGCTGGGCCTTAGGAGTTGAGCCTAACTCACCGCTGTTCCCTCCTACCCCCCAAAGAGCACAAAGCTCCCTTGGGTGTGAAGGCAGGCAAGAGGGGGGTCTGTTTTGTTCACAAAGCTCCAGACATCAGCACCTTCCATAAATATTTCTCTTCATCTCTTCTCTCTGGCCCCGTTCTTACCAGAAAGAAGCCTTAGAATGGAAATTATGGAGTGGCTAAGAGGCTGTGCCTGGCAGAAGGCTGGAGCCCAGTTATTCTAGAAGGATTTATTTCACGGAGACCTGGCAAGGTAAATAAATTTTCAAAATGGATTTGGCGAGTCTGAGGGTAGCGAAGGGCAGGCGTGAAATAAATGCAGCCTCCAAATGTGTCCTTCAGGCAGTAATACAGCCCTGCGTGCTCAGATAACATTGATAAAAGTTTTGAAGGCCGAAGGGAGAACTTCATTCGGTAGTTAGTCAAGGAACCTGACTCTTCTAAGGTTCAAAAGCTAATTCCTAAAACCTAAGGAAAATAAACCTTAATTCCAAATGTAAACTCTGGAGGTTGACAATAAATGAGCAGAGATTTCTTGAATGCAATTTGGACTCTTTCTAACCGGCTGGAGAGCCGATCAGCATTCCAAAGGCTGTGATAATTGACTTAAAGCTCCAGGAAGAGGGTCTCTCCTACTTTCCATGGAGAGCTTTAGACCACCTTCCCATTCCGTCCTCCCTCCCTCCTCAATACCCCCAGACTAACGGACAGCCTTCTTCTTTCTACCTTTCCCCTCTCCCTCCCTATCTATTGTATTTCTCTTCCTCAACTCTCAGACTTTCCACCTTCCTCATCTCTTCCCAGCACAGGAGTTCAGAGATAGACTTATTTCCTGCTTACCCTCCGCAAGCTTTTGTTTGAGCACTCACTCTGAGTCAGTTTCCTAAAACTGGTAAGTGGATATAACACCTACCTTATGAATGTTTTTCGGGGGAGAATTAATTGCACCCGAGATTCTCAATGTGTGGCCCCTGAATGGGTAACATAGGCATTCTCTAGGAACTTGTTAAAACCCTCATGCTCCGAGTCCTGCCTGCTTCAGATTCAAGAGCTCTGGGGAAGGAACACAGCCATGGGTTTCCACAAGCCAGCCTAGTGAGATCTGTGCCATGAAAATCTGAGAACCACTGCACTGGATAATATGAGCTCAATATGTGGCAGCAATAACTAGTTACCACCTATTTCCCTTACCTTCCTATTGAGAGGGATTTTATTCCTATCTTTTTCCTTTTTACAACTAGAAATCTTAGGTACTTAAAAAAAAGAAAAGAAAATGATCACTCAACTGTGTGTTCATGCATGAATTCATTTATTCAAAACGTATTAGTTTAATATGTATCACACACAATAAATTATCCTAAGGTGCCTTAGTGAATAAAAGACAAAACAAAACCTTTCCTACTTGGCTTATGCACACGTTCACACATACACAGACACACACAGACGACACCTCATCAGAGCCCACAAATAATGGTTAATTTGTCATTTCACTCAAGGAAAGAGGCCCTCCTCTCTGTGTTTTCCTATGTTCTCATAACCTGGGCTTATGTCCTTATTGGATGCAGTCTTTGGATGAACCTTCGTAAATGAGTCACTCATTGTATTGGCGTAAGTCTCCTAGGAGTAATGCTGGCCAGGGCTCGGCCTCCCTAACCCGTGGCCGGGCTAGGGGGAGGGATGATGGCCTTCGTTCTGGGCTTCCCATTCAAGAGGGGCCTCCAAGACTCTTGAGGTTTCTCCCCCAAAAGTTTACCCAGGTAGTTACGGGCAGAACTGGAAGAAGACATTTACCAAACAACTTCCGTAAATCCTTGTCTTATTCCTGGGCACACACTCCAGATAGTATACCATAAGCTAATATGTACTTTTAAAATCCTGTCATTATTCCATGACTAGGCCAACTACATTGTAATATATATCTTTAAAACGATTACTACTTTGTTAAATGGAAAGCCTAAGAAAAGCAACATTTTTCTTGTTCCCCCATTTTTTGCATTTCTTCCAGATTTAAAAAAAAAACAAAAAACACCCAAAAACTGCTAGCCTTAGAATAATGCCAATGGTCCAGCCTCTCTGAACCTCTATCCATCAGACATCGTGATCCATCAGACATCGTGGGACCACAGCCATTTCAGAAGCAATCTAGGTTGGTCTGGCAACCCCACTGCCTTCTAGTATGACCTGCCAAGAAAACCTGGGTGTAGCACCTGACAGTTTGGGGACCTCTGACCCTAAACCTTCTCCGTGGAGGAGGTCTTGGCTACAGTGGAAAAGGCAGCCTCAACGGGGTTTTTCTTCTAATTGATGATTCTGGGCTAGGAAACCACCTTTTTCATTAGGGCAGCTCACAGGCCTGTGATTGATGCACCACTTCGAAGTTAACAGCAGAACATCCCCCGAGAAATGGCACAAGGCAAGCATCTCCAGCGGCCCTTACCCCCACCTCCCACACAGGTACAGAGTGCCCCAGAAAGGGAGGTGAAGCCTGCTTCCTGTGAGGGAAGGGGGACTGAGCTAGCAATGTTCAAACTGAAGCGCCGGTCTGCCCAAAGTTTTAGGGAAAACGCAGCCTGATGTAGGGATATAATATGATGGACTGGGAAAAAAAAACCCACTGGAATCAGAGCTACCTGAGTCTGAATCCCAGTTCTACCTTTTCACCAGCTATATTACCTTAAGCAAGTTACCGAACTCTTTGTCCTTTTCTGATTATGGGAATAAGCCGATGGCTATGGGATCAGTGCAAAGATACAGAAATGTAAGGCATGCACGTTATAAAGATGCAATAAGTAGCATTTATTAATTATTATTGTAAAATATCTTTCTTTATAACTTTTTTAGGGCCATTTTTTTATTGTTGCTGGTCCTCACCCAAGGATATTTTTCTTTTTTTTTTTTAAATATATTTTTATTGATTTCAGAGAGGAAGGGAGAGGCAAAGAGAGACAGAAACATCCATGATGAGAGAGAATCATTCCACCCACTCCTGCACTCCACCCACTGTGGATCGACCCGGAAATCCAGGCATGTGCCCTGGACCAGAATCGAAACTGGGACCCATCAGTGTACAGGCTGACGCCCTATCTACTGAGCCAAACCAGCCAGGGCCCGGAGGATATTTTTCTATTGATTTTAGAATGGAAGGGAGGGAGACAGAGAGGTGGGGGGGTTGTGAAGAGGGTAGGGAGAGAGAGCAACATCGATGTGAAAGAGACAGAGACACATTGATTGCCTGCCTCCTGAATGCGCCTAGACTGGCACCAGGGATTGAACCTGTAATCCAGGTATGTACCCTTGACTGGGAATTGAAACTCCTAGATGCATGGTCAACACTTGAACCACTGAGCAACAAGGGCAGGGCTTTTAAGGGCAATTTGGCACTACATAATAAACAATTTCTTCATGTAAGAATCCTTGGATACACGAACAAATTTTATTTGTAAAAGTCTATTCACTTAAGTGAAAATATTGAAAATAACCTAAACACCCAGCAGTAGAGGACTGGTAAGGAAATAAACTTTGCACAACCATACAATGGAGTTGTATGTAGCTATGAAGCACGATGAAAAGTTTTTCTCTACAATAAATATGTCCTTAACAAACAAGCAAATAAATCCTTTGTTGGAAAGTTACATTTGTATAAATGCAAGAAAAAAAACAGTTTAAAGCAGGGGTGGGGAACTTTTTTTCTGCCAAGGGCCATTTAGATATTTTATAACATCATTCCCAGGCCATACAAAATTATCAACTTAAAAATCAGCCTGCTGTATTTGGTTAAACATTTAATTAACTCACCCTTAATGCCTAGGCAGGGCCAGACCAAATGATTTCCTGGGCCTTATCGGCCCTCGGGCCGGACATTCCCCACCCCTGGTCTAAAGGAATATTCACAGCAGTGATTGTTTTTGGATGATAAGAATGAGTTTTTCTTTTTTTCAATCAGTATTTTCTGAGTTTTCTCTGATGACCCTAGATTACATATCAAAATGTCCATGTTTTAACAGAGCAATAAAAGTATTCTTTCTGATTGCTCCAAGTAGAGGAAACAGCTCTGTTAAAAACCACATATACTGTAAGGCAGAGTCAAGTTAAACAGAAAGGGGAAAAAAGAAATTATTAGTTTGGAGACAAAGGAAGGCTTCCAGGAGATGGCCCTGACCTATGCCTTAGACTAAACCCAAGTTAAACCTTAAGCTAAGAATGGGAATTACCAAAAAAAGTGACGGGACCAAAGGACAGGGATGGTCCTTTCCAGCAAGGGATCAGGTTAAATGATGGTTAGGCAGGAATGTGCATGTTACATTCCACAAGGAAAAAGGAAGAGTTGGGTTAGCCATTGAATGAAAAAAGAAAGGACCATTGGCCAGGGACTAGGTTTGGCGAAATTCAACTTTCTTTGTTGGTTAAGAAAACTTCAGTGTTGCTGGTTTCTAACCTCTTTCCTTGTCCAGCTCACAACTACTAAACTCCTTGACCTTTGAGAGGTTCCATGTGCCTACACATCCAAGGCCTGGGAAACACAGTGGCATTCACTCAAATGGCAGGGTCTGCTGCCCCAACATTCACCTCCCTTTACACAATCCATCCCAGGAGGCTCAGCCACACCGCAACATGTGGGATGAGGAAGGAGCATTGAGTTTCAAGCTCTGCAGGAACTAATCTTCCTGTGTCCGATCTCACTGGACAGACCCTCACCCCAGAATTCCCCAGCTTACAGGGCACAAATCCTTTATTTTTATTTTTAAAAATCCTCATCTGAGGATATATTTTTATTGATGTGAGAGGGAAACATCAATATAGAACGGTTGCCTCCTGTATGGGCCCTGAATGTGAATCGAACACACAACTTGCGTAGGTGCCCTGACCGGGAATCAAACCTGTCACTTCTGGTACATGGGACGATGCTCCAAACAACTGAGGCACACTAGGTAGAGCAGGGCACAAACCCTTTATTTAAAATATATTTGTATTGATTTCAGAGAGGAAGGGAGAGGGAGAGAGAGAGAGAAACATCATTGATGAGGAAGAATCATTGATCTGCTGCCTCCTGCACACCCCTTAACTGGAGATCGAGCCTGCAACCTGGGCATGTGCCCTTGACTGGAATTGAACCCGGGACCCTTCAGTCCACAGGCCAAACTGGTTAGGGCCACAAACCCTTTAAATGCAGGCTGTGGCCACCTCATAGAACCAGTGGAAAGGTAAGAGGGTACATGAACCAAGAAATAAGAGGGGAACTCTGAGGGCAGGGGCGCAATGTCTAAGAGGCAACAAACCCACCTTGGGGGGGGCTTCAGGCAATTGCTCCTCTTCTTGGCCATCACCAGCTGGAAGTCAGAGCACCACCCCCCCCCGCCTCCCGTCCCCCAAGTTCAGGAGCAGCCTAAGGCTTCTTCTAAGAGGACAGTTTGGGATTGACTCCAGGTCCCTAGGAACTCAGGTAGAGCCGTTAACCTTCAGCTCAATCACTTGGGGCCTGGCAGGGGAGGTGGGAGGAGGTAGAGAGAAGAGAGTGTTTGCCATCAGACTCCAGAAGGAACAGGGAGGCCTGGGCAGCTGGACTGGGGAGGCCAGGGGCCTCAGAGCAGATGGACTTTCCCCAGTCAGCGGGGAAACAGTTGTTTAGGGAAGGAAGAGGCAAAGGTGGTGTCCACAGGGTGAGCTGGAGTCCCCAGCGGCCCCAGAGGAACAAGGCACTGCAAAAACAGGGTGCAGCTGCTGGTCAGGCTCCCTGACCCTGGACCTCGCCCTCCCGGGATAATGACTCCCTAGGACTCCCTTCTCCCAAGGCCATCCGTCAGCACCCCAGACACAAGCCATCACTCACTGCTTCTGCCGGACCAGGAGCAAGCACCCTGGCTGAGTCC
>JAAGEH010000046.1:497891-634848 GCA_011751065.1 Lasiurus cinereus | reverse complement strand
CTCTCTCTCTCTCTCTCTCTCTCTCTCTCTCTCTCTCTCTCTCTCTCTCTCTCGGGTTCCCGCCTGCCATTCCAGACTCCAGGTAGTCACAGAATCCGGCTGACAGAATCCTGGCCTGATTCTTTGGGCTCCCTCCCCTCCCCCACCAAAGGCGAGGGCTCTGGACAGCCATTTGTTCTTCCCTGAGAAATTCCTCCTCCCAGACTTCGGGGAGCTGGCTGGCAAAGCCAGAGTGGAAAATCAGTGGAGCTAATGGTGTAGCAATGCAGAAGCAAGAGCCAAGAACACAGCTCTGGAGTGGCTTTGCTGCACTCGCCGGCCTGGTCAAGCCCTCCTCCCTCACATTCTCTCACATGCTGAGCACTGGCCTCCCTACCCCCACCTTGCTTGGCTCAGCCAAACACTCCCAAACACTCTTTCAAAAGCACTCTAGACACCCCTCTCTGGGGAGAAGGATGTGGGACAGAGCAGGTCCTCTGGGAAAACCTGGAGCCTCAGCGCCCTGCAGATTTCTACAGTCCTGAATCCACCATCCTTGTTCTCAAGTGGGTCAGCCACCGCCACCTTTCGCTCCACGTAATCCCACCTGTCTTTTGGCCGAGGGTGAAAAGCTCTCAGTGTGAGCACAAGGTTTTGGGTAGTTTCCCCTCACACATACAGCGTGTGAATCAGAAGTAAACAGGTTCTTTGCGCAAGAAGAGATTACGTTGGGCGTGCGCAGTGGGGTGGAGGAGCGTTCCTGCTTGTGCCCCAGGGCAGCCACTGGACACTGGTCCTCGGGCCACACCAATGGGCTGCGGCCAGCGGGATCGGCGCCTGTGGAAGGCTGGGAGTGGGAGAGCCTCAAGCACCTATTTGAGGGCTCCTCTGCAGAGAGGCTGAAATGCCTATCTCCTTGGGCCACAGGCAGCCAGGGGACCCCTGGGGAGGGGGTTGCCTGGGGTGGCCAGGGCATACACTTGAGGCGGGAGCCACGTCTCTGGTACCACTTGCAGCCTCTCCCCCACGGTCGCAGGTTTCTTCGGAACACAAAGACAAAGCCTTGCTTTGTAGCGCGCACGGCATCCACGGGGCTTGCAGCCAGAATTGGAAACTGCAGCTTTTCCATTAAGTGTAACCTCTCCCCCTTCAACCGGCCACCAGACTCCTTCAAATCTGGAGAGGTGGGAGGAGCTGTAAGCCCCTGCCCATTAAATTGCTTATTAGTTGCAGATTTCCAAGCATGTAGGCGAGTATTTTTGAAAAGACTGCATAGTCTCATACAGTCCCCTCAACCACAGAGTCTGGGGTATTTAACCACGTTATGCAAAATGGGGGGTGGGGGGGGGGGAGGCAGGACCTCCTGGCCCAATTGCAAGAAGGGGCCTTGCAAACGTTTTACTTGCTTTCCCCCCAAGTCTTA
This sequence comes from Lasiurus cinereus, assembly GCA_011751065.1. Taxonomy (NCBI): domain Eukaryota; kingdom Metazoa; phylum Chordata; class Mammalia; order Chiroptera; family Vespertilionidae; genus Lasiurus; species Lasiurus cinereus. Next base: position 633,446 of record JAAGEH010000046.1, on the reverse strand, counting down.
CTCGAAGAAAAGAGAAAAAGACACAAACACCACCCTCCTCAAGCTCAGAATGTCTTTCAAGTTGGTGTTTATCTTTTTCAAGGGGTGCTCCACCCACGACCCAGCTTTAGTCTATCCACACAACGCCCCCTCCCTCAAAGCCTGATCCGAAACAAGCTGAGTCTTTAAGTTCCTAAACCGGAGAAGAAAAAGGAGAGGGAGGGAGGGAGGCTGGTTTTCCTGGAACCCTTATTAAATCAACTTTCCAAAGACAGCCAGAAACTCCAGGCCCTCCCCACTCCCTCAGGAGCATTTGCAGACTGGGGGAGGGGTTTTCAACACACACACACACACACACACACACACACACACACATTCACACTCACAGCAAAGCCTTTCTAAAGAGGAAAAGCTCTCAGTGTGAGCACAAGGTTTTGGGTAGCTTGCTTTAAACGTCTGCACAGACTTTTTACACACCGATTACACTCTTTTTCTGAGGACAACGGCAGGATTATTATGTAACCATCAGAAGGGCCAAGACTACCTAGCAATATTTTACATTTATTTGTGAGACACCATACAGTTTACAAAGCATGAAGACAGACCGTCCCTCGTGACTTCACAATAGGACTCTGAAAACGAAGGGGCATGTGTCCTGTTATCACAAAGCTAAGAGGGCCAAGTTCTGTGCAAGGGCTGCACTAGGAGAGGGACTTATGCACTCAGAGCACTGCTCTCCAGGTACAGCAGATTTCTGCTTCTGTGTCCTCAGGCATTCCAAGTCCACTCACGAAACAAGCCCCTCATCATGTGCTATCCCCCCGGGGGAGGGTCCCGGGAAATGGTACCCAGGGCTGCCGTTTATTTTTCTAGGGGCTTTGTATACAGTTTCATTTCATGTTCCCTATGATGTTAGGAGCAGATGTTCATTATCAATATAAGTTATTGAGGTGCAAAGAACTTCCCCAAAAGCCTACAGTCAGGAATAGACCCAAAATCAAAACCAAGACAGTCCAGAGAAAACTTACGCTCACACAAAGATTTGTACATAAATGTGCATAGGAATTTTAGTAATAACAGCCAAAACTGTTAGTAATCTAAAGCAGTGGTCGCCAACTGATGGTCTGTGGACCATTGGTGGTCCATGAGATCTGAACCTAAAGAAAAATTAACAGGTGAATGAATACATATTCACCATATAATTCCATTATATATGATTCTAGAACAGGCAAAGGTAAGCTGTAGTGACAGAAAGTGGATCGGGCTCGGCTGGTGTGGCTCAGTGGTTGAGCACTGACTATGAACCAGGAGGTCAGGGCTCGATTCCCTGTCAGGGCTCGAGCCCCGGGGTTTCAGGCTCGATCTCCAGTAGGGGATGTGCAGGAGACAGCTGATCAATGATTCTCCCTCATTACTGATGTTACTATCTCTCTCCCCTCCCCCTTCCTCTCTGAAATCAATAAAACTATTATTTTAAAACAGAAAAAGAAAAAAAAGAAAGTGGACCAGTGGTTGCCAGGGGTCTGTGTTACAAAGAGGCCTGAGGGAAGTTTTGAGGGGGATGAAAATGTTCTGTATTTTGATGGGGCTGGTAGTTAACGTTTATCAAAACCCATGGAACTATACAATTAAAATGATCTATTTTACAGAATGTAAATTATACCTCAATCAAGTTGATTTTTCTAAGTGGCCATCTGACTTAACTCTTTACTGCTGCACAGCCTCCTAATGCCCCTTCCACCTTTCCCGTTCCCTCCTTCCTTTTCGGGGGGCGGGGGGAGGGGGCTGTACTTTGTCTTCATCAGGACCTTCAGCACTCTGGCTCCATCCTCCCTCACTCTCCCAGCTTCCTCTCCCTGCTTGGACCCACAGCCAGCAGCTTCACTATCCCCCCTCCACCACCTCTACCACCACCCCTAAAATTCCAATGCTTGTACCCTTACACATCCCCTTTCTGCTGATAAAGGCCCAGGCTACCCTCCATTTTGGGGCTGCAAAAGAGTTTCTTAGAGAAAGGTGTTTGTTTGTTTTGTTGTTGTTTTCAAGTGCTTTAGGGTCCCTTATAAACTCACATTCTCAAACCTCATCCAAGCCCTCCTTGCTTTTGGACTCTCCTATCACCATCTTCACTGTGGCTGATCCAAATGTCTCTGCTCCTCACAAACCTCCCCACCTAACTTACTTCCCTCACCTCATTTTGTCTGTGTCTCTAGTCACTGGAGTTGCCACCCAACCTACTTAAACCAACCCAGAGATTCTATTTCTATAGTGTCACCACTATTTTTTTTCCTTCCTTTACAACCTCAGGACCCCCAAACTGGTTTGTACCCTCACTTCATTTAGTTAAATATTAAAAACAAACGTCTAACTCTCTTTCTGGAGCTCCTAACATTTCACATTTAAGTGCTTTTGTCTGGATTAGCTCACTTAATTCTTTATTGCTGCCCCCATTTTAAAAATGAGCAAACTGTCCTGGCTGAGCTGGTTAGCATGTCGTCCCAAAACACCAAGGTTGTGGGTTCAATCCCTGGTCAGGGCACATACAAGAACCAATAGATGAATGCATAAATAAGTAGAACAACGAATCGATGTGTCTCTCTAAAAATCAATAAGTAACATAAAAAAAAAAAAAAGATGAGCAACCAAGGCTTGGTGTGTTCGACTAAGTTGTCAAAGCAAGTAGTGCAGCTACGAAGTGGTGGAGCAGAATTCAAACAAGTCCATCTTCTTCTTCCCATCCATCCAAATTCAGCTGCCAGGTTAGTTTTCTAAACGTGTGAAAGTTTTCAAGATTCCCAGGACCTACCAATTAAATTTAGCAGGGCATTAAGGCCTTCCATATGCTCATAACTTAATCTAATTTTTCTGGGTGCTACTTCCCACCTACCTACCTACTTACCAGGTAAATCATTCTCTGTACACCTTATACATCCTGCCTCAGTACCTTCACTCCTGCTGTTCCACCTGGAATGTCTATCAATTCCCTCTTCCAAACCCTTTCCCATCCCTCTGGACCCATCTCAGATGTTCTCTGCTCCCCTCGTCCTCTGCATGCCCATTGCATTTTGTTGTAACTCCATTGTGTGGTCTTCACCGTGGTCTCCCTTGTATTTAGATAACCTCTGTACTTATCTCCCCACTACCCGACGGTGGAGAAGGTCTCTCCTGCTTTGGGTCTTTGTCTTTAGTTCTGTTGCTGAATGCAACATTAATCTGCCTGCTTCAGCCAGTGCACACTCTAGAAAATCTCACCTTCCCTTTCCCTCCTCCTTCCCCATCACTACACAGGCAGACAAATATTCTCACTTATCATTTATGATTCAAATAGGTCCTGACAGCTGAGACTGACAACCCCTTTACATGCAGTCACCATGCCATGGGCACACTGAGCCTGTTACCCACTACCTGCCAACCTCCTCTATTTATGTGCTCAGCCACTGAATCTCAAGCCACACACCCTTTGGCCGCAGAAAAGCTCACATATTAATTCTGACAGACCCATGAAAGTCACCAGGTATCTCTGAAGTATTTTTATAACTCCAGCAAATCCCATGAGCAGCAGGGCAAGTTCTTCCCATTACTAATGTATCAGCTCTCTGCATTTCCAACGAACGGTGGACCTCTCCCAGCTCCCAGGTCCCATTATGCTCCCTGGTTCTCAATCTCTTCCAAAACTCTCCAGCAGTACCTACCCTCGGACGACCTCCAAACAGGGCCCGTGAGATGTGGACAAGAAAGGTAAATGGCAAAGCATGTGGCCATAGCTGCCAACCCTCACAGAAGATGTGTCTTTGGAACAATTTTAGAAGGCAGAGGTCTTTAGCGAGCTCCCACATCCCTCAACATCCCCTGTAGCCTGACGTAAGTTCTAACTCCAAATTCATAGGTCATTCACTCCCCACTGCATCACCCAACCCTATTTCGTTAATTGCCTAGGTTAGAGAGCTGGCTCTTGGATCCCAATCAAGAGTTCTTTTTTCAGAAGAGAAAAGCATAAACCCACCTAGAGCACGTCACCTCTGACACACGATGTCACCAGCCTTCATGACCCAACCTCTCGTGAGGTTGGTTATGTTTAAAATCAGGCCCAAACCAGCCCAGGTATCTTGGGAGTCTTTCCTACAGGAAGAGCCCTTTGCTCCACCTGGGATGGGCCTTCCACATCACCTCCAAACACATCACCTCTGTCCCAGCCTGCCTTGTTTCCAAGGGCCAGAAGTCCAGGCTGACCTTCAGCCAGTGCCTTACCTTGTTCAGGCAAGGTCGGGGCTGGCCTGGCAGTGCACAGTGTGGCTGTGACCAGCACAGCCCAGAAGAGGAGGCACTTCCAGCTCCACATCCCAGTTCTGCAGTTAGAGGTTGGTGACAAGGCTCCACATCTCCATGGAGACTCCGCCCTGAGCTTGAACCTCCTTTTCAAGCTGACTCTGAGGAAAGAAAAAAACAAAAATTTAGGAGGGTCTGCATTGGTGGTGGGGTGGGGGTAGGGGTGGGGAAGCAAGGAGCAAAAGAAGTTAAAGCAGGTAAGTCACCCTGTCCAAAGGGTGCTTGAAGCAATACCTTACTCCTTTAAGCACAGAGAACTGTGGTCTGACCCAATGCTGAGTTCAAGGTTAAAGGCCTTACTCAGAGAAAGGAGTGTTTTCATTCAGTTCTCAATTATGTATTGAGTGTGGACCGTGTACAAGCTTTGCTGCGAAAATCATCATGAAGTTCTCCAAGGCATAAGCACCAAGATCACTTGTGCTGGGAAAGCAAATGACTTTATGAAAATCCCAAACACGTCTGCGGCTTCATAGGCAATGGTATCACGGAGTATGCTGGAGCCTTCAGTATGCCCTGTAGGGGGCATGAGGCAGCCAATTGATATTCAGCTCTTCCCTCCCCCTCATCCCCCAATAAAGGACTAGGAAATGGGAGCCAATAAGATACTCGCTCTTGACCTATGTGATGAGGAAGCTGAAAAAAAAAAAAAAGGATTTCCAAGGTGCTTTCTTTTTGTCTTGAGAACTGCATGCATCGCAGGGATCCCAGGTTCTATCAGCTTTCCTTGGGGCGGGGGGACACAACTCTCACCAACTCCTTAAAAAGAGCCTTAGAGTGCGGAACCGTGAGGTGGGTCCAGGTCTCTCCCCTGATAAGTGAACGGTGACAGCTGATGGCCAATAGAAATGAATCCAGAAGTGGGAACAAAAGGTTGTGCTGAAGAGTCAAAGGGCTCTTATAAGGGCTGACCAAAGATGGCTCATGGCCCTGACGGTTTTGGCTCAGTGGATAGAGCGTCAGCCTGTAGACCCAAGGGTCCCAGGTTTGATTCTGGTCAAGGGCATGTCCCTTGGAAGCGGGCACATCCCCAGTAGGGGGTGTGCAGGAGGCAGCTGATTGATGTTTCTAACTCTCTATCCCTCTTCCTTCCTCTCTGTGAAAAAATCAATAAAATTAAAAAAAAAAAAAAAGATGGCTTGTGTCAATCCTGGTTAAAAGCATAGTCTACAGCCCTCTACCTTTCTAGTGGTAAAATTTAAGACAAAACCCCCTGGGGTCTTAAGGAACAAGGGATTGTTGCTGATAAACATTTACCAAGTGATAAGCCTTTCTGGGCACTGTTTGGGCTATATCGGGGTGACCATCTCCATCGTCCAGGTGGCTTTTGTCCTAAATACTCCAGGGAACCATCCAAGTTATTCAGAGAATCCACTTCCCCGGAACATGCCCTAATGTGGTGCTTCAGCCCTGGCTCCTCTCAGCCAGACAGGGCCCCTGTGAGTGAGTCAGTCTGGGCTGGCAGAAACCCCCCGGATTCTTGGCTTCGTTCACATGTGTTTGCCAGCGGGAGTACAAATACACTACCACCACCTCCCTCCGAAGCTTTCCTAAATTTTTTTTTTAATGATTTCTAATCAAAGGAGTAGTGAACATTTTTATTTTTCTAAATTTAGGAAAGGGACCAGAAGAGAGAGACCAGAACAAATGTTTATTGAACACCCACTACATGCCAAGCATGTACTAGGTAAAAATCTGTAAGTATAAAACTTCAGCGCTAGCCAGTTTTGCTCAGTGGATGGAGCATAGGCTTGCAGGCTGAAGGGTCCCAGGTTCGATTCCAGTCAAGAGCACATGCCTGGGTTTCTGGCTCAATCCCCAGTAGGGAGCATGGATTAATGATTCTCTCTCATCATTGATGTTTCTACCTCTCCCTCACCCTTCCTCTCTGAAATCAATAACAAAACAAACAAACAAAAACAACTTCATTGCTTCTTCACTATAAACTTATGGGGAGCAGGAATTATTATTCCCTTTTATGTCATGGGGAAACTGAGACTCAAAGAGCTTAAGTGTTTTTGCCCAAGGACATGCAGGGGGTAAGCAACAGCACCAAAACTTTCATCACCCAGGTTTTCAGATGCTGAAGGACAAGGTGAGAGGAAGCAAACTAGAGGATGACCATATCCGGCTCTACCTGATGCAAACTCATTTTCTCCAAAGAGTATCCCTGTGCCACGGAGACGCCAAGTCGTTATGGACAGATCTCTGGAAATGAGAAAGCCTTGATTTTCAATCCCATTACTTGAAAGACCCTTGGAAACAGCTCACCGATGTGCCATCTAGTAGGACACAGGATCCCTGGCCTGGGATTGAGGGGATGCTTGCCAGAGGACATCCCTAAGCCACATTCCACATCTCATTGCCTCCAAAGACACACCAAAGTGATGCAGGCCTATCACCCGAGAAGGTGCACCCAACTAGGAACCCAAGTCCCCCAGGAACCATCAGCGTAATAACCAACAAATGTTTAGCATCCAGTGGGAAAGCGTGGCATGAACTTGAGATGATTCAACTTGTTTTCAAACGTAGCAGACAGGCGGTTTTCACCACCGCCTGACCACTCTGTCCCCCGAAAAGCCTGCCCACCTCCTCCCCACATGTGTGGGTTGGCCGTAGGCTGTCCTCGTTCAGCTGTGCAAGTCACTGCGCTTCAAACTAATCTGGCAGCTTCCCTACAAAAGTCTCTTCTTCTGCTTCCCCTCGGGGCCTCCAATCCCACATCTGTAAAACAAAGGATGTTAAGAAAACGCAGTCGCTGTCTGGCACCGACTCCGGGAATGAGAAGGTACATGGGCACGCATCCCATGGCATTAAACACAATGATGCAAACCACTCACCCACACACTGCCTGGGACCCTGCGCACTTCCCGCCTTCTCCTTTGCCTCACCTTCTTCTCATTCTACTAATTAATGAGTTATTCAAATCCCTGAGGAACAGTCTCCTTCCTTCACTGCTGCACAGATGTGAAGGTGTACACAGCAGCTTCCTCAGAGACCCCACAGCTGGCTCCCCGTATGTCAGGTCTCCTGGGACTGGCCGCCAACTCTGCCTGGGTGCAGAGCTCCTCACTAGCGAAGGTGGGGTGGGGGGCGGGGGGTGGGGAGAGACACATACATCTCAGTTTTCCCACTTGTTGGAGCGGCTAGAATATATGCCTTGCCTACACCACAGGTGGTGATGAGGATCAAATGGGCAGCGCAGGCGAAAGTACCTGCTCTCTCCTAAGTACTAACTCAGTATAAAAGGAGGTAGTGGCTGGTGAGAAAGCAGGGGCTGGAATATATGACCTTGCATTTCCCTTGAATTCTATTCTAAGAGTAAAGACTGTATGGCCATCAGACCTCCTTTTCAAAAAATGATGTAAGGAAAACTAGCTCATGAGTTCAAGGACTTTTCTTTGTACTCTGGAAAAAGCAACTAATTACTGCCCTTCCATTTATGACCCTGCCACCCTGAGAGAGTCACTGAACCCTTCTGAGCCTCAGTTTCCCACTTGTTGGAAGGGGGGTAAAATATTTGCTTTGCCAACATCACAGGTGATGAGGATCCAATGGACAGCATGGCTGAAAGTACCTGCTCTCCCCTCTCTGAAGTCCTAATCAGATGTAAAGAATTGTAAACACTGTGCTTGGGAGTCACTCCTGGACGGCTCTCAGGATATTTTGGTAACTGGCAGAAGTAGGACAAACTTCCTACCTCTACGAAGCGATTTCTCACTAGCCATCTTCAAGCCTCCCATACTCTAAACCTACCTGTCGCATCTGATGGCCACCAGCCACTTGTGGCTAAGTGAGCAGCTGAAATGTGGCTAGTGGGAACTGGGGTGTACTAGAAATGAAAAGAAAACCTGGTATAGAAAAAAGTAAGGTATCTCAATAATGTTTACATTGATTACGTGTTTAAATTATAGTATTTTGGCTATATTGGGCTAAATTAAGCATATTATCAAAAGCTAAACAATTAATACAAATTAATTCTGTCTGTTTCTTTTTTACTTAATTTCTAACTTGGCTACTAGAAAAATCTAAGATTACAAGTAGTTTATGTTTTATTTCCATGGGACAGCACAGCTCGAGGCAACCTCCATACCCTGCCCAAGTGTTTCTTCGCCTTTTCCTCTATCTTCCATGAGCCTCGCTTTCACATTCTGAGTCCCATCTCAAAAAGCTACCACCCTTCCTTGGGCCTTCTAACTGAGGGTCTCATCCCTCTGAATTTCCAAAAAGCACCCTGGGATCCCAAGGTCCTTCAGAGCAGGGTCTGGACCTGACTAGCCTTTGTTAATACCCTCAAGCAACTAACATGTACACAGCAGATGCCAACACATTTATTAACTGGATGAATAAAAGAAAGAAAGGCCGATTGAAAAGAGACGGATATAGATACTCTTGCAGAAAAGAGGTTGAGAATGCCAGAGAAAAGCCATAGTCAAGTACTCCTTGTTAGCCAGCCAAGCTCAAAATACACCAACTGGGACATTTTGTAAACCTCTCAATTCCTCAGACTTGAGGAAGTACCACCACAACATTAATTCCTTTAGATGGGAATAAGACTTACTTCTTAACAGAACGGCTGCCTTTCCCAAAAGTGAGCATTTTCTGCTCACTGTTGAGAGTGGCAGAGCAAATACTCATTAAACATCTGAAAAAAGTTATGCAGCTCAGCTTGCGGAATTTAAGTGGATCCAAGGGAAACACGAATTTTAAATTTTTGAGTTCCTGTAAAAAAAGTATCTAAATGTCCTTGGGGCCCTGGCTGGCTGTTCAGTGGTGACGGCGTCAGCCCTTGGATTGAAGGGTCTCTGGTTTGATTCCTGGTCAAGAGCATGTAACTTGGTTGCAGGCTCGACCCCAGGCCTCGGTCAGGGTGCGTGTGGGACGCAACTCATCAATGTGTCTCCCTCACATCAATGTTTCTCTCTCTCTGTCTCTCCCCTTCCCTTCCACTCACTCTAAAAACCAATGAAAAAAAAATATATCCTCAGGTGAGGATTAACAACCAAGTGTCCTTGGGAGTGAGGTATATAAACTAGGAAACCTTGCTTTTGAAGACAGGGTGGATGAGTGGATCGTCACCATATTCTTGGTGCTGTTCACCCAGTGAGGGTTATTTTCTTGGGGACCAAACAGAGTTCCTTTAATTGCAAGGGGAAATGGAGGTAAGGAGAGGACTTGTGTTTAAGGTAGATGCAAGTGTTGGGCGGAAGGCAAATATCCTAGCCTGAGTCTGGCATTTAATCCTCCCTGGAAGCACCAGAATCTTCTCTAAAGCTCTACATCTGGGCTCCCACCAGTCCCTGGCGCATTCAGACCTTTCACAAAGCTCTTGGGAAAACAAATGCAAGACAAATTTCCCAAGAGGAAATTAAACTCCAGTGATGTGAATAAGACCTATGAATCAATTCTCTCTACCGCCCTTTCCTGCATCAGCAACAGGCTCCAACTTTCCTAGGAAGCTCTTAACTAACAGCCATTTTGATGAAAGATTAAAAAAATGGAGGCAAGAAGAAAGCGTTCGGAGGAGCTGGCTGCTAAAACCTACGCTCACAGGAACAAATCGCCTATTTTAAGGAGTCTTGTTTCAGGTCAACATCCAAAACAAACACACACACAAAAAAGCTTACAACTCAAAGCAAAAACCCAAGGCTTTGCCTTGGTCTCCAAGGCTGGAGTCAGCCTACTCAAGGCTCAACCTCGCTGCAGTCCCCCCAGGAAGAAAGCCAGCCCAGGCGGAGGGTGCCTGGAGGTACTCACTCTAATCTTCTCCCTCCGGAGGGTGGAACAAGGGCATCTGTGAGGCTCCTTCTCTACGTCTTCCTGTGCTTTTTGCTCCCCTTACTAGTCTAAGGGTGCCTAACCAAACATTCTCCGTGGCCAGAGGCAAAGATGGAGAAGTACCCACGACGGACCGTCTTCTGAGAACCAAAGGAGGAGGAAGCAGTGCCCACTCTGGCCCAAATCCCATTTGTGAAAAAGGCCTCCAAGATGAGCATTTCTACACGCATGATAAGAACAGGCAGTGAAAGCACATGTGTCCCGTGGCTCTCCATCCCGATGGCCCCCCATCAAAAGCTGACCCTCAGCTATGACGAGGAAGAGTAATGCAACACATAGCTCAAGGAGCGTGTCACTGACACAGAATACAACCATCCCAGCTGAGGCCAGGCCCCAGGAGCCTCCTTGTCCCCAGCACCCTGTGCTCCTCTGGGGTCAGCAGCAGCCCTGGAACTTCTCCCAACCAAGGGTGGGGTGAAGGAGGAGGGGGGGGAGATATGTAAATAAGTCATTAGATAAGCAGGCCACCAGGCCAGCCTCTGTGGGCAACGGCCCTCCCTCTCGGTCACGGAGAGGAAAGGAGATGACCCAGGCTTGGGGGTAATTAACCAGACGCGGCCCAGCACGTCCCATGGGGGTCCTGCTACTGAGCTTTTCCACAAGCCTCAGAGAGGAAACGGTGAGCCTGGGCCAAGGGGAGAAAATGGCCACATTCTGCTCCACAGTCTCAAGGCGAAGGTTCTACAATTGAGACGGCATTCCAAAAAAAGCACTGGCCCGGAGGTGCAAAGGGCAGGGCACATCTGCGGAGGAAACAGGCACCTTAATTACCATGTCTAGAGAAAGTGCGATTTCATTACAGCCTCCAAAACTACCGCCCAAAGGAGAAACCAGAGAAGTGTTTTCAATTTGAAAGAGGCTGGGAAGCAGAGGGTGAGCCGGGGACCAACAACTCTCCCCACCCTCCCGCCACGGTGGACCACAAGGTGCTTGCCTACCTCCGAGGACCTTACAACACACACACACACACACACACGCCCCTTAACGATCCAGCCCCCCCGCTTTCAAAACTGTAGCTGTTATTTAAGTGGTAAAATGTCCCCCTGCAGTGTCCAGGGCTGCAGCCCAAAGAACTCCTTTAAACACACAGGCAGCGCCTCTGGCAGCAGCGGCAGCAGCAGCAGCCACGGCCCCTCCCCAACGCCCCCAGCCGCTGCCCTCGGGGCTGGCTCCCCGGGAAAAGGGACCCGCAGGGGCGCCACCCCCGGACAGGGTCCGATGCTCCTGGCGCCCCAGCTGTTAACGGAAGGGACAAGAAGCAATACTTCGCAGTTCCAGAAACTTCTGTCAGGTCGACAGGACCAAAAAAAAAAAAGCCCACGGCCAGCAGATGCACCGTTTCCAGGTGTGCCACCCCCTAAACCCTTGGCCTCTTTCCCGCCCAGTCTTACCAAGCACCAACACCATCAGATCCCAAGTAACTTAGGATCCGGGGTCCCTTTCTTTTGCTCCCCAAACCCCAACGCCCCATCTCCCAGTCCTGAAGACACTGTTAAAGGAGGGAGGTGGCAAGGGAAGAAGAAGAAGAAGAAGGATGTTCATAACGGGGCTGCGGTGTAGCCAGGCGGGGTGAGACCTCCAGATGCGGCTGCTACATCTGGAAAACGGGGGTCGGGGGGGACGCGCTGGGGGAGAGAGACTCTGCAGAAAGTTTTCAATGGGCCGATCGCTTCGGGGCGCAGAGAGAGGAGAGGCAGGCTTCACCCCCTCTCCCCAAAGGTCTGGCTGCCTTCACAGGCTCTGTGCTAAGCGAACTCAACCTACAACGTCAATAAATTCCTCCGCAAAGGCGGGTTCTACCAGCCCTTCTTCTCCCCAAACCCCAAACCCGACGAGGGGGGTGGGGGGAAGGGGAGAGAAGGGGGGTGGGGAGACAGAAGGGTCTGGGCCAGAGAAGCAACAAGCATCGCCGCCGAGCGGACCGCACCGGACGAAGCCCTCCTCCCCTCCCCCACCCCCAGAGCCAGATTGGCAGAGGGCGCCCCCCCCCCAAACCCCTGCCGCTGCCCGAGAAGGACGGAGCCGCCGCGGAGGAGCCCCTCTGGAGGAGGGGGGCTCCTTTCTCGCTCCGCCAGAGCACGTTCGGCCATTGGGTGACGACACAGGACTTAAACCCCATTCGGAGAGGAGCTAACTTGGCCCACCCCATCTTTCCTCCTTCTTCTTGGCGCCCCCCCCCCCTCTCCACCCCCTACCCCCGAGGTGGGAAAGGACGGAGAAACAGCCCGGGTTTGGAACGTTCCATTCAAAGCTACCTGCGGCACTGGCCTGAGTGCCCCCGCCCCGTGCGTGGACCAGGGAGAGGAGGGGAGTGCAACACACACACACACACACACACACACACACTCACTCACACACACTCACGCCACCTCGCTGCCCACTCCCACCCTCCTCCCCGGCCGTCCCTGCCCGACCCACCGAGGAGCCGCCGCCGCCGCCGCCGCCGCCCCGCCAGCTCCCCGCGCGAGTTGGCGGAAAAGTTGGGCGGCGGGACGGGCGCGGGCAGGGGGCGCAGAAGGCGACGCGCGGTGCGGGCGGGCAGGCAGGGGAGACAAAAGGGGGGCGCCGGGCGCCGGAGCGGGAGCCGGGGTGGAGGGGGCGGGCAGCCCGCGCAGGGAGGCGCCCGGCTGGAGCGGCCGGCGGCAGGGGCAGCGCGCAGCCCGCAGGCTCCGGCGCCGGGGTCGCGGGGGGACGCGGCCAAGCCCGCCCCGGATCCGGGCGCGCCGCGGTTCCTACCTCTCTCGGCGCTGCGGTTCCGCCTCGGGAGAGTCCGCCGTGGCTCGATCGGGCGGGCGGGCGCCCGCGTCCCCCGCTCCGGCCCGCCGCCCCCGGGCTCCTGGCTCTCGACTCCCGGCGGCGCTCGGAGCCCCGGTGCCTCCAGTCCGGGCGGGAACAATGGAGCCGAAGCGGGTGCCCCGGAGGCGGGGCTGGGGGAGGGCTCCGTCCGCGCCCGGGGTCTTCAGACCCGGTGGCCCCCTCTCGCAGAGCCCGCGGCGGCGGCGGCGGCGGCGGCGGGAGCTCACGCGCCTTGCAGCCCGGGCTCCATCTTCGTGAGGGGCCCCCGCGCCGCGGCGAGCCCGGCTGCGGTCCTGGCACCGCGCGCGCCCCGCGGGGCGCCCCTCGCACCGGAGAGCAGTCCTCAGGCTCCGCGGCTTTCCCGCGGCGGCGGCGGCGGCGCGCGCTCACGGGCCGGGCCAGGCGAGGTCGGTCGCCGCAATGCGCTAAAGCCGAGTGTCGGTCCGGTCCGTTCCGGCGTCGCCGCCCAGCTCCGGGCACCCGCCGGTGTCCTCCGCGCGCTGCCGCTGCAGCCGAGTCCGGGCTCCCGCTCGCCGCCGCGGCCGCCGAGGCGCCGTCCCCGTGCCCGCAGGAGCGCTCCGAGCGCTGTGCGCCGGCGAGGCGCGAGGCTGCTCCCTCACTGCCCCCCGCGCTGGCCCCGCCCCCTCCGCCTGCCCCGCCTCCCCGGCCGCTGCCTGCTGGGCTTTGTAGTTCCCGAGCCTCGGCCTCCGGAGCGGGGGGAGCCGCGGAGCTGCCCGCGCCCGGCCACTCCTTTCCTGCAGTCCGGCCGGCGTCCGAGGGCGCGCCCGCCCGCCCCGCCCTGCGAGCATCGCCCGGGGCGGGGGGCGGGGGGCGCCCGGATTTCAGGCTGCGGACAGAGCAGCAGTTTGGGGGGTGGGGGTGTGGTTGTACGTGGCTTGGGAGTCTGACTGTGTGCTTTGGGGAAGCGGGAGGAGGGGCGATATGATTTCCTTGCTCTACATCTCTGTTTAAAGGGAGATAATAGTACTTTCCATGTAGCCTGGCATACAGTTAATAAATGCAAGTTTTTTATTACTCGAAGGCGACCCCCATCCTCAGACCCTTTCCCTTCCATCTCATTTTCCCCAGCCTCCTCCGTGCTTAGGTTTTGTGTTCCTTGGGGAGCGGGGTCCTCCTGTAAATTCTGCAGCGCCATCCATGGCCCCCAGCCTGCGGTGAAGGATTCGGAAGCAAAGAGTGAGGGGGGGAGCTGGGTGGTGTTGGTTTGGGAGTTAATCAGAGCCCGCCCAGACCACCCTCCAGGGCTCCATGGAACCGAAGGGAAAGTGGCTGAAACGTCCTTTGCCCTGGATCCTTCCACACAGTGATGCCTAATCTACTGGTTCTCTAACGGACGTGAGTCCTTTGGGAAACTTCTGAAAAATACACAATTCTTGGACCTGCTCGGATCGGGGAAGCAGACTGTCCCAGGAAGGAGCAAAGAGTCGGTATCTTTTCTACAGCTCCCGTGGTGCCAGGCTGGGGATGACTGGTAGTGTAAGAGGTGTGTCACAGTTGGTATGAAAGATACCTGCATTCGGGTCCCCTACTAATGAACTCAAATTTTGTTCGAGTCATGCATCTGAAAAAAATAAAATAAAAATCAAGAGTTTATTTGCATATTACCCTCAGTTGGTTGGGACTCCTTCACAAGGTTGTCCTGAGAGTCAAATTAAATAAAATAACATGTCACTGCACCCAACATGTTGCACAAATAGAAGTCACCATGTAAGTGAATGGTAGGGCCTGTTAGCTCATTCTCACCCTGCCTCAACTCATGAGGTTGTGGAATCTCGAATACTGAACAAAGTGACACCCTTCTTCCTAAAATTAAGCAGAGTCTCTAAGTTATTTCTCTCTTTGACCAGCAGGTGAAAGAATAGTGACCAACACAGCATCATTCACATAGTAGTAGCTCAAGAAATGTTTATTGGCTGACTAAAGAGTAAATATTCAATAAATACTTATTGAATGGATGAGTTTAAAACTAAATTAAAAAGCAGGAACACGCATATGTGTGGAATAAATGAACTCCAGCCATTGTTTCTAGAGTTTTTCTCCCCCATAGGCCTGGCCTCTCTCTCCATCCTTCAACTGTTCGGCTCTTGATCAGGCTGTTTATATCCTCCCATTTAAGCTGCCCAACCACTAGACCCCTGTATTTTAAAGAATGCTCTTTTGAGGCCTGTAAGAAGAGCAAACTAAATATTCTTCTCTTTTGGAGAGGCCTTCCCTGCCAATCCCAATCCATGGAACCCCTACTGACAGTCTGGTATGTCTCACTGATTGGATACCAAACCTGACGTGGTTAGTTGTCTTTTTAACTCTTTCTCCTAAAATGTATTAGGGCAAGGATCCCATCTCTGTATCTGACCTCGCTCAGGACTACTCAGGAGGTGTACCATATATATTTGTTGTTGGTGAGTTTGATGAGGGCGACCAGAGGAGAAAATACAATTTGAGGGAATATGATTAGAAAGACAAGCCATGGAAAATGCAGCACTTAATATAAACACCTAACTACTGTTTCCTTCGTTATTACTAAAGGAGACTATGTCACTCTTCCTCTCTATGATTCTTCTATAACCGGGGCTTTTCAAACCAGCTCTTTTTCCTTTGGATTTGCAAGCATTTTAGGAGTATCTTGAACCCCAAAGTGGAGGTTGATGAATGTACCCTTGATTTAAACAGAAAGAGAATGTTTGTCAGTTTGGAGTTAAGGGGCCTAGACCTGATACTGAACAAATTTCCCTATAGATTTGGCTAAGAAACTGAAATGAAAACAAGTGGCCAACTTGAGAGCTCTCATCATCCCCCCCCCCCCCCCCCCCGCCCCCCTCTTCTCAGGGAAACAGCCAAAGACAGGAGAATGGAGAAGGTGAGAAACCCAGAGAATGCATGGGCCATCCACAGACCACAGACATGGCTCCTGAATAATTGAAAGCTGGCTGCTTTTATCCTTCTCGTCTCCACTCCCCTTGTGTGCTGCTGCTCCCCCTCCTCTTTCTGAAATGCAGACCCTCCACTTGGGGATAGGCCCCGGGGCCAGTGGAGGGAGAGCATCCCCAAGGCAGTCCTGACCAGCTCCAGGCAGAGGGGGTCAGACAATCGCTCTGCCTGCTTCTGTCCTGCTCTGAGGCCTCCTGGCACCTTGCCTCCCCACACAGAAATGTAATCTTCCCTCTGAGATAACAAAGAGCTGGGAGGGTCAGGGAGGATTTGTAGGCCCCTTGCCCTGCCAGCTAGATGTCTGAGGGGGAGACAAAAGCCCTCACGCTGGAGGACCTGATAACCAGTTGGGGGCCTGTTGCCTCCTGGATCTGTGGGAGGAGGGGACCTGTGCTGAATGAAACCGAGGGAAACCGAGCTCTCCCCAAAGCCCGGCCAGTGCTCTTTGTTTGGGAACACTGCAGAAAATCCCTTCCCTCTTCCTCCAGACTCTGGTGTCCTCAGAGTTCTTCCTCCTCTCCTTTGGTGTTCCTCTGCTCCGTCTGAGTTAAACGATTTCACTGCCCAGCTGTTCCCACCTCCCTACACTGGGTTGGTCCTACAGAGTTAACAACTCCCTGTTACGGAAAAAGAGTGGGGGAGGCTCGCAATCCCTATGCTGGGGCGAGATTGGGCCTCAGAGCTGCTCCAGCCAGCTCCAAGAGTCCCTCCGACTGGTGGGAACCAGCAGAGGCTCAGCTGCTCTGAGGAGCTGTTGTAGGAAGGGATTCAGGAGGAGGGACCTGTGTGTGTTTGTCCCTACCAAGTGGATGTTCACAGGTCCCTGGGAGCAGGTGGGCCACCAAGCCGTTTGCCCCAGGCCCCTGGAGTTAGGGAGCAGCAGTCAATTACCATCTGGCTGCCATTTGGTGACCCCTGGCTGTTTTCAGCACAGCTTCAGCATATCAGGAAAGGGAGGGCCCTGTTTGGCTGGGTGTTTTTGTAAATAACATTTCACCCTCTCCTACCACCTGGGAGTGGAAAAGGGAGCTGGGAGCTCATAGGAGTGACAGCTCTGTGTGTCGGGCCCTAGCACAACCTTTATTTACTGAGCCCTGGAAAAAACAAGGTGGCCGTCTTGGGGAGCTCACAACCTGGTGGGGGAGACCAAGCATTGCAAGTCATGCCACATCAGGGGCACCTGCAGCATATTTTTTTTGGGGGGGGTGGAGATCAGGAAAGGAGACAAGTCAGGGGAACTGATGCCAGAGTCTTGAAAGAGGACAAAGAGCATGTGAAAACCCACAGGCTCATCTGGATCCATCGAGGAAGGTCAGACTGGAGAGCGCATGTGGGTTGTTGACGCGTCGGTGTTCTCTCATTCCGAAGGGATGGACTCAGTGCCTGGCACATAGTCAGTGCTCAATCACTAGTAGCCGCTGTTG
Source organism: Lasiurus cinereus (assembly GCA_011751065.1). NCBI lineage: Eukaryota > Metazoa > Chordata > Mammalia > Chiroptera > Vespertilionidae > Lasiurus > Lasiurus cinereus. The sequence continues at coordinate 616,137 of JAAGEH010000046.1, read as the reverse complement.
CTATAGTTTAGCTCAGGAACTTTTCTTGGCCCAAGACACCTCTCTTGGAACCTATTTTCCAGGTATCTTGGCAGTGTTACTATCTATTCACTGCCGCCACCTCCGGGTTCTCCGTCCCCCAAGACTCGCTACAGAAAAGGATATATGTTTTTCCACTAATCTTCCCCTTCCTTGCTGACTCCCCCCCTCCTGCCCCCCAAGATAAGTGGCCACGTTTGTTATAGCTCGGACTGTGAATCAAGAAAACAACAACACTGCCTATGGAGAAACTCACACGGCTTATAAAACCTCAGCAGATCCTTGCAACCTTGGTTCCTGGTTTAAGTTTCAGACACCCTTCAGAACGCTCGCCGCAAAGCTAGCCTCTCTGTCTTCTGCTTTTCTTCAGAGCTCCCAAACTCTCCCCTCTTTCTGACCCCAACTTCTAACCCTTTCCCCCGTGAAAGCCACTCATCCAAAGCACTGTGCTAGGGACTGAAGAGGTGACAGAGGTGGCAGCAGCAGAACAGTGGACAATTTGCATTTCTGAGGACTCCCCAGGAGCAGGGGACCCAGTCCCTTAGGCTTCTGCCCAGCTTAGGGACAAAGATCAAAGTTCCGGGTTGGACTGGGATACTTGAGGCTTCAACTTTGAAGTGGATTCTTTCCAAGAATATGCAGATGACGAGCTGCAGATGACATCTCCTGGGTTGTTAAGAACTTTTGGTGATATGGGAATGGGTGGGGCTGGAGAGGAAGACGGTTTAAGAATAGACAGTGTTCTCCCAGATAAGTTAAAAAAGACAGATATGCATTTTAAAAGACTGGAAGATAAAAGTCTTAGTGAGATTATGGGAAAACTCAAAGCCATTGTTGGTGGGAGTGCCCCTTTGATGATGTTTGGATAGTGATCGGTTAGCCTTTTTAGCCGTTTTGATAAATGTTTATCAACATTTCCCAAGTATCTACTTTACAGGCTGTCTGACCCAATAATTCTTCTTCTAGGAATATAATATACAGATGGCCTTGCATATGTACAGGAAGACTATGTATATAATATACATACAATGGTAATCATCACAGCATTGTGTGTAGCTGACAAACAAAGAAAACAGTGTACATGTCCACTATCTGACTGGTCCACAGGGGAGTTGGTAAAATAAATCATGGCTCATCTGTAAATGCACAATTGCCCATCTGTTACAAGGAATTAGACGGATCTCTATGTCCTGATATGAAGGGGAAAGAGCAAGAAACTTCGTACTATGTATATGAGATGACTCGTGTAAAATAAGACAGGGGCACACACACACACATACAGATACCTATGTACATATATGTTTATCTACATATAAACTACCTGGGAGGAAACTCACACATACACATTGGTGAAATGAACAATCAGCAGTTCAGGGATGTAAAGGGGAATTTTAGACAATGCCCTTTGTCACTATTTAAAAATTTCACCATGTAGCTGTCTACATTCTGCCCCTCCCTCACATCCCTCCCAGCCAAACAAGTTGAATTTCATTATTCTGTTTTAAACAAAATGAAGGTCTATTAACTAAACTGCTCAAAGTGATTTTCTTTGGGTTGTGATTATACGAGTCTTACACTTTTTTTTTTACATGCCTTTATACCGTTCGAGTCTTTTGCCAGGAGTATGTTGACAGGGTCATCTGATGGTCCAGCAGGATGTGTGCGAGTGTGGCAGGGGCTGGAGTTCTGGATGCCCCTGCAGAACAACCCCTGCCTAGAGGAAGTGGCCCCTTCTTCCGACGACGCACTCCAAGTCACCCTGGCCCTGGCCACGCACTACTTTTACGATGAGTGAAATAACAATAATGGCCTATTTACGAAAAAGCAAACGTACACTGAGCGGTGTGATTTTATCTTTCGGCAAGAAGAGAGATCATGAAGAAAGGCCCTGCCACATGCAAGTGCACTCTCGGGCAACGGTGAAGTGGCCACTTTCAAGCCTTCACAAGGCACTTCTGAGCCCTCACTCATAGGGTCACAACCCCGATGCCCCTGCGAAAAGGCCCTTCATCTGAAGAGAGAGAGAGAGACAGGGTGAAAGCTAGTCTGGAAGCTGTGTTAACTGGACCGGACTTGGGGGTCAGCAAGGGCCGGAGATGCCTCCGAAGCCTGCTTTCCTCCACGCCAGCCGGTGGAGAGCCCTCACGAGGCCCCTCTGTGGAGCCTGCCTGAGCCAGCGGCTGCCTCTCCCACACTGCTCTGCCGTCCATACGTGACTTTGGTCATCAGCTGAGGGGGTGGGTTCTCCAGGCATGGCTCTTGCTGAGTCAGGGGGGTGGGTGGGTATTGGGCTCACTCAGGTCTTCCAGGAAGTTTCTCACTCAGGCGAGATAGAGGCTGAGACTTCACTGCTGTGTTCCGAAAGCCACTTGTTTGACTCTGATAGGTTTCCAAGCATGTGAGCTTATTTTCTGAGAAATGTGGAGAAAACACAAATAGAGTTAGGTTTGATCTCTCCGCTTGAGGCTTTAAAAGAATGTTTTGTGTCCTGGCTGCTTTGGCTCAGTGGATGGAGTGTTGGCCTGCGTACTGAAGGGTCCCGGATTCGATTCCGGTCAAGGGCACGTACATACGTACCTCGGTTACAGGCTCCTCCCTGAGCCATGCCCTGGTCAGGGTTCATGTAGGGGGCAACCAATGGATGTATTTCGCTCACATCGACATATCTCTCTGTCTTTCCCTCTCTCTTCCACGTTCTCTAGAAAAATCAATGGAAAAACTCCTTGGGTGAGGATTTAAAAAATAATAATAACAAAAACTTTTTCATGTTTTGTTTTGAGGCCGTGCTAGCTGATAATTTAATGAATGCTTGCTATGAGCAGGCACCTTGATCAACCCTTTTATACAGGTCATCTCATTTAAACATCGCCATGAGATAGATACAGGCACAATTTAGAGGTATTGCAGGTTCCCCTCCAGACCACTGTAACAAAGCAAGCATTGCAATAAAGTTGAGTCAAGTCTTTTTGCGGCTTCCATTTGTAAAACAAAAACAAAAACACAACATCCATGGAGCACAATAAAGTGAAGTGCAATAAAATACGGTATGCCTGAACTATTTTAGCTCCCATTTCACAGGCGAGAAGACTGAGGCTTAGAGAGGCTCAATAGACCCAAAAGTGGTTAGGTCAGGAGGCAAGGCTATATGTCCAGATGGTCTGACTCTAGAGCCTTCGTGCCAGCTATTTCACCTCCGAAAAAGAGGCTGCTTGATTAACAGTGTTCTACAGAAGGGAATTTAAAACCACTCCTTCTTTACAAATTCAACCATTAAAAAAAAGTTTAAATCACACCAAACAGAATTGTAATAGTTGGAGTGTGTGTTTGAAAGAGAACTTGTTACTGATCTGCTTGAATCAACACCAGTACCATTTTTCTAAAATAGTTCTGCCCTGTGGGATCTGGTGACTGTGTGTGTGTGTGTGTGTGTGTGTGGTTGTGCACGCGCGCTGGGGATAAGGAGTGGAGTTGTAGGGGGAAAAAGAGCTGAAATCTGATACCTGTGGGCCCAAGTCTCAGTGTCACTTAAGGGGTGTCAGTAAGTTTTAGACTCACTCTGCTCAAGTTCAGCTGGCCCTGTTGGAGGTGTTGTTCGGGAATTGTGAGTTAATGCCAACGCAGGGGCTAGTGAAAATATGGAAGGCATTTTTTTAAGGAGACTCAACCAGTCTGTGCACAAACTGTATTTTAAGTAACCATATCTCTGTTATGAATAGGCCCACAGAGAATTGAGATGGAAAGAATCTTTCAAATAAATGTGCTTTCTGCTAGGTATGTTTCAAGTTTATTTTTCATTTTAATCTTTTTCCATACCCCCTACCCTCCGCCTGCTTATAATTCCATCTCCTTCTGTCTTTCAAAGTTTCAAAGAGAGAAGCAAGAGGCGGTATTCTGATGAGAGCCATGGTTTGGTGTTTCACTTCACAGCCAGCTCCACTTCACCAGAAACTCTTGTTTGAACGGAGTGTTTCCTCACCTCCATAAAAGATCCCAGAAGCAGGCCCCGGCCCCTGCCTCCCACCTTCCCAAGAGTATATTTCGGGTCACTCGTTGCCCTAATTGGAGCTGGGCTTCATACTGTGACTCCAAACCAAGTTTTTAAATGCACTGAACGTTAATTTAAACAATTAGAGAGTTTGCAATGGCAAAAAGTTGACTATAGGGGTGAAGGAAGACAAGTACCCAAGCTCTCACACTTGGCGTCCCTGCCTGTCCCTCCCCCGGCAGGGCCCCCCTCTGCAGCAGCATCCTGGTCATCGGTCATCGGCACTGAAACCACAAAGTCCTCTCTTCATGACTAAATGGAGACTCGGGGAAAGACTTGCCGATCGGGCTCAGTTCTGTGGCTTCTTCCTTCCTGCATTTTTATGGAAACTCTGGGAAGGGAGCCAGGACATTTGATGATGTTTATTTCTACAGATTACTCCATTCCCTTTTTTACCTTCCAGGTCAGATTATCGTGTGTTGGTGGTTGCAAACAAACAAACAAACAACACACACACACACACACACACACACACACACACACACACACACAAACAAACAAAACCCCACACATACAGAATGCTGATGGCAGGTCGGGAATGGCTGGGAACACCTTGGGACAGTGACTGCACACCCGGCTTAGTGCCCCCATAGGCTGTGCGGCCCTGGCCCTGGCTGGAGGTGCTTTGTGCTGGGACTGGCGAGCAGTCCTGCCCCCTTCCTGCCCTCCTTTTCCTGCTTCTGCTCCAGGTGGCCGTTTATTTAAACTCTAAAGCCGGTTGGAGGATATCAGTGAGACTTTCTCTAGCCTTGATCAGAAATACAGGATAACCAGAGTCCTCCTTACAATTCTGCTTCCCTGCCTTTCCTCCCATAAGCCCCTGAGGCGAGGTAAGCCCTGGTCTGTCCACAGTATGAGTGTTTTCTTTTGTCACCTTGGCAGAGTTGAGCAGCCTCTCTGAAACTCAATTTCCTCAACTCTAAAATGGAGATAGAAGGGTCATGAGGTTGTAAAAAAACAACCCATCTGCCGAAGCTGGTTTTGCTCAGTGGATAGAGCATCGGTCTGCGGACTGAAAGGTCCAGGATTCAGTTCCGGTTAAGGGCATGTACCTTGGTTGTGGGCACATCCCCAGTAGGGGGTGTGGAGGAGGCAGCTGATGGATGTTTCTCTCTCATCGATGTTTCTAACTCTCCATCCTTCTCCCTTTCTCTCTGTAAAAAATCAATAAAATATATAAAAAACAAACAAACAACCCTGAACAATGCCTGACACTTGGTAGGTGCCCCGTAAATGTGGACTAACTTAACCTGAGCCCCTGTAGTCAGCACCAGGCAGGGAGCCCTGAACGATGCTCCAGCTTCGCATTCAGAGATTTGGGGGGTGGACATCAGGCCCGGCACCCCACTGAGCTATTTTAAAGCTATCACCCACATCTATCCCAGTGTGGATCTAAGGAGGCAGGGACCTTCTCATTTCTTTCACCTTCTTCATTCACCACCATCCATGGTATTCATCTGCCACGTTCTCATTGGGTGTTTCATCCTGAGACAAACGCACAGCACCCAGGTTTCATAAAGACAGATGTCAAAGAAAAAGTAATTGAGGCAGAGAAAAAAGAAAAACGGGGAGCAAGCAAGAGAACGAAACAGATAGGGGTGTTCTCAAATTTCTTTTTCTCAATAACCTCCTTGGCAATCTCTCTTGTTTGCTCCGGCCTCAGGTTCTCCTTCTCTCCGTGTTTCACAGCCAGGCTTTAACAGAATGACGTGAAGCTAGAGATGTATGGAGTGTCTACAATGTTCCCGGCCCTGGCTCCTGCCCTCTGCCTCACTTCCCTCCTCCCTGGCACAGCCCACTGCCCTTCTTGCCCCTTCCAGCCTCTCCTCCATTGCGTTATCCTTCTCCAGGGAGTCCACTGGTGGAGTAGGGAGGACCCTCCGTATTTCCTGACCATGTTTTGTGAAACAGAGAGCCTGGTAATCCCCATTCATCAGGGCCGATTTTTCTACAGCTCTGGCTCCTGGGAGGTGCTGTGGGGGTGGGGAGGGCAGGCGGAGGGGTGAAGAGTGAAGAAAAGCCCAGTAACAGAGGCTGACACCCCGCCCCCCCCACACACCAGCAATGGGGCTTTGAACAGACAGATCAGCAGCCCCAAGCCAGCCAGCCAGCCAGGCTGTAGGGAAGGCACCCAGGAGATGCTCTAAATGTGACCCTATGCCCATGGTTGGGTCAGTCATGGCTACTAATGGCCCCTTTCGCAGCAAATCGAGGAAGTGAGAATGGGAAGGTAAACGTACCTCACTGTGCACCTCTTGGATCAGACCTTGGAGATTCTTCTTAATGGCAGTAAAAAAGAAGCCATCTTGCTTATGCCTGAGGGAATTTTAAATAACTTGAGGGAATGGCAACACGTACAATGAACTTACATTACAGTAAGTTATTTCCAGTCACCTTGCTGACTCCCCCACTCTTGCAGCAGAAGGGACAGCCTCCTTGGAGTGGGGGTAGCAGGGTAGAGAGAGAGGGCACGCATGTAAAGGAATAGCTATTGAGACAGACAATCCAGGAGTAGCGCGGCCACATGGCATAGGGAAGGGTGATTTTGTGTCTAAGAGGGCATGATGGGAGATAGAACAGAAATGGGGAGGTGGGAGATGAAGGAGAAGAGACAGGTGAAAGGGAACAGGAGAATTAAAGTAACTAAAAGACAAAGATGACGAGAAAGGAAGGACAAGAAGAGAGAGAATCGCGGGAGAATGAGAGAGAAGTTGGCCACAAGGAGTGCTCACTGCTGGGAAGAGAGAGACCTAGTCACGGGGAGCCTCTGCCGCTGGGCCATTGTGGGGCTCATTAGTGCCTGTCACATGGGCTGCATTGTCCCCAGACAACAGTCCCGCCAGAGAGTCCCACTGCGGTTTGTCCAGCCAGGGCAGCTGTCCCTGGGCCTGCCTCGGGCTCCTGAGCTGTGTGGGGAATTGTTTCTGTGACCAAAGAAATGACAGTTCCAGGGAAGAGTGTCTCCCCCTCCCCGCTGGCTGATCTGGTGCTAAATGCCAGAGGTGGCAGCCTCCTTGGGGTGGGGTCTGTTGAAACTGTGCACATACAGTCGTTTTTATTTGTGTGGACGCCGGCACTCCCGGGCCTCGGAGTCCGGACATTAAATCGAGTCGTGGGGAGACTTTACCTTCAAGCGCTGAAGCGAGGAGTGAGCCCCTTCTGCGCCCTGAGTGACCTACTGCCTCCTGTGGGAGAGGAAAGGAGGCATCGCGGGGCTTTTTGGAAGCAGAGAGAAATGGTGTCTAAAACGGGGAAGGATAACTTGCATTCCAGGTGTCAGGAGTCACGTGCACAGAGCTGAGAGTGTGAGGCCACGGGAGGGCGGGTCCCTGGCCCAGGTGGGTCCCTGAACCCAGGTGGGATTCAAGTCATGGAATGTTCAGAGTCAGAAAGCTCCTCTGAACTCATCTACTAGTTAGCAGATTCTGGAGCTGGTTTTCCTCGGTGGGGAAGCTTTCACTGGTGTGCAATGAAATAAGTAAGATTATGTGTAGTGGATTTTTCCATATATTTTTTAAGGGACCCCCCCCTTAGTATTCTAAGATTATGTCTCCTTTTCAGGACTGAAATGCGTGTGTTGTTGTTGTGGTTGTTAATCCTTATCTGAGGACATTTTTCCTTTTTTTTGTTTTAGAGAGAGAGTGGAAGGGAGAGGCAAAGAGACAGAAGGAGAAAGAAACATCAATGTGAGAGAGACGCATTGATTGGTTGCCTCCCGCACATGCCCTGCCTGGGGCTGGCATTGAACCTGCGACCCAGGTTTTGTGCCCTTGACCAGGAATCAGAATCTGCGACCCTTCGGTATACAGGCCGGCGCTCTAACCATGAGCGACACTGGCCAGGGCGAGATGGTGATCTTTTAAAAGTATTCTTGTCTGGCGATATAAGGTTGTTTTAGCAAATTTTTAGTAAATTGGACTGGCCCCAAACTGAGGAATCACGGATCAAATCTAACCCCTTCCCAATGTAGGTGGGAAAACTGCAGCCCAACCAGCACCAGAGACTAGTCCAGGGTCATAGGGCAGGTAAGCAGCCTCAGCCACGCTGTGCCTAGGGTCACCAGTGTTCTCCACTCAGGGGGTTTGTGCCACGGGCCCGTGGAATGTTGGCTCTGGTTTTAGAGCCTCAGTCCCTGTCTTCTAACCAGCTGCCATCAGCTCTCTCTGTGCTGGCTCCTTTGCAGGGGGCCCCTCATCTCCCCTTACAAAGCAGACAGCAGCTTGCCCTCCCCTTCATGGCAGCTCCGAGCTGGGCTCCTGCACAAAGTCATCCCTAAAAGGCAGGAACGAGACCCACGGAGAGAGGCTCCCCGCCAGACTTGCAGTCTATCTGACGCTGGCTCATAAATTCTGTATTTAACTGGCTTAGCTTTGTGCTCACCTACACGAAATTAAACTTCCTGAGGGAAGAGACAGTTTCTTCTCTTTGTTCTCTAACTCTCCACCCCTTTGGGCCCATTATCTCTAACAATGCAATGCACTCTGTTCTGAGTTCTGTAAGGTAAGATGGGCTGCATAATAAGGCAGGCTGGAGCTGGGAGGCGGGAGGGAAGGATTCTGGAAGCACAGCTTGAGAGGAGAGGAAAGTCTAGTCCTGGCAGACCCCAGAGGATTGGGAAGGACCTAGGTTCTAAGGCTTCTGGACATGGAGGGGGCAGTTTGAAGGCCCCAGAAGTCAGAGCAAGGCTGGTAGAGAGGGAGGGAGGCTCCTTCCTGTTGTAGAACCTTCCCGGCTTCCTCCCTCTGGCAGGCTACTGAGGTGGGGAGTGGATTCACCCGGTCCTCCCATCTCCCGAGCAAAAAAACAATGATCCAGTCCAGTACCTCCCCTTGGCATTGTTACCGACTGAGGGAACCGCTGTCTGCAGCCTGCTTGATGTTTACGTGTCCTAACCAAGGAGGGTGGGGCTCCACAGACACAGAAGTTACATTTTGCCTTAGGGCAGAAAAATAAAGCAAAAAAGAGGAGCTCTGAGCACTCCTCACTCTGCTTCAAGGGCTCTCAGCCCAGTTTGCCGATGAAACGAGGGCTGAATAGGTCATTCAGGCCTTTGTGCTGTGTCCCGTGCTAGGCCCTCCTCTGCTGAGAGATTGTGCTGGGAGTGGGCCTTCCTGTCCTCTGGAATAAAAGCATTCCGAGAGGGAGGAGAGAGCACTCCCTGCAGAAGGAAGCGTCAGTTACGTTAGTTTCCTTATGGAGGGGCTTTAGGCAGCAACCTGGTCTGAAGCCAGGGCTCGAAGCATCACACCAAAGCCGAGAAAGGGTCATTTTCCGAATGATAAAGGAAGTGCCACCTCCTCGGCCCCCGACTCCCATGCCCTTCTGGGGTGTCAGTCCTTTTCACAACACCTTGTTTCTCTTGTGTTTGGTACTGAAGCACAGCAGGCTGGGTTTACGGAAATAAAAGCCGAACTCTTTACATTCCAATACCCATTAGGTTAACAAGCTGTGGATTTTGGAATGGGGCAGGTGTTGGCTCAGATACCGAGGTGAGGGAATTTGGACAGTTGCCTCACTCCTTTGAGACTCAGCTTCCACATCTGTAAAGTGGAGATAAGGAACAATATTTCAGCTGGAGGGAATGCGAAAGTTTAAATGAGGATAAGGCCCAGGAAAAACCCGGTGCTTAGGACGCTCTCCAAATGGCTTGTTCCTTCCTGCTTCTTGCTACCAACCTGGCTATTATCAGACTTCTGAAAAGAGGAAAGTAAATAATTAATTCTCCCATTTCAAAAGCTGTATATGCCCCGTCCCCAGGCAGCTGAGTGAATGTTATCATCACTAGAAGTCATTGTCCTGCCACTAATCTGTTTAGAGGCAGCTTGGACTGGTGGGAAGACCAGAGAATCAGAATCCAGAAGACAGGCTCTGTTCCTGGCCCACCCCTTACTAGTCACCTGGTCTCAGAGACATCACGGACTCTCTGTATAGGGCAGTACCTTCAATATCATGTTCTCCAGCCACACAGCTGAAGCTTGACTCACACACACACACACATACACACACACACACACACACACACACACACACACACACACCCCAACCCCCATGAAGTAGCTGGCTGTCCAGCTTCTGTAGGGACAACTCAAACACTCAAAACGTCTTGTTGCATCTTCAGGCAATTCCAACTCTGACGATGTTTTTCTTTCTGTGCAAGTGAAATTTGTCTTCCTGGTGTTTCTTCCCATGCATCATAGTTCTGTTCCTTGGTGTCAGAAAGAAAAATGGCCTCCCTTGCCCTCATGACAGACCGTCTTAAAGATGATGACCGTATCTGCTTGAATTTTCTCGTCTCTGGCCCTGTCTTCAGTCCCTTTGCCTTCCCAGGGGTCCTCCTCCGAATTCACCCATATATGGCACCCCTCATTTTAAAACCAAGGAAACTTATTCCTGACTTAAAGAGATAGCAGTGAGGATTTAACAACGAAATGTGCCCTTCGACCCCGGACATGCTTGATTAATATTTGATGATGAGTGAGTAGATGAAACAGTATGTGGAAGCACTGTGCAAACAGTAATGTGCTCGCTGCTGTGGTCTGCTTGAGCTGCTATAAAAATGACCCAAACTGGATGGCTTGCATAACACCAATTTATTTTCTCACAGTTCCGGAGGCTGGGAGTCCAAGATCAAAATGTTGGCAAGTTCGGTTTCCTCTGAGGCCTCTCTCCTTAGCCTGCAGATGGTCATCTTCTCCGGGTGACCTCACTTGGTTGTCCCTCGGTTTGTGTTGTTTGTGTCCTAATCTCCTCTTTTTATAAGGAACCCAGCCATATTGTATTAATGCCTACCCTATAAACTTCATTTTAACTTAATTAACTTTTTTTAAAAATTGAGAGAGAGAGAGAGAGAGAGAGAGAGAGAGAGAGAGAACACATCCATTTGTTATTCCACTTATTTATGCATTCTTTGGTTGCTTCTTGCATGTGCCCTGGCCGGAAATTAAACCTGCAACCTTGGCATATTGGGATCACCCCTCTACCCAACTGAGCAATCAGACTAGAGTGACTTAATTGCCTCTTTAAAGACATTGCACGCTGAGATATTGGGAGTTAGGGCTTCAACATATGAATTTTTTAAAGGAGGAGTGGACAGGATACAGTTCAGCTCATAATACTCATCAATGTGTTGTTAGCAATTTTACTGATTGTGACACTGTTCAGAGATAGTATTGTGTGCTTTGGGGGAGAGTGGTGGGCCCTCTGCATATGGGAAATGAGATATTGCAGGCACATTTTAATAAATATATATTTTTGAAAAGGTAATACATTCATGTTTCAAAATGAAAATGTCATTGAAGAGGAAACATGAAGGGACAATAAATATAAGAAAAGGAACTAGTAACCAGAGAAATGTAAATGAAACTGATAATGTCACACACACTAGATTGGCAAAAAAAATGAAAATCTGTTAATATTAAGTATTGGTGAGAATGCAAAAGAACAAAACCCCTTCATGCTGCTGGTGGGAATGTAAATTGGCACAACTACTTTGGAAACCATTTGGCAAATGGTCGCTGAGCAGAAGGCCCATCACTGGCCTCATAATCCCCACTGCCAGGATCAAACCCTCCAGTACTCTCTCACTTGTGCACCCAGAAATGAGCATGACGAGGTTCACAACAGCTCAAATGGGAAAAAGCTCAATGTCTAGCACCAGGACAATAGATAAATAAAGTGAGTATATTCACCCAATGGGATTTACATTACAATGAAAGCATATGACTTAAAGTTGCGAACATCAGCATGGATGAATCTTAGAACAATGGTGAGGGAAATTTGCTTGTTACAGAAAAATACATACGGAGTGATACCAGTTTTACAAAGTTCAAAACAAGTCAAACGTGCTAATAATGTATTACTTAGAGAGACATATATTTGTGATAAAACTTCGGAGGCAAGCAAAAAAGAGGTTAATAGGATAATGGCTACCTCTGTGGGATCAGGGAGGAGATGCAGGCAGTAGCAACACTATTGGCAATGTCCCATATCTTATGATGGATGGCGGATCCACAGGGCAGAATTAATTATTGTTCTAGCTCAGTCTATACATTCATTTCAGATATTCTTTGTACATGTGAAATAATTCATTGTAAAAATGTTTTAAAAGTTCAAAAGGTGGAAAAAGGTATGTAATGAAAATCTTTCTCTGAAGGCAAATCTGTTTTTTTTCTTTTCAGATTTTTGTGCATCATTCAGGGACAATGTATACTTACAGAAATAATTTATACTGACATCATTCAAAGATAAGTCATATTTGACAGCAAGACATGCATGTACATGTGTGTGTGTGTGTGTGTGTGTGTGTGTGTGTGTGTGTGTATTCTGTCTCTCCTGGTTTTTATACAATGGCAGCATTTCCGAAGGCTCCTTTTAAACCACACGATCATTAGATAGTAGATGGTCAGGGTAAGTAGAAAGTCCAAAGGGGGGCGGGGGCGGGGTCAGTGGCGAAAGATGGTATTGTTCTGTCTCTCCAATAGTTAGGCTAAAAAAAAAATATCGAAGAGAGAATTGCCGCATGTCATTAAAGAGACTGTCTGGACAGGAGGGACTCCTATCTGAGCTTTGCCGCTAAGGCTGATGAGACATGGGATTTGGACCTGTTTAACGCAGAGAGGATGGAGTCCTGATTGAATCAACCAAAGGACAGAGGCAAGCAATTCTCCCTTCTTGATAATGAGACCCCTGAGTTAGATGAGACTCAGACAGACAACACAGACATGAGGAAATAAGGGGAGGGCAGACTCGTGACCAAATAAAAGCAGGAGGCGAATACATCAAGAGACAATGAAATCAACATCAAATATATGTCAAGGATGTGATTGGAATTAGGGCAGACTGGCATACAGAAGAGACGGGGCAGTTTCTGGCTCAGAAGCCAGGAGAGGAAGTGGAAGCCTAAGCCGCTGGGTGTGGAGGACCAGGCCAAGGGCCTGGGGAGGTGGAAGGTGGGTGAGGTGGGTGAGGAACACCCAAGGAAGTACTAGGTTCAGACAGGGCCAAGCCCTGGTGGCTGCCAGTAGCTTAGTTGATCTGGGAAGACTTCCCAGAGGAGAGGCTTTCAGGAGCAGCTTGAATGAGGAGAGAAACAGGCTGGTGAACAGATTGAGGGCGGGAGTTTGAGGCGAACTGCCGATCCATGCTGGCGGAGCTCCAAAGGAACCCTTGCTTATCATCCTTCTGTTGTGTCTTTCACTCCAGTGTGTTTCCTTAAAGATCCCAGACTCTGGCATGGGTGTTGGGTTATAGGATAAGCTGTGGAGAGTGGGTGTGCACTAGAATGCAAATGAAGGCTGTTGGGCTGGGTTGCTGGTGCTGGAGGTGAGATGAAGATGTTTAGCGCCAGGAGCATCGGCGCTGGCAGAGACAGAACCTGTACCGACTCTTTTCAATCTAAGCCAGCGGTCGGCAAACTGCGGCTCTCGAGACACAGGCGGCTCTTTGGCCCCTTGAGTGTGGCTCTTCCACAAAATACCACGGCCTGGGAGAGTCTATTTTGAAGAAGTGGCGTTTGAAGACGTTTAAGGTTTAAAAAGTTAGCTCTCAAAAGAAATTTCAGTCGTTGTACTGTTGATAGTTGGCTCCGTGGACTAATGAGTTTGCCGACCACTGATCTAAGCAACTCGGTGCATGACAGCCAGAGGAAGCCAAGCCTTCCAAATCAATGGACCTGAATATCTTAACAGCCTTGAAGCTTACAATATAAACATCATTTTTTACAGTGAGGCCCGCCCAGCACTTTACACAGGCCCTTTCCCATGTATCATTTCATCTGCACCTCATAATTACCCAGCAAGCAGGTGAGGCAGGTACAAAATTAGCCTCGTTTTTCAAATGGGGAAACTGAGAGACAGACTAACTTGTTCAAGGTCCCAGTGTTAAACACTGGCCGGCACTGGCTGGCCTGAGCTAGACTCCCCAGGCTCGATTCCCTCCACTATCCCACTTGGATGTTGAGTGACATTCGGAGCATGCCCAGTACTGGCCCTGGGACAAGAGCCTAACTGTCCTGATGCCAGATCCACTCTCCCAGCCTCAACTTCAAGGTCATGCCGGGCCACTTTCATCTGCACACCACCCATTGGCAGTGTGTCTGCTCCACCTGCCACATCCCTGCTGTACTAGGGCTGGGGCAGGCACACTCTTTGCTTCCCGAGGTATGTGCTCTGAGCTGGCACTCAGCCCCCAGGGGACTGATCTGCTGGGCTCCCGAAGCAGTGGCAGCGGGCTGCCTGGCAGCCTCTGGGCTCCAGCCTGAGGGGAGTGTCCTTACTTTTCTCCCAGCCTGGCTTCCTGTCTAGACATCTCGAATGGTCCACTGGATTTAGCATCCTGAGTTTGCTTGCCAGCTAAGTCAAACCCACGCAGTTCAGTGCCCCGTGGCTGCCTCCCCCGCACCGGGACTGAGTCCTGGAGGATTGAAGTGAAGAAATTGTATAATGAAGAGGCTCAGGAGAGAATAAAGACGACAACACACTAGATTTAGCTCTTCATCCTAGAATCTTTTTCAGAACTCACACAGGCATTCTCCTCTCCCACACACCTGGAAGGATGGGTTGTCAAGGCAACTTCTCTGTAAGTCCCAGTATCCACAGTCTCATAGGTTCTTGTGGACTCACTGAATCCTTGGTTAGCTCTAGAAAGATGTGCACAGAGACAAGTCCTCTGAAATATCTAGTCCCAAGCCAAGACCCTATCCCTCTTAGATCCGTCTTGGCTGGAGGCTGGACCAGGTGAAGCTGGAGGAAATATCAGGCCCAGTGCTAGTGAGGTGAGGATGCCAGGGCTGTTTTACTGACCAGTCCAATGCTCCCTGGAACATGGGTTTACCCAGCTGCCCCAGCTCCTCAGTGTCCTGGACACAGAGTCCTCATAATTCAGGGAAGTGGAAGTGCCACACCCCTCTTACTTGACCAGGGGGAAGCAGAGAAAAACATCAGATAAATCCTGACAGAAGGACATTCTACAAAATACCTGATTGGTCACTCCTCAAAACTGCCAAGGTCATCAAAAACAAGGCAAGTCTGAGAAAGGGTCACAACCCTGAGGCGCTTAAAGAGACAGACATGACTATGTCTAGCAAAACCGTGATGGCACAGGATGCACACTGGATGGGCAGTCTGTTATGAGCAAAGAATGGTAGGGTGCTTTTACTGTTCCTTTTCTTTTAAAAAAATATTTTTGTTGATTTCAGAGAGGAAAAGAGAGAGAGAGAGAGAGAGAGGCATCAATGATGAGAGAACCATTGATTGGCTGCCTCCTGCACAATGAGGATCAAACCCAAAACCCAGGCATGTGCCCTAACTGGGAATGAAACTTGACATCATGGTTCATAGGTTAATGCTCAACCACTGAGCCACTCCAGCTGGGTAGCTTTTACTGTTTCAAAGCATAATTTTAAAAATTAAATTTGCTTTTAGAACAGTTTAGATTTCCAGAAGAAAAGCAAAGATAATATAGCAAGTTCCCATATATTCCCACACAGTTTCCCCTATTATTAACATTTTACATTAATATGGTCCATTTGTGACAATTAATGAACCAATGTTGATACATTATTATTATTTTTAATATATTTTATTGATTTTTCACAGAGAGGAAGAGGGAGGGATAGAAAGTCAGAAACATCAATGAGAGAGAGACATTGATCAGCCGCCTCCTGCACACCCCACACTGGAGATGTGTCCCCAAGCAAGGTACCTGCCCCGGACTGGAATCGAACCTGGGACCTTTCAGTCCGCAGGCTGACACTCTATCCACTGAGCCAAACCGGTCTCGGCTGATACATTATTATTAACTAAAGTCTCTAAACTTTATTTAGATCTCTTTCAAGTTCCTTTTCTACTCCAGGATTTCACATTACATTTATTCGTCATGTCTCCTGAGCTTCTTCTTTGCTGTGTCAGTTTTCTCAGAATTTCCTTATATTTGATGACCTTGGCTATTTGAGGAATATTGGTCAGGTGTTCTGTAGATTGTCCCTCTGTTGGGATTTCCTGATGTTTTTGTCATGATTTGACTGGAGTTATGTTTGGGGAGAAAGAATGCAGGAGTAAAGTGCCATGTTCAGCATATCATATCTAGAACATGTACAATCAGCATGACTTGTCACTGTTGGTGTTGATCTTGGTCATGTGATTGAGATAGTATTTATTGGTATCCACTGTAAAGTTATTTCATAGTTGACTTTTAAATTTAATTTATCTATTTAATCTTCACCCAAGGATGTTTTTTTCCCATTGATTTCTAGAGAGTGTGGAAGGGAGGGAGGAAGAAAGAGAGAGATAAAAACAACGACATGAGAGAGACTCTTTGAGCAGTTGCCTCCCACACGCATCCCTACCGGGGCTGAGGAACCTGCAACGGAGTTATGTGCCCTTGACTGGGAATCAAACCCATGACTCTTCCATCTGCAGGCCGATGCTCTACCTGAGCAAACCAGCCAGGGCAAAAGCTGAGTTTTTAATGTATGATTTCATCTAATCAATCACCTTTGGGACTTTGCATAGCCACTTACTATCCCGAGGCTTTGGCTGTAAAAGGAAGACATAGAATATCTCTGAGGTCCTAGTTCTAAGAGTCTAAATTACACTCTATTACTACACTCTGACCTGTAGAGGTGGCAGCCACCGCACTGCCTGGGTAGCATGCCAACCTTCCTCAGAAATGCCACCCTCACATACCCGGGAGCAGGCTGGATGTGGGCTCTGACTTTTCTGAGAGTGAAAAATCATTCTAGGAGCTGAGTGAGTGAGCAAGCATGTAGATATTGAATGAATGAGCAAGATAATAAGTTTTTTTTTTTTTTTTGAGAACTTATAATTCTGTGCGAGGCATTACAGGGGATGAAGAGGTATGAGACATAAGCACAATTTATTTAGTGTGGGAGAGATGTAAGCTGATGAACAATGAAATAACACATTCATCCTGTCCTTGAACACCATCTGCTCTATGAAGCTTTTTCTGATTCCTATCCAGATATTTTCTCTCCCTCCTCTGAACTCTTATAAGACTGTTAAGCAGTGGCACTTAGTCCTGGCCGATGGTGCTTAGTCATTAGAGCATCAGCCCTCACACTGAAGGGTCAATGGGTTCGATTCACAGTCAAGGGCACGTACCTGGGTGGCAGGTTCGATCCCCAGCCCCAGCAGGGGCACGTGCAGGAGGCAACTGACCCAAGTGTGTCTGTCTCTCACATTGATGTTTCTCTCTCTCTCCTTTCCTCCCTCCCGCCCTTCTGCTTTCTCTGAAAATCAATGGAAAAAATATCCTCAGGTGAGGATCAATAACAACAACAACAACAACAACAACAACGACAACAAAAGATTGCTAGTGTAGCTCTGAATGTTTCTAACTTACCCTGGTAGATAGGGATTCTGCTCTTTACATCAGGGGATTATCATGAAATCTGACTGTGTGCTGAGTTGGTCTAAATGTGAGATGACAAGAAAACAGTCTTAAGGCAACAAATGAAATGGACTGGGCTCTGAGGAAAGAGCGATCTCGGGAGGCTTCCTGGAGGAGGTGAGCCTGGAAGAATGGCTGAAGGACACTCAGATGCCTTTCTCCTTCCTTAGGTGAAGCAAAGATGAGTTTAAAACCAAGCTCCCAGCCTCAGTGCAACCCAGGGACCAGGCCCTTTACCCCCAGTTTTTTTAGACTGGCTCCTCATCCCACACCTTCCATAGACCTGCCTTTAAGCTTAGCTCACACGTCCTTCCCTTGGTGACCCTGCCCGTCTCTGACTGCCCAGACCAGCACATGTGGCGTGAAAACCCATGTTGGGCATGTCATATACTGCCCTTGGCTGTGGGTTCTCTTTTGTGAATTGGCTCGGTGTCTTCTCGGTGGTCTCAGAGGTCCCTTAACTCAGCCCTGGCACCTAGTAGATGCTCAGTCCACAGTGGCTGTTGAGTTTACTGGTTTCACAGCCTTCAGGGGCTAAAACTGCTCTTCCTCACGTGGCAGTTTATCATATCGCCCAAGCCCAGTGGCTTCTTCCTGTTGGGTTTCTGGTGCTCTGTTGCCCATCGGCCCCTCCAGTGGTGGGAAGACTCTGCAGAAAGGAGCATGAATCCCACTTCCCTGAGCAGTGCTCCCAAGGAGCGTGGGGACTTGCCTTTGCTCCAGAACACCCACAGGGTCTGTCTCCTAGCGACTGTGGAAAGTCGCACCCCCAGACTTTCATGAATGAAGAAGAGCTCTCTTCTGAGGCCTCAGAGGTAATACTGGATATGTGTGTGTATGTGTGCATGTATGACTATGTGTGAATGAGTGTGTGTTGCATGTGTATATGTGGGGAGTGGGAAAAGGGATAATGTGTTATAAAATGTGGGTATGTATATAGGGTATGTATATAGGTGTGAGTGTGTATGTATAGAAGTATATGTGTGCTATGTGATTGTGAGTGTGAGAGGATATGGGTGTGTTGCAATGTCGCATGTATTTGTGTGTGACTGTGTGGAAGCAGCTGGGTACGAGTACGAGTGTGTACATGTATGAGCATTGGGCTGTGTGTGAGGGAATATTTATGTACCTTGTATATATGTGAATGAGAGTGTGAGCACGTGTTTGAGACTGAGTGATGCATATGTGTATGTAAGGGTGTGGGTAGGGTGTATGTGTGCAAGTACAGCGGTTGTGTGTGTGTGTGGGATAGGAGTGTGGGTTGTATGTGTATGTGCGGTGGGTGTGAGGGCATATATGTGTGTGGATGTAAGGGAGGGAAAGCCTCCCAGACAATTGTGTTAGAAGACTCAGGCTTTCATTTACCTCCATGGGTACAAGACGGTATGGTCCTGAGCCTCCTCGACTGGCACCTGGGCCCTCGGACAGTGTTCATCCCCAGCTTCTCCTCCAGCCGGAACTTCTCCCTCAAGTCATCTGCTCCCACTGGAGACAGTTCCAGCTGTGCAGGTCAGGCCTCTCGCTCCCATGGGGGCCTTGCCCTCTTCTAGCGAGGGCAGGACAACCTCAGAGGATGCCAGGAAGTGGTTTCCCATTCCACCCAGGCCGCGTTCCAAACCTCTGGAGTCCCCCCAGTCCCCGGCACAAAGGAGATGGCTTTGGCAGCATTCACAGGATGAAAAGAAACTGCTGACACAGGCCCGAGGTGGTGCAGGCCCTGCCGGGGTGATGGATGATGAGTTTCCAAGTGAAATCTAATAGAAAGTCCATGCATAATATATCTTTATGGGAGCAAATTCCAATTTGCATCCCATTAGGCCGCTGAAGTCTCCGAGGCCCGGCAGTGCCTCCCGAGCCTTCCCGCAGAAGGACCCCGAGCAGGGGGTGCCTGCGCCAGCGGAGGCCAGACCCCTCCGGGACAGCGGCCCACAATAGGACCTGACGTCACCAGAGGGGCCGTGGGAGGGGCGGCTCTCCCGCAGGCTGTCCCTTGTGCTGTCTGGGGCCCCGGTCCTGGCAGTGTTCCTCGTGTTCTGGGCCTCCACATGCTCCTCAGAGCCAGATCAAAGGAGAGCCTGGCTTCCTGGCACTGCTGTAACTCACGGTGCCCCAGTTTCCGAAGAGGTAAAGGAGGCCGGCCTGCTGAAGAGCAGGGTCCTCCCTGGCAAGGGCAGGTGCCGGAGGACAGCGAGAGGAACACGGAGAGGTTAGAAGATGCCACAGAGGGCTCTGAGCTGGGGACCAGCGCACCGGCTCAATTCCTGCTCCTCTGCCACTCACTGTCCCAACCACTTTCTACCCTGCAGCTCAACCCTCCGAGCCTCAGTTTCCTAATCTGTGGAAGAGGTCAGAGAGCAGTGGTTCTCAACCTTCCTAATGCCGCGACCCTTTAATACAGTTCCCCATGTTGTGGTGACCCCCAACCATAAAATTATTTTCATTGCTACTTCCTAACAGTCATTTTGCTACTGTTGTGAATCGTAATGTAAATATCTGTGTTTTCTGATGGTCTTAGGCGACCCCTGTGATGGGGTCGATGGACTCCCAAAGGGGTCGCGACCCACAGGTTGAGAACCGCTGTCATAGAGCCTGCCCTGCAGGGCGTTTGCCCAGGTGGGAAAGTACCTTTGAAACTCTACAATGCTGCAGAACTGAGGGTGCTTCCCAAACCCCGAATGTGACGTGGCTGTGTGCGAGATTGTGTGTTTGGGGGTGGGTGGGGGAGGGGGAAGTGGAATATAGTGCCCGGTTCTGGAGGCCAGAAACCTCGTGGAGGCCTTCTGATTCTTCCCGCTTCCATCAGCCCTCAGACTTCCTTCAGAGGCTGGGGGGTAGGTAAGGAGCCTGGCAGTGGCGGGGGAGGGGGGGCAGTCTCAGAGGTGCGGGCCCAACTGAGAAGGTAGTTCAGTTTCCCTTTCAGGAGCAGAAGAGGATCTTTTTCTTTTTTTAATTTTTTTTATTGTGTTACATGTATACATATTTTCCAACTCCCCCCCCCTGCAGGCATGCCCTAATCCCCCCGTTTCTTGTGTTCATTGGTTATGCTTATATGCATGCATACAAGTCCTTTGGTTGATCTCTTATCTACCCCACCTCTCCTTAACCTTCCTGCTGTAATTTGACAGTCTGATGCTTTACTGCCTCTGTATCTATCCTTTTGTTCATCAGTTTATAATGTTCTTTAGTATCTACAAATGAGTGATATCATGTGGTGCTTCTCCTTCATTGACTGGCTTATTTCACTTAGCATAAGGCTCTCCAGTTCCATCCAGGTTGCTGCAAATGGTAAGAATTCCAGAAGAGGATCTTTTAAGAGCAGAAAGAACTCTGGGTGGGCCAGAGTTGGGTAGAGGAAGGCCCGAGCTCGGTGGCTGGGCAGCAGAGAGGAGCATTCCTGCTGACAGTACCTGGGGACTCCCAGGACCCCCTCCAAACGCATCAGAGGCTTAGGACACAGCCACACCTGTTGCCTCCTAAGAAGCTTCACCTGGTCCTCACCTGCTTAGGGGCTGGGTCTCGGTGCCGCAGGACAGAGCCCTTTAGTGAGCACCGCCCAATGCCCGTTGGGCTCTCTGTCCGGCTGACCACTGGCCTTTCCTCTTCTGCTGTGCAGTCCAGGCGCCCTGACCTGAGGCCTCAGCGGCTATGTGAGGCCTTCCCCCTTCGAGGCTGGGTCAATGGGCACTCCGTAGGCCCAAACTCCTATGTCCCTCCCTGCAGTTCATGGAGAGGCACAGGGGCTATGATTAGGTGAGTCAGAGCCTAGGGCAAGGCCGTCAGGGGGAATGTGCATGGCATTGGTGATGTGGCAGAACCGGGGACAGGACGGGAGGGAGTGTCCATTCTACCAGCTCTCAGAGCCATACGGATCCTTCGGTTTCCATGAGATGCAGGTTTGGCAATGGTCTAGCAAGTTAGGGCCCCGAACGTTTCCGGCACTTCCTCTCAGTTATTGGGTAACAAGGGGAAGGTATCATTTGGAATGACCTGGGGGGCGGTGGGGAACGTGTCCATGAAGAGGTGACTGTCCCAATCTAGTGACAATGATGGCACCAGCCACGAAGACAAGGCTGAGGGACCCTGGAAGACCCTGGTCTCTCTCTCTCTCTGGTAAATGCTGTTTCAGCTCGTCCTGTAGCTCTCTTGGAGTAGTAAACTGGGAGAAATAACACAGAAACAAAAGTATAAGTTTTATAAAAGGGCCAATAATGCTTTGAAAGTGTCATATTTACTGTGACATGTTAAGGAAGAGCATTCCTGTGCTTATATAACTTCTTAGAACAGTCTCTGCTGTGCTAGCCAAGAACGTGAGAATAACCTGTTGTTGGGAGAGGAATGTCATACTGATATGGCCATCGGTTAGATTAAGCATGTCAAACTCAAAGGCTAGCACGGGCCAAATAAACAAGGTTTAAGTTTATGCGGATCCCCAAAAAACAAAAACCAAAAAACCCCCCAAGCTTAAATTTTCACAGAAATGTAGGTTTATTTCAATAGAGACGTGCTAAATACCCAGGGCTGAAATAAATGAATAATCATTGATTAGTGTTCGTTGCTGGCTGTATGCGGCCCGCGGCTGCAAGTTTGTCATGCCTGGTCTGGATACATTGCTTTTTGACCTGATGCCAATGCGTGTTAGGTCCTGAAACCTGAAAAAGGGGCGGTAAGTGTCTGGGTACTTCTCCAGTTTCCCAGGGGGAGGCAGGTTTTACTCCATGTGTTTCTCAGGTTCCACAGTTGCTCTCGGGCCGTTCTGCCAGGGACACACATTGTTTTATTTTTCTAAATAGGTTTTTGTGATGTTTCTACCAGGACTTTTGTGCTTCTGTCAATTACTTCCACAGTAATTATTCATTTTCTTCAATAGACAGACTGTTTGCTCCGTTGGACAGGATTTGTTGATGGGCTGTTAGGGCTCAATTCCAGGACATTTTGTGGTGGTTATTTCCCCAAGCGTTCTTCAGTGTGCGCTATCGTGTTGCACAATCCATTTATCAGCCCACATTTGAGGGATGACGGCTGCAGTGTAATGGTTATATACCTGTTGCATGAGCCGCGGCGGACAGGGTGCGTGCCCTCCCATTAAACCTTCCGTCATTTTCTCGGCTGGTGTCATGGAGCAAGTTTTCGTTTCTGGTGTGCCTGTCATAATTTCAGCGGTGAATGTATGACCCTGGGTCAAGTAAACAAATTTTCAGTCCAAACACTTCACTGTAGTTCAGTTACAAGTCAGACGTGGCTTTATCTGTGTAATTTTGCTTGAGCTATTTCAATAGGCTCCTGAAGGTGTTTTAGGCTGTCCTGTGTATATTTGCTACAGGGTTTCTCCCCATCCTCCTGTCCCATGTTTTACTGTGGTCGAATACATAAAACATAAAATGTACCATCTTAATAGTTTTTTGTTTTTGTTCTAAATATGTTTTTATTGATTTTCAGAGAGAGAGAGAGAGAAGAGGTAAGGAGGAGGGAGGGAGTGGGAAGGAAGGAGAAAGAGAGGGGTGAGGGGAGAGAGAGAGAGAGAGAGAGAGAGAGAGAGAGAGAGAGAGAGAAATATGGATCTGAGAGAGAAACATTGGTTGGCTACCTCCCACAACCTGGGCATGTGCCCTGACCAGGAATTGAATCAGTGACCTTTCAGTGCACAGGTTGACAATCAACTGAGCCACATTGGCCAGGGCCCATTGTAACTCTTTTTTAAACGCACAGTTCACCGGTGTTAAATACACATAATGTTGTGCAGCCATCACCACCATCTATCTCCATAACTCTTCTCAAATGGTAAAACTCTGTACCCATTAAATAACAGCTCCCCATTCCTCTCCACCCCCAGCCCTGCAACCACCATCCTACTTTCTGTCTCTATTACTTTGCTCTCAGTATCTCGTATAAATGGAATCATACAGCGTTTATCTTTCGCCGGCTGACTTACTTCACTTAGCGTAATGTCCTCCAGGTTCATCCATGTTTGCAGCATATGTCAGAGTCTCCTTCCTCGTGGGTATTTAAAAAAAAAAAGTTTCCTGATAGATTTTTCTGCTCAGTTTTCAGGTTTTAATGCAAAACTGCCATAATTTTCACAGACCAACTAGGTTGCTATGATACACACTGAAAATTTGCCTAATTTTGCAATCATGGAGCGGTATCTATTGTCAGGGTGAATTATTTCCTTTCCACCTGAGAGAGAGGGAGGCTTTCAAAAGAAGCGCTTCCACAGATAGTTGTTACTCATTAACACTGACATTTTCTACAAGGTCTGCGTCGGGCGGTTTATAATACCAGGAACGTGTTCGAACACACACACACACACACACACACACACACACACACACAGAGCAAATGGCAAATGTTGCCTAAGTCTCATTGCTTGCGTTGAGGCAAGTTCTTAATTTTTTTTTCCAAGTTGTTATTTTTTTTTTCTTTTCCATGGGAACTAGATGCTTTCATCAGCTTTCCCCTCCTCCCTTATAGATGGTATCTACTGTGCACAAGGCAGTGTGCCAAGTGCTAAGGATGTCAGGTAAATAAAGACCCAGCCACTCTCCACACATCTGTTGGGACAGATGGACAATCAGGTGCTACACACATCTGTAAGCAATTTATCTTGCGCAGCTTTGGAGGCTGAGCTACCCTCAGAGAGGAGCCCGAGAGGTAGCAAGTCCTTCTGGGCAGGGACTAAATCTTCACCTGTCCCCCTAGTCATCAACCTTCCGCTGGATTATGATTGGTGTGAAAGTTCTCCTGATACTGAATTTTCAATCATCTAAATGAGGGATTCTCCTTGGAGCTGGGGCGGGGGTGGGGCAGGATGTCCAACTGGGAAGGAGCTGTGTACTTTGGAAATGTTTTTTTTTTCCTTCTATAGTATTCCATAGCTTCGCATTTATAAAATTTAAAAAGAGCTCATTCCATTCAGAATGGCCAGCCGGAGAAAGTGCAACCCCGCTCGGGAGGGTAGAGCGATGTAGATTCAGTATCAGTTATTCTCAGGGGGAGGGAGGAGCACCGGGTCTTTATCACGGGTTGTTCCTTCGCGATTTGGTTCAGTTTACATTTCTTCTTGGCAGACTGCGTCAGTGCCTGGGAGCATGGGGACCTGGCCGACCTGTCAGGTGTACCTGCTGGGTCTGGAAACGAACCATTGTCTGGCAGACCAGGGAGCCCAGTGCCAGCGCGAGCTTTGCTTTGTGGGACTTTCCAAAACGGAGCCTTTTCCAGAACCCTGTGTTTAAAACGAGAGAAGTCATGTGAAGGATAGGTGTTTCGTCTCTGGCTCTTGAAGGCAGAAGCAGTTTGATTTAGGGGAATAGGAAATAGTCAAGAGAAAAAAAAAATTAAAAAAAAAGAAAAAAAAGGCAACCTGAATGCAGAAAGGATTCCTTTGGAAGGGCGGGGCGGGTGGGAAATTGCAACCTTATCCCCTGGGACTCGGGCTCGGGAGCCGAGCTGCGAGGTTCAGTGAACCCGTTAGTAACATGAACTTGGTTGCTGTATTTCCCAGCCTGGGCTCATGCATTATTTACCTGGCATACGTAAACCTGCTTCTCCCCCTGTTGCTGGGGAAACCACTTTGATTTAGCGAGTTCTGCCTTACTCTCCAACTAAAACACTACGGAGTGGTTGGGAGGGAGGGGGGGGGGAATGCGGGCCTCAGAGCTCAGGGTGAAGATCTATGCGGGGTGGTCCCTGCGAGGGAGCCCACACCTGCCACATCGGAGCGCCCCTCTCTCTCTTTTGCGTGGGGACCCCCGAGCAGCAAGGTGTGCCTCTTCTGAGCATGCAGGCCACTCACTAGCTGGTCTCACACGGGCTGCTTCCAGAGCGATAGACATCAGTGTGTGCAGCGCAGGGGGAGGCAGGAGTCAAGTTTCCCCAGAGGCTGTTTCCCAGGTGAGTGGGCCTTGGGCAGCCAACTCCATAAACACCGGCAAAGTGGTCGTCTCTCCTTCCACCCTGGCCCTGGCTCATGTTCCATGCGTGTCTTCCCCGGATCAGGCGGAGGTGCTGGCTGAGAAAGAGCTTGGCCCGAGGGTTTGGGGCTCTGGGTTCCAATCTCAGCGCTTTCCGTGTGTGATGGGAACTGGAGCGAGTTACGTCATCTTCCTCACTCTTGACGCCCCATGTTTGGGAGATGGATACTGGTGCCTGGTGGTCGTCGGCACAATTTGCACAAGCCCCTGGGCAGGAGGCGTTGGTGGAGGTGGGCCAAGGAGTGACCTGGGAACACTGTCCATGCCCAGACCACCACCTATTTTCTTTTTCCCTAAAGATTTTTTAAAAATAGATTTTTATGGGTTTCAGAGAGGAAGAGAGAGGGGGAGGGAGACAGAAACATCAACGATGAGAGAGAATCATTGCTCGGCCGCTTCCCGTACCCTTACTGGGGATTGAGTCCACAACCTCAGCATATGCCCTTGACTGGAATCGAACCCAGGACCCTTCAGTCCACAGGCCGATGCTCTATCCACTGAGCCAAACCAGCTAGGGCTAAAGATATGTTTATTGATTTCAGAGAGGAAGGGAGAGGGAGAGACAGAAACATCAATGACCAGATGGAATCATTGATCGACTGCCTCCTGCACGCCCCCAACTGGGGATCAAGCCTGCAACCCCGGCATGTGCCCTGACCAGGAATCGAACCGTGTCCTCTTGGTTCATAGGTCGATGCTCAAAACCACTGAGCGACACCAGCTGGGCTGCTCTCTTTCTTGCCAGCACATTCAGACATCAAGCTGGCTCAATTCCTCCTCTGACTGCATATTGATTTTTCCTTTTCTCCCTTTGTTCTATTTGTGGCTTCTCTGGCCCCTGACAATTGCATTATTTCTGCAGAAGTGCACCGGATGAGGAGGTCTGTTTGTGCACATCCGTGCCTGGGCTGCTCTCTCCGTCCATGACCTTGTTGCATTCTTGTCCCTAAAATGCAGTCTTGTGGAGCCTTTCGTACCTTCCAGGTTCTCTCTCTGCTTGTACAGGGAGGGCGGTGCTATTTATCAGGTGAGTGGGGGCAGGCCGCCTGCCTGGGTCAGGCACACCAGAGGTATGTCAAGAATATACTTACCTCTGTGTTGACAAATATTTAGACAAAAGCCATAAATTAATGAACTTTTTATTATTATTATTTTATTTTTTTTGGTTAACTACAATGAGACAATATGTTAAAAAAAAAACCACCACATACTCTAGGTATCTCTCACTTTACTATTTTCAGTAACATCTTTCTAGATTTTTCTTTGCCTTCCTGGAGCTACTTTGTTACTTTCAAGCTTACGTATAAGTGTGTACTTAGCTACTGAGGTTAGGATACAGGCGCTAATTACCTCCTTCACATTCCTGCTTTTACATTAGCTGCTAAATATTCCCAAGTGACTTAGTTTCTCTCCAAGTTCAGCCCGTTCACCTGCTCCAGCCCTCCGTGCTTGCCATTTGCTCTTTCTGAAATGGCCCTACGGCCAGGAAATCTACGCGTCCCTGTGCTTGCCTCCAGCGCCTCTAACTTCATCCACCCAGAACTGTTCTCACAGGGGTTCCAAACTGGCTTCGTAAAGAGACTTCTCCTTTCTTCCAAAGTAAATGATCAATCAACAAGGAAGGCCCAGGCCACTTCGCAAGTCTCTCGGTGGCAGATATTCTTCTGAGAGGACAGAGCCAGGCTCGAGAAGAACAGAGGGAAGAGCGCTCTGGACCAGTGGTTCATTCATGTTCGTGTGCATCTGCGTGCACCGATTGCTGGGCTGATAGGAGGGCTGAGGTGAGGTTGGAGAATGATCATTTCCAGCAAGTTCCCAGAGGATGCTGTTGTCTCCAGTCTAGGAGGGAAAGGGACAGACAGCTAAGGCTGCAAAGCAGGAAGAGTTTGGTGGGGTTCAAGGACTTAGAAAGGCGTCTGGAGGGTAAAGAACAAGGGACTGGGTCTGCAGACAGGGGCCATGTCACGTAGTGAGGACACACACACAAGCTCCCACGAGATTTTTGAAGGGAGGTGTGTGTGGGGAGGGTTCACAACAGGATTTGCTTTACATTTATTATTTTACTAGAGGCCTGATGCATGAAGATTCATGCAGGAATGGGCCTTCCTTCCCCTGGCTGCCCACACTACCTTCGCTCTGACCGGAGCCACCTTTCCACCTTCCCATGCTGCCCAGAGGACCCAGGTGGCTAGGGCAGTGCAGAACACTTGCATTGTCACCATGGCGACAATGCAAGTGTCCCACCCAGGCCAGTCAGTGCCTGTGTATGCAAATTAACCCACCACCATTTTTGTTGGGTTGATTTGCATACTCACCTCTGATTGGTTGGTGGGTGTCACAAAGGTATGGTCAATTTGCATCTTTCTCTTTTATTAGTATAGATTTGATTCTCTTCACAGTTACCACACTTTAAGCTCTGTGTTTTTGCTAGAACCCCAGCATTTTCCGCAGAGGAGCTACTGGATAAACTTTATAATGAGCCAGACACTGTACTAAGCTCTTTATAAGTCTTAACTCATTTAATCCTCGTAATGACCCAGTGAATAGGAACTACTATAATCCCATTTTGCAGATGAGGAACATTGAGGCATCAGAGAAGTTATATAACTTACCCAGGGTTACATAACCAGGAAACAACAGACTGATATGTGAACCCAGGCAGCTTAATGCAGGAGCTGAGCTCTTAGCCTTCATCCCCCACTGCCTCTTGCACTCCTTATAAATGAGTGAACTACCTCGAGAGACAGCGAGGTCAGACATGATTCTCATCGCCATTTTAAAGATGGGAGTGAAAATGGGGCTCAGACAGACATGTGGTCACAGGGGGAAGGAGAGTGTCAACCTCGATCTCCCGATTCCAGATCTCCAGGTCTTGCCACAAAACTGAGCTGCTAATAAACCACAAGCCCTAATTGAAAGTCTCCCATGTGCCCGACACTGAACTAAATGGACAAAGAAGTTTACCAAGAAAGAGAAGGCTCGCCTGGCAGGTGTGAGGGCGAGGCTGGTACCCTGCAGAGATGGGGCTGATAGCTTTGTTCTCCTTCTGGGCGGCCTGTCAGCAGCCTCCCTCCCCGTGCTGGGCTCGAGCAGCAGCTGGGCTTCTGGGCCTGGAGGTGCCAACCGGGCCAGTCATTCAAAAAGCTACAGTTGGGTTTTGCAGCCATAGAGAAAGATACAGCCCTTCCCTCCAGGGAGTGAAAGTTGATACTGTAAACATTCAGGGCTTTATCTTTGATCTGGTGGGTCATCAGAGCTGCTTTTCTCCCCAGGTAGAGTTACCAGGGGAGGCTGACCTAAGGCTTTGGAAAGCTATGCCCTGCTGAACAGATGGTGCACACGGGTGGAGGGAAGCCGTAGACACACATGTGGGCAGGCCTGAAAAGGGACCCCCAACTGTTACCCCCCAAATCTGGAACCCAGACATCAAATTCCGGGCCCCAGGGAAATTCCTAGGTTTAAAATGAATTCCTGGGTGTCGTGGCTTTAGGTCTTTGGCGTTAGAAACAGTTCCTCTCCAGATAATGGAATCTAATAACATGCATAATTTAAAAAGCTCCAAACAGAAAAGGAGTAAAGCCAAGAGCCAGGCCCCGAGAGCCCAGAGTGAACGATTGATGGTGCAGCCAGCGCTGAAGCGCTGCTCTTGCTTCCAATTAACCACTTTGGAGGTGAGAGCTTTTCCTGAGCAATTGCAGTGGATCAGAGTTCTGTGCAAGAAGGTGATTTTATTCAAGCTGACTTTTACTACTGGAAGTGGCTCTCTTCTTTGGTTTCCTCTGCCTGTAGTACTCTTGTTGGTGTTTGGCTTCGTGAACTCCTATTCGTTCTTCAAAATCCTACATAAACGTTACCTTCCAAACTGGCATCTCCTACCCTCCTTCCAACCCCAGAAAAATTACCATAACCACCAAATTATCCTCCCGCTACCCTCCGTTCAAGAGTGCCTCCTCGTTCACGATTCCTCATAATGTAGGAGAGATTACGATCAAGGGTATTTTTCTGGCAGATGGGCCACAGAACTTGAGAAGAAGAGATTATTTCTGATGTAATAACACCCAGCACAATGCCTGGCCTTTAAGAAATGACCTCGAATTAATATTGCTGAATACATAGTCTTATTCTTTCAGCATCAGGAGTGAGGGGAAAGAAATATGTAACAATATTTATCATAAGCTACGTACTATCTGCCCATCATTTACATGTTATTGAATTTGATCTCTATTACATGTGTTTTCATTTGTTGAAATCTTAACACAGGGACCGTAAGAAAACATTTGCTTGTGGGTGGTGCAAAGAAGAACTATGTCCTTTTTCTAGGAGTTTCAAACCTTCCTGAGGGTGGACACATATATGCACATGGGTGCACACACGTCCATACCTATGTGTATACACACACATCATAGACAATATCCTTTCAAAGAAAGAATACCAATATTATAAAACATCAATTTCTGAGTACCTGATCCACCCCGATGGAAAAACGTGAGTTTGCTGTGGGTGTGGTACCTTTAAGGGAACCACGGACATCAGTCTCTCCCAGTGGCCTGTGTTCTCAGATGCATAGAGACTGGAAACAGATTAGATAACCTCCAGCACGCTGCTGGCTGGTGAACTGGAGAACTGTTTCAAAAAGTGCTGCACCATCTATGATCATATTTTTATCCCCAAAGTCACACAGCTAATAAAAGCGTGTGGCCTGGTGACTGTATTCTGTCTTTGTCACTTGTTGGCAGGGCTTCTGCTGGCCCATATGGCATCTCTGTGAGGATTAGAAAAAGGGGCCCCTCCTCAAGTACCGTTCAGTCACATTTAGAATCTCACTGCATAGCTTGAGCAGTGTCCAAGGCAGCCAGCCTGGCTGTGCCCCGCAGAGAGCTTCGATGAACCCCAGATGCAGCAGTCTGACAGAGACACTAATGTGTCCACCCTTCACATAGTCCCTGCCCACCCCTTTTCCTTCTGCCAGGACACCCCTCCCCCACCCCCAGCCCTCTCTGGCAGCCCATCTCCATCCACCCCCATTCTCCCATTAAGTAAAGGGGTCATATCAGATTCAAAGGAAGGCAGGGTAAGGAACGAGATCTCCAAGAGTGGAGGGCAAGCAAGAGACTTAATCTTCAGGAACACCTGGAGTGTGGCACGGACGTTGACACAGAGGAGAGAGTGCCAGCAATGCATGCACGTGTTCTTCTGTGTGTGTGCGTGTTCCAGGGGATGGGTGTGGGTTTAAGTAGGAGAGGACTCTTCCCCTGCAGCTTCAGGACTCAGAGACTGGGATCTGTACCCTTCCTTTCACTTTCTCATGTCCTCAATGTGACTGCCTCCTCCTTACCAGATCCTGTACAGTGCTCTATCTGAACAACTGTATCTAGTGTCCTTGAACTTAAAGAAGTTTAAATTACTTTTTATTTGAAAAGTTACAAAAGTTGCATGCTCTTTTATAACCAATCAAACTAAATAGAAGGGTATAAAAACAAATTGAATAATCACTCTCTCTGTCTTTTGCCTCTATTCCTTATACTACTAAACATTGTTATTTGCTTCCATATCTTTACTATTTTATGGATGCTGAGGGAAATGTAAGGAAATATACATAGGTTTTTTTTCCCCTCTTAAGTGTTTTAACAAAAGGGAATGATAATACAGATGAATTTTTTAAAGTTAAGAATATATCATGGAGCCCTGACCAGTTTGGCTCAGTGGATAGAGCATTGCCTGTGGATTGAAGAATCCCAGGTTCATTTCCAGTCAGGGGCATGTATCTTGGTTGCAGGCATATCTCCAGGAGGGGTGTGCAGGAGGCAGCTGATTGATGTTTCTCTCTCATTGATCTTTCTGGTTCTCTATCCCTCTTCCTTTCTCTTGTAAAAAAATCAATAAAACATATTAAAAAAAAAGAATATATCATGGAAATCCTGAGTCTGAGTCATACATTGTGATCCATTTATTATTATACTAGAGGCCCAGTGCATGAATTCATACAACTTGAAAGGAACTGTGTCCTGCGAGACTACAGTAGACACAGGAGTGGGTATCAGCCCATCCTCTGCACCCCGATCCTGACCCCCCCGCCACAGCCCTGCTCCTGTGGCTCTCACGTGCTTATGGTACAGAGTGATTGGGATCGGCACCAACAGCAGGTGTGAGTAGGGCTGGTGATGTCAGTGGGTGCGAATAATGGCAGCTGCCCTGATTGCCCCTCAGGAGCAGGGGGAGGTAGAGAATCTCTCAGGGGTGATCAGGGCTGGCAGCTGCCACTCAAACCTACTGATGGCACTCAGTGATTGGACCGGTGCCAAGCACTGGCAGCAGGTGCGAGCGGCAGCTCTGGTACCAGCACCAGCTGCAGGTGCAGCGGGGTCGGTGTCAGCAGCAGGTGTAAGCGCTGGGCGGGACTACGTTGCGTGGGAGCAAAAAATTTTCAGTAAGCACCAGAGGCTCGCTTGGATAAGAGCAACCAGCACCCCACCTTGGTCTAGTGCCTTTGCTCACCTGCTCCACTATCCTGCCATGGCCAACGCTCGCCATGTTCTGCACATGCCCCCTGGTGGTCAGTGCATGTCATAGTGACTGGTTGTCTGGTTCCACCATTTGGTCTATTTCCATATTAGCCTTTTATTATATAGGATATTATATAGGATTTGATAGCTACATGATCCATAGTAGAATCTATATAGGTGAAAGGCTAATATGCAAAGTGTCCCCTTGGGAGTTTGACTGGCAGACCAGGAGTTCGATTGCTCACTATGATGTGTGCTGACCACCAGGGAATAGCAGAACATTGTGGGCGACCAGTAGCAGGGAACAGAGGGATGGAAGAGGCAGGAAGGGGGGAAACTGCACTGGTTGCAAGGGAAGGAAGAAGTGGGGAAACCTGATCAACCCTGATCATCAGCCAGTTCTAGGGACCTTACTCATGCACAAATTTCATGTGCCAGGCCTCTAGTTGTATTATAAAATTATTTGATCATTTCTCAGTTAATGGACATTAAAGTCATTTCCTTTTTTTATTTTTGGCTACTTCAAACAATGCAATAATAAACATATTTTTATGTGTTTCATTATGTACTGGTACTCATTTCTGTAGCTTAAATTCATTAAAGTGGGATTTTAGGTCAATGTGTTTATATAATTTTAATTTTTCCAAACAATATTCCAAAAATGTTTTAGCATTCACATTTTCTATTTGACCCATTCTTCTGTACCCTGGCAAGTATCAATCTTTTTGCTATATTTTATGTGTTAAATAATTATATATATAGCTCACTATTGCTTCATATTGTCTTTTTCTAACAATAGCCAACAAGGAATTGTATTTTCATACAATAATTGTCTATTGTATTTTGTCTCTGATGAATTGCTTTTATACCCTTTCTCCCTTTTCCTTTGTCTTTTTCTAGTCAATTTGTAGGCAACTTTTGAATATTAGGGTTATTATTATACATGTATTATAAATGTATTGTAAATATTTTCTTTCAGTGTTTCATCTTTAAACTTTATTGAAGTTATCTTTTACTAAATTTTACATTTTATGTAATCAAACCTATCTTTTCTTTATGTCTTCTAGTACAGAGTCTGTGTAGGTCTACAGTGTCCTGGGATTATACAAATATTCTATATTTCTTCATTTAAAAATACATTTAAATTGCTAATCCACTTGGATTTCATTTATTTTTCTGAAGTGCTTTGAAAGGATTTTTTTTTCATTAAAAATTTTTTTTTTAATTACAGTTGGCATTCAACATTATATTAGTCTCAGGGTACAGCATAGTTGTTAGAGGTTTCTATAATCACTTGGATTTATCTTTTAAAGTAGTGTGAGGTACAGAGAAGTTTTTAAATCTCTCTGAGCCTTGGCTTCTTCAGTTGTAACATGGGCATCATTAGGATAATCCTAAGCGATTCCTCCAGCCAGGTTGCTGTGTATACACCTGTCATCATCTATATTTGAATTCATCAATATCCTCATAAGGTTCTCTGTAACTATTTTTTCCCTGTTCAGGATCCAATCCAGGGTCACACATTGCATCTAATTGTCATGGTCTCTTCAGGATAATTCTTTAGCCTTTCATGACCTTGACTTTTTTAAAAAAAATAAATCTTTATTGTTCAGATTATTATAATTGTTCCTCTTTTTCCCCCCATAGCACCCCTTTATCCAGTTCCAACTCCACCCTTTGCCCTTACCCTCCACCCGCACTGTCCTCATCCATAGGTGTATGATTTATGTCCAGTCTCTTCCCACACACCCCCAAACCCCTTTCCATTGAGTATTAGTCCACGTCCTTTCTATGCTCTTGATTCTATTATATTCACCAGATTATTCTGTTCATCAGATTTTTTATTCACTAAATTTTTAGGTTCACTTGTTGATAGATATGTATTTGTTGTTCATAATTTTAATCTTTGCCTTTTTCTTCTTCCCATTTTTAAAGGATACCTTTCAGCATTTCATATACTACTGGCTTGGCAGTGATGAACTCCTTTAGTTTTTTCTTATCTGTAAAGCTCTTTTTTAAAAAAAATATTTTATTGATTTTTTACAGAGAGGAAGGGAGAGGGATAGAGAGCTAGAAACATCAATGAGAGAGAGACATCGATCAGCTGCCCCCTGCACGCCCCCTACTGGGGATGTGCTCACAACCAAGGTACATGCCCTTGATCAGATTCGAACCTGGGACCTTTCAGTCCGCAGACTGAAGCTCTATCCACTGAGCCAAACCAGTTTCAGCATCTGTGAAGTTCTTTATCTGACCTTCAATTCTGAATGATAGCTTTGCTGGGTAGAGTAATCTTGGTTGTAGGTTCTTATTATTCATCACTTTGAATATTTCTTGCTACTCCCTGCCTGCCTGCATAGTTTCTGTTGAGAAATCAGCTGACAGTTGTATGGGTGCTCCCTTGTAGGTAACTAAGTGTTTTTCTCTTGCTGCTGTTAATATTCTCTCTTTGTCTTTTGCTCTTATTATTTTAATTATGATGTGTCTTGGTGTGGTCCTCTTTGAATTCCTTTTGTTTGGGTTCTCTGTGCTTCCTGGACTTGTAAGTCTATTTCTTTCACCAGGTGGGGGAAGTTTTCATTATTTCTTCAAAGAGGTTTTCAGTATCTTGTTCTCTCTCTTCTAGCACCCTCATAATTCGAATGTTGGTATGCTTGAAGTTGTCCCAGAGGCTCCTTACATTATCTTCAAAACATTTTTTTTCTTTTCTAGTTGGTTCTGTTTTGCTTCTTTGTATTTCAAATCTTTGACTTGATTCTTGTGATCATCTAGTCTGCTGTTGGAGCTCTGTATAATATTTTTTATTTTAGTCAGTGTATGCTTAATTTCTAGTTGGTGCTTTTTCATATCCTTGAGGGTCTCACTAAATTTATTGGCCTTTTCTAGGACATTCTTGAAAAACCTTATAACCGTGGTTTTGAACTCTATATTCAGTAGTTTGTTTTCCTCCATTTCTTTCATTTGTGACCTGTTTCTTTGTGTCTGCATTTTGGCTGCTTTCCTGAATTAATCGAGTGGCTTTGTGTGCTATAGTGCTAAGTGGCTCAGCCTCCCTAGTTACCTGAGGTGGACACTCTTGGTGCACCCCTTTGTGGGCTGTGTACACAGTCTTGTTATAGTTAAGCCTTGATTATTATTGGTATCACTGGGGGGAATTGACCTCCAGGCTAATTGGCTGTGAGAATCAGTTGTGTCTATGATGGGAGAACTTCTGTTCTGGAGACATCCTTATGAGACAAGACTTGCTTCAGTGGGGCTTTGGTGCTCACTGAGTCTGCCCCCTGAGTGTGTCCCTTATGAATCTGAGGAGTTTAATCTGGATGGTCCCATTCTGATCCCTATGTATACTGGCTCTTGGATCTCCACAGAGGTGCTAATTTAGCCTCTGCCTGAGGTCACCCAGCAGGAGCTATGGAGAGATCTGCAGATTCCTCTTCTTTGTCTGTGTTTTGGAGGTGCCCAAATGAGGCCCAGCTGTGAAGCAATGCAAGCTGCTGCAGAGCCTTGGGCATTCTTTTGGATGTTCTGGGACTCACTGACTTAGCTGTAGGTAAGTTTAAAATTCAAATGACCAGGCCATTCATCTGTAAAAGTCTCTGTGCTCAGTTTGGATGGGACGGAGTCTCATGGCAGAGCAAACAGCTATAGCTTCATGGGGTGGGATCACAGGGCAGGGCAAACAGCAATGGCTTCCCATCAGCCCTGCCCTAAGAGGGCCCTGGTTCTCAGTGTCCTGTGATGATTGCTGCAAGCACCTCTGAGAGAAAGCCTTCCTTGAGTTCCACCCACTGCCACACAGTGCAGTTTCTCCCTGTATGAGTCTGGGTCCTCAGAGTCTTGCCCAGAACTGAAGTTCAGAGCAGTTGGGAGCTTTTGTCTCCCTCTTGATTGAGAAAGCCAGCCGATGCCATACTCAGTTGCCAGCCCTTTCCACGTGCACACGCCTCCGTACCTCTGCCTTCAGCAGTTCCTGTAAGTCTCAGTGTGCTTTTCTCTTTCCTTCTAGTTGCAGAATTTCCACTCATCCAGCCTTCTTGTGGTTCTGGATGATGTCTGTTTTTTCTTTTAGCTGTAGTTTTGAAATTGTTGTGCGAGGTAGCAATTTACGTGTTTACCTATGCCGTCATTTTGGTTTCTCTTCTTGACTTTTTTTTTTTAATTAAAGATTTTCAAGTTAGACTTTGTCATTTTAAAATAGTACAGGTCAATCATTAAGTAAAATTTCCCTCAATTTCTTATGATTAGATTAGGTTATGTATTGGACAGATAGACATGAAGGGATGCTGTGGCCTTCACAATGCACCATATCAGAAACACACAAGGTTGATTTATTCCAACATTGGTCATATTAATTTTGATCATTGGTTAAGGTAGTGGCTGGCCTTCAGGTTTCATCACTATAAAGTTACTATTGTTTCCCCTTTGGAATTTTTAAAAAAGTATATTTTTATTGATTTCAAAGAGGAAGGGAAAAAGAGAGAGAGAGAAGAGAGAGAGAGAGAAACATCAATGATGAGAGAGAATTATTGATTGGCCTCCAGCACACCCCACACTGGGGATCAAGCCTGCAACTGGGGCATGTGCCCT
Source organism: Lasiurus cinereus (assembly GCA_011751065.1). Lineage (NCBI taxonomy): Eukaryota > Metazoa > Chordata > Mammalia > Chiroptera > Vespertilionidae > Lasiurus > Lasiurus cinereus. The sequence goes on along the minus strand of JAAGEH010000046.1, from coordinate 579,610 downwards.
GACCAGGAATCGAATCCTGTCTTCCTGGTTCATAGGTCAACGCTCAACCACGCCAGCCGAGCTCTTTGTAGTTAGTAAGAATCTATGGGGAGATAGCTTGAAACTTTGTAAATATCCTGGTTTTCATCAAACTTTCATTCTCTAATGTCCATTGGTGGTTTTCCAGCTTCACTGTTTCTTCTTGTTGACATTTTACCACAAAGAAGAACTTTTCCTTTTCTTCTCATGTATGCATGTATATATATCTATGTATCTATGTATATCAGTTTGAATTCATAGACTTTTATTCTATTCATGGATTATATTCCATTACTATCCTCATTTATTTTGTTGACCAAATTGCCATGGATTTGACCAGTGGGAGTTTTATGTTTTTTCAGCCTATTATTATCTCATGTATTCACAGAGACACCCATAAACTTTTCTTTCAACTTGTAAACTTCCAACTTTGCCTGACATTGAATCAAAATTTTAAAGCTGAAGATAACATCAGATAACATGCTTTTCCCTGGTCCCTTTATTTCTATATGTGAGGACTCAGACACCAGAGAACTTAAACTTGTTCCAGATCATATTCTATGGCTTCTTACAGGCAGAACTTGAGCTGGAACCCAGGTATCTGGCTTTTAGTCCAGAGTTCTCCCTAAGAAGTTTCCAGCCTCCACATCATTGAGGAATCTTGTGTCCTTAGAGCTCTTGAGGCAGCTAGTATTCCCCACAGCCTGGAACTGATGGTCCCTGTGTTTACTGACAAGAGTTCTCAGACTGTTCTTGGGGATTTCACCATGCTCTTAACCTTGGCAATGGAGAAGAAGGTCCTTAGAGTTTTCAGAATTTTTATTATTGTGTAGAACAATTTCCAAGGGCCTTATGGTTCCCAAGGGTACAAACAACCAACACCTGCCAGTTTCTTACGGTTTACAATTTGCTGGTAGGTTTCCATGTAACATTGTGATGTGTATCTATGATCTGCTTTCCTAGTACCTCTTCCTTCTCCTTTTGTTACCATCTTTCAATGTTGGATGAGAGATCAGTCCCTCATTCAGAATCCATGTGATCTGGGAAGGGCTGACTTAGCCTGGTCAATCACATCACCATGGTAATTAATTAATTCAGGAATGGGTACGTGATTCCCACTGGGCCCTCGAGAGTCATCCCTGGCACTTTTGCTGAAACTATTGAAAACCAAGCACTTTATTTTCATTGGAATAGATAATTGCAAGGGACCAAATAACACGGAATTTCTGAGACCATCTTCGCTGCAATGTCAAAAGAACTTGCCTGAAAAATGAAGCCCAACACTAGAAAACAGAGCTGAGAAATATAGAGAAAAAATGCGTCCTGATTGACCTAAGTTAAGTCCCGATCCCACTCAGCCATCTACTCATGGACATTTTTAGTTATGACAGCCCAATAATTCAATGTTTTTGTTTTTTTATATTTATTATTTTTTATTAATTTTTTATACATATCTCCCCATTGCCCCCCCTCCCTCCCAGGCATACCCCAACCCCCCAGTGTCTGTGATCATTGGTTATGCTTATATGCATGCATACAAGTCCTTTGATTGATCACTTATCTACCTCACCTAACTTTAATCTTTCTGCTGTAATTTCACAGTCTGTTTGATGCTTTATGACTTTTGTCCTGAGAATTATCAGTCTACTCCCTTTCTGTGCTCCTGATTCTATTATATTCACCAGTTTATTCTGTTGATCAAATTTTTAATTCACTTAATTTTTAGATTCACTTGTTGACAGATATGTATTTGTTGTTCATAATTTTTTGTCTTTTACCTTTTTCTTCTTCCTCTTCTAAAAGAGTACCTTTCAGCATTTCATATAATACTGGTTTGGAGTTGATGAACTCCTTTAGCTTTTTCTTCTCTGTGAAGCTCTTTATCTGCCCTTCAATTCTGAATGATAGCTTTGCTGGATAGATTATTCTTGGTTGTAGGTTCTTGCTGTTCATCACGTTGAATATTTTTTGCCACTCCTGTCTGGCCTGCATCATTTCTGTTGAGAAATCAGCTGACAGTTGTATGGGTGCTCCCTTGTAGGTAATGAACTGGTTTTCTCTTGCTGCTTTTAATATTCTCTCTTTGTCTTTTGCTCTTGGTATTTTAATTATGATGTGTCTTGGTGTGGTCCTCTTTGGATTCCTTTTATTTGGGGTTCTGTGTGCTTCCTGGACTTGTAAGTCCATTTCTTTTACCAGATGTGGGAAGTTTTCAGTCATTATTTCTTTAAATAGGTTTTCAGTATCTTGCTCTCTCTCTTCTTTTGGCACCCCCACAATTCTGATGTTGGTACGCTTGAAGCTGTCCCAGAGGCTCCTTACATTATCTTCACATTTTTGGATTCTTTTCTATTCTTGCTTTTCCAGTTGAATGTTTTCTGCTTCTTTATATTTCAAATTTTTGACTTGATCCTTGCCTTTCTCTAGTCTGCTGTTAGGACTCTGTATAATATTTTTTATTTCAGTCAGTGTATGTTTAATTTCTATTTGGTCCTTTTTCATCTTTAGTTGGACCTTTTTCATCTCCTCTTGGGTCTCACTAAATTTATCCATCTTTTCTAGCATATTTTTGAAAAACCTTATAAGTGTGGTTTTGAACTCTATATCCAGTCGTTTTTTCCCCTCCATTTCTTTTGTTTGTGATCACTTCCCTTGTCTCAGCATTTTCACTGTGCCGGGGAAACTTCTGTGTTGAATTCAGCCTTATGATACCAGTCGCAAAACCGAAGAAGCCTCTATTGAGCTTGGGATGGGTGGAGTCTCAGGGCTTAAGGGACCGCCTTGCCTTCCAGTCGGCCCCGCCCTCCACGGCCCCTGAGTCTCATGTGACTGGGTAATGGCTGGAGCCGTCCTTGTGCCTCTAACCGCTGCCTTTCCAGCTCCCCTGCGCACCAGGACCACACGAGTCTAGGTCTCTAGGGTTTCGTCCGAAACAGGGGCTTAGTGGAGTCAGAAGTGGCACAGTTGGGAGGGTCTATCCCCCACCCACTCGCGAAAGCCAGCAGCACAATCAGCAGTCTGTCCTGCTCGCAGTGCCGTGCGCGCCACCAGGCCTTTGATCTTTTGTGACTCCCCTAAGTTTCCGTGCACTTCTCCCTTTTCACAGTCCAAACTCCCCCTGTATGAGTTTCGGCTGGATCTGGGGTTTAGTGTCGTAGGATAAGGGGTTCAATGCCTTTGAGAGTCTCCGTTTCCCTCCCGCCAGAGAAAGCCAGCCAGGTACTCTGGCACCATACCTCAGCTTTTTGCAGCTCCTCTGGGTCTCCGTGAGCCCCTCTCTTTCCTTCTAGTTGTAGAACTTCCACTCAGCCAGCTTTCTGTGGTTCTGGATGATGTCCGTTCTGTCTTTTAGTTGTAGTTTTGAAATTGTTGTGCGAGGCAGCAGTGTAGGTGTTTACCTATGCCGCCATCTTGGATTCTGCTCTAATTCAATGTTTTGCCTAAGCTGGTTTGAGTTCGGTTTCAGGCACTTGCAATGAAGAATTCTGACTACTATAGCTTCCTTTCATGCTAAGCTCCATCCCCAGAGCTTCAGACTCTCGAGGAAGATAAAGTAGTAGAGCCAGAAAGTGCCAAGCCAGATACTCTCCTGGCCAAGGTGTCCAAGGGACCCCAAAATTACTACTATCCTGGACTAATGAGTAGCTGCTCAGTGCCCATCATAAAGTTATAGGGGACATTGCTTCCCTGGGCCTTAGAATATCCCTCTGTTGATCTACTCTTGCATTTTCCTGCAGTTTCTAGTATATGCTTGAGTGTGTGTGTGTGTGTGTGTGTGTGTGTGTGTATGTGTGTTCCCTTTCCTCCTACCTGGCTGAATTAGGATCAAATGAGATGAGGTAGGCACTGTGCCTGGCACATACAGCAAATGCTCTTTCTCTTCCCCTTCCCTCCTCCTGATTCAGGATATGATTTAAGAATCTGTGATGTGTTCCAATTTTCAATGCCCTGGATAAATAATAGGGAGATGGAGTACAGTTGCCAGAAACTTGCACTAGTTTTAATTAATTTTATCTATTTAGAGTGAGATATTTCAAAGTCATTGAATACATTTATGTCACATATGTTTATGTAAATCAGTATTTTTCTTTCGAGCTGACAACTGGAGTCCTTGTTTTGTTCATGATGCTACTGCAGAGGCCAAATATGCCATATTTTCTCAAGTGATGGCTGCCAACTCCCCGAATGTCATTATAGCTATGGCATTTCACACGGGGCAAGCTACGGTGGTGAGTGTGGCCAGTAATCATCTTCAGACCCATTATCATTTTCTTCATTATTTTTTTCTGATATTTTTATTTATTAACTTTTTACAGAAAGAGAGAGAGAGAGATCAATTTGTTGTTCCACTAATTTTTGTATTCATTGGTTGATTCTTGTATGTATCCTGACTTGGGGATTGAGCCCATAACCTTGGCATATCAGGATGATGTTCTAACCAACTGAGCTACCCAGTCAGGGATATCCTCTTTATTTTTATAATATATTTTATTTTTCTTTATTAAAGTTATAAGAATAATTCATGCTTACAAATAATACATAGTTTATAAAAAATTTAATTTTCTTATCCATTCCAACCCCTCCCTCTGAAGTAACCAAGGTCATCAAATTCCTGTGTGTCCTTCTATATTTTCCCCATATACACAGTTTTCCACATTATTCCACACATACATATTATCCCCACTTTTTTATATATGTAAACATATATCAACTTATAGGCTACCCCTTTAAAATTTTTTAAATACAAAATAAGATCATATTCTGTAACTTGCTTTTTTAAAAAACCTAATAATCACTTTTCAAGTCAATGCATGTAGATATAATTCTTTCTTCTTCACAGCGGCATTGTTATACATTGTATGGATATAGCATGATTTATTTAACTAATCTATTAAAAATTTTTTTCAGGTTATTTATATCCTTTTTTGCTATTACATATAATTCTGAAACAAATACTCTTTTTTAAAAATATATATTTTATTGATTTTTTTACAGAGAGGAAGGGAGAAGGAATAGAGAGTTAGAAACATCGATGTGAGAGAAACATTGATCAGCTGCCTCCTGCACACCTCCCACTGGGGATGTGCCCGCAACCAAGGTACATGCCCTTGACCGGAATAGAACCTGGGACCTTTCAGTCTGTAGGCTAACGCTCTATCCACTGAGCCAAACAGTTTTGGCTGACATAAATACTCTTGTAAATATATTTATTTATATTCCAGGAAACATTTGGTTATTCTCTTTGCCCCAGGTGCTCCATGTGAGGGACACTTACTTTATTGATATTTACTTGGTTTGTCAGTCTGTTCACACAAGAAAACATCTTAACTCTCTTTCGCAAGGCAGGTGTTTAGCAGAGCTCTGTTTAAAAAACACCATTCTGTGGATGCAGAACCTGGCCTCAGGTGTAAGATCAGCCTTTCTCTAGCCCTGATCAGATTTCTCTGTCCCTCCCATTCGCCCTGCCCTGTCGTGCCCTCTGCATCCCAGCAGCCTCCACAGTCCATGATGAGATGATTGGAGTTAAAGGGCTTTGAAATCCAAATAAGTGAGATAATCAATCTCTGCCCTCCAGGGATGCAGGGCAGAGGCTGTGGCTACTGAATGGGCTCAGCAGCACGGTGTGTCTACTAAGTACTTAATTAATATGAAATAAGAACAATAAATCCAGTGGCTGAAGTGATCCCTTTAAAGTTCCGGTCAACTCTGAGCCATCTGAGAAGAATGAATGGAATGGTTAATTGACTCATAGATAATCCCAAGCCTCATCTTCATAGTTATATGTTCAGACTGTGTGTGTGTGTGTGTGTGTGTGTGTGTGTGTGGCACAAGGGAAATGGAGCAGTGAAACAGCTACCGGGAAGTGGAAGAGAAAAATCAGGAGTTCTGAGTGAGACGTTCATAGATGTCTCATAAGCAACGTGTGAATCACAAAGTGTCAAGTCTGCCAGAGGGCCTGGTCAGTTACCAACATGAAGACCTAAGAACTGGTCTCCTTGGGGGCTCCTCCTGACCTGGGTGGGGTGAGAGGGAGGCCCTTGGAGAAGAGATGACTCTAGGTCTACAGCCATCTCACCAGAGATGCCCCAGCTTTCCCTATGAGGTTATTCCCAGACTAGAACACAACATCAGTGTTTCATTCCACGGGAGGGTGTGGGTGCGTTTCAGTAAAAAAGTGATCTCACCACATGCCTGAGGAGGAAGAAAAACGGACCCACTCTGTGCCAGTGGGCAGAGGTCTGGGGTGGGGGTAGGTGGTCAGAACATCCTGTCCCCACCTGGTTTTGCCATAAGCCAGCTCTATGACTCGGGGACCACGGGGTTGGCTTTCTCTGCCAGTTTTCTTTCTTTAAGAGAAGGGTTGAAATTTAGGGTCCTAAGATTGTGGCTATCTCCGATTCTGAAAACAACCCCGTCAGCCTGAAGAATTTGACACTGCTGCTCCTCAGATAGTGGGTTTCGGCAGGAAGGGGGACAGATGGCTTTCTCTGGACCAGGTTCAGAAATGTGGTGTGTGATGTATGGTGTGAATGGAGCCTGGTGCCTTTTAAATACAGCTTCGCCCTGGGAGTGCTCTGCCCTCCGCTGTGCTGTCTGGCTTTCATTCACATTCCAGCGTCACTGCGGGCATGAGCAGCCCTGGCAGGCTGCACACGGGAACACACACACACACACACACACACACACACACACACACTCACGCTCCATGACTCACAGACTGACAGGATCATTGCACACATGGAATGACTCACCGGGGACCTTTACACACGCAGGCTCACACTCACGGAGACCTGTGGACTGGCCCCAGCCCACAGAGATGGGCACTCCCACGGGAGCCTTGGAGGTTGAGGATCGCACTGGCGTCTGCAAATGATTTGCGTTCTTGGCTCTTTGGAACTGCCTGTTCTTTGTCTTTCTGTGCGCACTGCTCAACCCCTTCCTTCCCTTCCGTCCCCGACTTGGCTGGTTTTGCTCTCTTGCTCTAGTGCTCCTCAGGCAGTTTCCTGAACGGAACCCCGCCATCTCCAAGGCCCTCCCCAGGTCCGAGGCTCTTTGTCTTTAATACGCTGTAGCCTGGAGGAGTCCTTTCCCCAGGGGGTCTCATCCCTTCTCTGACCTGGGTGCGTCTCTCCTCCTGGCTTCCTCACAGGGTCTTGGCAGAAGGGTCTCCCGGACCTGTGCCCTCACGGAAGAGGGGACCTGCCAGCCCCTCTGGGGTATGGTCTCTGAGAACACACCTTCTCTTCCCAGGAGCCAGGGCAGAAGGAAGTGTGGGGCCTCTGGAGGACCCATCTCTGGGCCCAGCTGTTTCTGAAGGTGCAGAGAAGAATAGGTGCTGCACCCCTGAAGGCAGATAATGGGCTGCAGGCCTTGGTTCTTCCGAGGTGCCTGCCCCACAGTGGGAACAAATCGGGGTGGGGGAGACTGCAGAGGAAGGAGGGGCTTGCTGCCAGCCGAGATCTGTGTGTGGCGGTTGCTGACCTGCCTTCCCTGCAGGGAAAGGGAAGATAGGAGCAGAACACTTGTTTCTTCCACTTTCCCTTGGGTGTCCCTCCAAGATGAGAGAGAATGGAATGGATTCTGATGGAGAGCACAGGCCTGGATCAGGACCCCCAGGCATTTGCCCAAGTTATTCATAGCTCTATGGCCCTGGGCGTGTCATTCCTGATGACTCTTTTGGCCGTCAGATGTGGTGGTGGGACTCCGGTGGGATTAGAGATGTGACTGTTGTTTCTTGGCACACTCCTCTGTCCAGGAGAGAGGATGGTGGCACCTTCTCTGCAGATCGCCCCTCCACAGCTGGGCACTGAGAAGGTTCACGCCTGAGGAGGTGCTGGTTCAGTGATGCTGAGACCCAGGGCCTGCAAACATGGGAACTCTTAGCTCTCGCTGGCTGCGTTTAGCTGAGGATGAAATGCCCTCTTTCAACGCTGAAATCTGAAGAGTCTAGTAAGCCTGAGGGTGTTTTTCTCCCCCTGCTACTTGTGTGACCCCCTTCTCGTCATCTGAAGTTCTAGATTCCAGAGGGCCCTGTCGTGTCTTACCGGACAGAGTCTTTACTCAAGCCTGTACCTGCCTCGGCCTATCCTCTGCTCCCCTCCCCGAGTCAACATCAGAAAAGCCTTCCTCAGCAAACTGAGAGAGATTTCCCGTTATCTCCTTGCTTCTAGCGGATCTGCTGACGTTGGATTTCAGGCTGCTCTACCTAGAATAGCTAAGATTATCTTGGAGATACCGTGGCAGGCTCGGCAGGCCCCAGCCTGCTTCTGCCAAGAGCCTCAGTCCCTCAGGGGAGAAGCTCTAAGATGAAGACGACAGGGCTGCTCTGAACACACCGTGTTGAGCGTTCAGTCGAAGTAGGCAGAAGTTTCTTGTCAAATTCTTAGCTTCTGCATATAATAACCCTCCAGAGGACGTGTTGCGAGAGCAGAGAGGCTACGCTCTACTTAAACCTGCCTGGGTGTGGGGGAGGACCAATCAAACGTGTATGTCCGTCCACCGTAACGGGGCAAACCATCCACCGCCGTAAGTGTTGTTTGCGCCTCTGCTCCAGGGAAATGTGATCTATGGAAACCTAACACAATGTTTACTTACCTCTCAGTTAAATATTTAACGTGCATAGCTCTTACCATGTGCCAGACAGGCCTCCAAGCATTTTTCCACAATATTAACATTTATTTTTATAAAACCCTTCTGAGGTAGGTACCTTTATCCCCGTTACATTGATGAGGCTCCCAGGAAAGAGCTTACCTGGTGTGCAGGGTTCATGGGCGGTGGGCGTGGCGCTCCACCCCACGCCACCTGCCTTGGGAAATCAGCCCCCGACCCCAGCTCTCCCCGCTATTTGGTAGACAGTTAGTTGTTCCTGGTCAGTTTTTTAGGGTTTTTTTTTTGAGGGCAACTAGGATGCTTGACTACTGGTGGGGTGAGGAGAAGCGATGAACACCTCACACCTCTGTTCAGGCCCAGGTCCACAACTGAGGAGTCCCCGTTGTCTTGGCCCAGGCCTGACCCTTCCCTGGCTCCCAGCAAGCAGCGACCCCAGAGAGAGCGAAGAAGCTGCTGCTCTTTCCCTAACCGCCTCCAACCCGCTCCGGGGGAGTCCTGCGAGCCATTGTTCTCCCAGCCCCGGCGCTTGGGCCTCTTCTGGCAAGAACCGTGGGGTCCTCTTATTTACCCATTAACAATTAAGCTCTAGGTATTTAACATATAAACACAGAAAACATCAGCATAATTACAGCAACGATTTCAAAAGCTCTTTGGCAAGGAAGGGCCTGGATATTTACTTAACAAAAGAATTCCTTACTTTAGTCTTTAGTAAATAATTCACAATAAGACTTAACTAGCCAGCTTCTGCAGTAAATTAGAAACATTCTTTTGCTCACTAAGGGTATGGCTTGCGTTTCTACAAACTGTGACTCACACACCACTTTTGAAGAGAATATCCAAACTTTCTTCTGAGGACTCTGTTCCCACATTACCTTCGGATATTTCTCACTTGTTGATAGAGTCCCTCTCTGAGCAAAGAAAGACGGTGTGAGTGAGTGTGTGTGTGTGTGTGTGTGTGTGTGTGTGACCTTAGATTCTGAAATTCTACCATAAGTGATGCTTTCCTTTGTTTTAAGCTTGATTTCTACACATGGCTTTCTTTTCCCATCCACGGAGAGTGTATGTTCCAAGTAATGACCCCTTGTGATTGGAGGGCCTTAAACCAGTCTAATAAGTCCAGAGTCCTCGGGAAGAGGAGGGCGGCGGAGGAGAATACACTAGTGGGTTTTTGGAGGCAGGAAGGATATCCACCTGTCCGTTCATTTATTTGCTCTTTTAGTTATTCATAACGACTCTTATATTTCTAGCATGGCCAGGCATTTGGGATACAAAAATAAATAAGAAAATAATATAGTCTGAAAGACAGACAAATAGTTAAGCTACACAGTTAAGCAAGGTGGAACGTCAGGATGGAGCGCTTGGTTCTCCTTGGCCCAGGATTAGTGTAGATGGATTAGGCAGGGGGACAGTGTTAGGGAAAGTTTCACAGAGATGACAGTTGAGTTCCAAAAGATGAGGAATAATAATAACAATGTTTAAACACTTGGACACATATTGTATTTACTAGGTGCCTGTGGGAACCTCTTTCCATATCCTGCGTGGTTCAGGGTTCCCGGTTCAGGGTTCGGGTTCTGAAGGAGGCCGCACGCAAATGAAAAGAGAGACTAGAAAACATTAATTTGGCGATATTGGGGGGCCAGGCGGGAGCCTTCCTCTAGTGGAAAGGACTGCCACTTGCTCTGGCCTTTTTCTCCCTTTTATTAAGGCTTTTGGGCACACCCCTAGCCTTTAGGCAGGAAATAACAAAAACAGAAATTAACAGGAAAAAAACAGGTAGAGGCTGCTTCACCTAACAATGTTTCAACTAAACAGTGAGTAATTAGCTCTGACCTTTCAGAGCAGTTAAGGTTGACCAGCCTTCTGGCCTCCTGTGTACATCCATTTAGTGAGTATAATGTTTGGTTTCAGACAGGTGCCCAGCATTATACTAAGCATTTTACATTTTCATTTGTGCAACCCTCACAAAAATACTATTATCATTATCCTTATGTTACTGGTAAGGAGACGGAGGCTCAGAAAAGGGAGGTGATTTTTTTCTAAGTCACAGAGCTAGAGAGCAGCAGAAAGGGGAGCAGAGCCTGGCCAGCCAGCTGCAGGGCTCTCACTGCTGGTATGTATTACTGTGTGCCGCGGCAACGATTATTTTGATTATGAAATACTTCACATATTTTTTAAAAACACAAAGACTAACATGATGAAGTCCCATGCATCCATTATCCATCTCCACCAAATTCTCATTTTGCCCTGCTTGCTTTGTTTTTCTGAAAAAGAAAATAAATCACACACGCAATTTAGTGTGTTGTACCCTGAACACGTTCCTCTCTTTTCCCCCCGAGATAGGACCTCGATGGAGTTTGTGTTTATTTTTCCTAGGCGTGCTTTTATACATTAAAGCATTTGTATAGATCCATCAACAGTATCTAAATGTCTAAGCTGATTTCACATAGATCTAAGTTCATTTATTTAAAATAGCTTATCATGAAATACCCTTTAAAATATGGCATAGTATTTCAGTATAAATAATTTACCAGGTATTAATTCTGTAACTTTAAAAAATGTTTTGCTATTATAGACAACGTTGCAAATGATCCTTCTCGGGCCTGTGCTTTGTTGTGTCCCTATGAGAATTTTAGGAGGCATTGCTGGTTGTAGGGAAGAGGAGTGGGAAGATGGAGGGGAGGGGGAAGGTGGCAGGCCCATTTTTAGCTCCAGCTTGTGAAATTCCACTCCAGGGGATGAGGCAGCTGTAGTCTTACCTGCAGTAAGAGAAGAGTCCTGTTGTCTGCAGCCTCCCCAATACAGTGGTACCTCGAGATACGAGTTTAATTTGTTCCGTAACCTTGAGGCGTGGGAAACTCTGAGACGCTCGAGTCTCGGTAAACTGGTAGGTCGTGTGCAGCCAGCCGATCCTCGCGATTACTCCTATCTCAACTGTTGCTCGTATTTCAAAGCAAAAATCGCTCGCTTGATGGCTCGTATCTCAAAAATCTCGTATGTTAGGGCACTCGTATCTCGAGGTACCACTGTACTTGCTTTCATCACACGTTAGATACCAAATGACTTCTTACTATTATTTTAATTGCATTCTCTGATGACTAGGGAAACTTAGTATCTTTCCAGTTTGAATACGGGTGTGTTTTTTTCTGTATATTTCCTATTTACTTTCTTTAAAAAAATATATTTTATTGATGTTTTTACAGAGAGAAAGGAAGAGGGATAGAGAGTTAGAAACATCGATCAGCTGCCTCTTACATACTCCCTACTGGGGGATGTGCCTGCAACCAAGATACATGCCCTTGACCAGGGACCCTTGAGTCCACAGGCCGATGCTTTATCCACTGAGCCAAAACCGGTCAGGGCCTATTTGCTTTTGTCCATTTTGATACTTATTAATTTGGCTTTTCCTGAATTGATTTATTTTTCAATTTTAAGAATTAGAGTAAAATTGACTTTTTTGAGGAGGGGCGCTGGTAATTTTGAGTTTTAAGATATGTGTAGGTTCATGGAATTCCCATAGCAATTGGGTTAGAGAACAGTTTCATTACCCCAAGAAACTATTACTTTATTAATTCAATGTCTTACTAGATATGGATTGGGTTATCTATCTCTTCTTAGGGAAGCTTTGGTCATTTGTGGCTTTCAAGAAATTGCTTCATTTTTATCTAAGTTGTCATATTTGTGTAGAGTTGTTATTATTCTTTAATGTCTGAGAGGTCTACAGTGATATCCTCTCTTTCATTCCAGATATTGGTAATTTGTGTGTTTCTTCCCCCTCCCCCTAGCCTCTTTATTTGTCTGGCTAGAGATTTATCAGAGTTATTGACAATTTTTAAAAATCAGCTTTTCATGTCATCATTGGTTATCTCTATTGTTGTTTTAAATTTCATTGATTGCTTTATTCTTTCCTTTCTTCTGATTGTTTTTGGTTTACTTTGCTCTTCTTTTTCTAGTTTCTTAAACTGGAAGTTTAGACTTAAAAATTTATTTCAAATATAAGCATTTGACAGTATGTATTTACCTCTAAATACAGCTTTAGCTGCACCCCACACATTCTGATATGTTTCATTTAGGTCAAAATATTTTCTAATTTCCCTTGAGAGATTCTCTTTGACCCATGGATTATTATAATATTTAGTTTTCAAGTGTTTGGAGGTTTTCCAGTTATCTTTCTGTTATTGATTGCTACTTTAATTTCATTATAGTCATACTTTGTATGATTTCAAGTCTATTAAAGTTATTAAGGTTTGTTTTATGACTCTGCGTATAATCTATCATAGTGACTGTTCTATGGTCTTTGACAAGAATGCATATTATGTTATTGTCGGGGAGAGTGTTCCATAAATGTCAACTGAATCCAGTTGGTAGATGGAATAGTTCAGTTCTCCTATATATTAGATGATTTTCTGTTGGCGTATTCTATCAATTATTGAGAAAGGAGTGCTGAAGTCCTCAAATATAATTGTGGATTTCTCTAATTCTTTCAATACTGTTAGCTAGCCTTTGTTGCATGTATTTTGAACCTCTTTTGTTTGGTACATACATTTAAAATTGCTATGTCTTCTTGATGAGTTTACTCTTTTGTTATTATGCATTGCCCTGCTTTATTCCTGGAAATTATCCTTGTTATGCATACTTTTTTTGTCTAATATTAATACAGCCATACCAGCTTCCTTTTGATTAGTGTTTGCATGGTTTATCTTTTCCTATTCTTTTATTTTTAACTTGCCTATATTATAAAATTATAGACAGCAAGTAATTGGGTTTTGTTAGTTTGTCTGTTTTTAAATCTAATTTGATAACCCCTGTCTTTCAGACCACTTTCATTTCATATAAGTATTAATGTGTTTGAAATCAGATCCGCATTTTTTAGTATTTTGTACCCTATTTTAATTTACTGTTGAGTTTCACACTATATTTCTTTGTATATTTAAAGTTTTTCAGTGGTTGCTCAGGGATTATAACAAAAGCCCCCAACTGCTCTGAACTCCAGTTCTGGGTGAGACTCTGGGGACCCAGACTCATACAGAAGGAAACAGGACTCTCTGGCAGTGGGTGACACTCAAGGATGGCTTACTCAGAGGTGCTTGCAGCGATTACCACATGACACTGAGTCCCTGGGGCCTCTTAGGGTAGGGCTGAAGGGAAGCCATCCAAGCTGAGCATATGAATGGCCTGGTTCTTTGAATTCTAAACTTACCGAATAAACAGCAGCTGAGTCAGTGAGACTCAGAACATCCAAAAGAAGGCCCAAGGCCCCACAGCAACTTGCATTGCTTCACAGCTGGGCCTCATCTGGGCACCTCCAAAACCCAAAAAAAGAAGAGGAATCTCCATAGCTCCTGCTGGGTGACCTCAGGCAGAGGCTAAATTAGCACCTTCTTGGAGATCCAAGGGCCAGTGTACCCAGGGGTCAGAGTAGGACCATCCAGATTACAACTCCTCAGATCCATAAGGGACACACTCAGGGGGCAGACTCAGTGAGCACCAAAGCCTCACTGAAGCAAGTCTCCAGCACAGAAGTTCTCTGATCATAGACACAGCTGATCCTTACAGCTAATGGGCCTGGAGGTCAATTCTTCCCAGTGATACCAATAACAATCAAGGCTTAATTACAACAAGGCTATGCACACAGCCCAGAAAGAGGTGCACCAAGAGTGTCAACCTCAGGTAACTGGGGAGGCTGAGCCACTAGGCCCTATAGGACACCTAGCACACAAAGCTACTCTATCAACTCAGGGAAGCAGCCAAAATGTGGAGACAAAGAAACAGGTCATAAATGAAAGAAATGGAGGAAAGCAAACTACTAGATATAGAATTTAAAACCACAGTTATCAGTTTTTTCAAGAATTTCCTAGAAAAGGCCGATAAATTTAGTGAAACCCTCGAGGATATGAAAAAGGACCAACTAGAAATTAAGCATACACTTACTGAAATTAAAAATAATATACAGAGATCCAACAGCAGATTAGAGGATGGCAAGAATCAAGTCAAAGATCTGAAATACAAAGAAGCAAAATAGAACCAACTGGAAAAGCAAAAAGAAAACAGAATCCAAAAATGTGAAGATAGTGTAAGGAGCCTCTGGGACAACTTCAAGCATACCAACATCAGAATTAATGGGGGTGCCAGAAGAAGAGAGAGAGCAAAATACTCAAAACCTATTTGAAGAAATAATGACTGAAAACTTTCCCCACCTGGTGACATAGACTTACAAGTCCAGGAAGTGCACAAAACCCCAAACAAAAGGAATCCAAAGAGGACCACACCAAGACACATCATCATTAAAATGCCAAGAACAAAAGACAAAGAAAGAATATTGAAAACAGCAAGAGAAAAACAGTTAGTTACCTATGAGGGAGCACCCTATGATTTTCAGCTGATTTCTGAACAGAAACTATGCAAGCAGGAAGGGAGTGGCAAGAAATATTCAAAGTGATGAATAGCGAAAACCTACAACCAAGATTACTCTACCCAGCAAAGCTATCATTCAGAATTGAAGGGCAGATAAAGAGCTTCACAGATAAGAAAAAGCTAAAGGAATTCATCAGCATCAAACCATTATTATATGAAATGCTGAAAGGTATCCTTTAAAAATAGAAAGAAGAAAAAGGTAAAGATAATAATTCTGAACAACAAATACCTATCTATCAACAAGTGAATCTAAAAGTCTAGTGAAAAAAAAAATCTGATGAACAGAATAATCTGGTGAATATAATAGATTCAGGGGCATAGAAAGGAAATAAACTGATAATCCTGGAGGGGAGAAGGGTGTGGGGGGTGTGGGAAGAGACTGGACAAAAATCATACACCTATGGATTAGGACAGTGGGGGCGGGAAGGGGGATTAAGGGCATGGGCTGTGGTAGGAACCGAATGAAGGGGAGCTATGCGGGCAGGGGGGGAGGGAAGGAACAACTGTAATAATCTGAACAATAAAGATTTAAAATAAAAAAATTTAAAAAGGAAAACAACAACAACAACAACAAAACAGAATGTCTCTATTTCACTCTCATTCTTAAAGATTATTTTCACTGAATATAGAACTCTTTTTGTTAAATTGAGGTGAAGTTCACACAATATATAATTCACCATTTTAACCATTTTGATGTGTCTAGTTCAGTGGCTTTTAGTACATTCATAATGTTGTGCAACCATCGTCACAATCTAATCTTCACTACCCGCAAAAGAAATTCCATCAAGCACTTATTCCCTATTTCACCCTCCTCCAAGCCTCTGGAAACCACTAATCTGCTCGTTGTCTCTATAGAGTTGCCTATTCTGGACATTTCTTATAAATGTGATCGTAAAAAATGTGACATTTTATGTTTGGCTTTTTGCACTTAGCATAATGTTTTCAAGGTTTATCCACGTCATAGCATGTATCAGTACTTCATTCTTTTCTATGATTGAATAATATACTATTGTATGAATACATCACATCTTGTTTATCCATTCATCAGTTGACTGACATTTGGGTTTTTCTCACCCTTTGGCTATTATGAATAATGATGCTATGAACATTCGTGTACAAGTTTTTTGTTTGAACACCTGTTTTCAATTCCTTTGGATATATACCCAGGAATGGAATTGCTAGGTCATATAATAATTCTATGTTTAACTTTGTGAGGAACTGCCAAACTGTTTTTCCACAGTGGCTGCACTATTTTATATTCCCATCAGCAATGTATGATGTTTTCAATTTTTCCACATCCTTATAACACTTGTTATTTTCTGTTTATTTTTATTTTAGCCATGGGTGTGAAGTGGTATCTCAATGTGTGTGTGTTTTTTAATTTGCATTTTCTTACTGCTAATAATGCTGAACATTTTTTTTAACTTTTTAAAAATATACTTTATTGATTTTTTACAGAGAGGAAAGGAGAGGGATAGAGAGTTAGTAACATCGATGAGAAAGAGACATTGATCAGCTACCTCCTGCACGCCTCCTACTGGGGATGTGCCTGCAACCAAGGTACATGCCCTTGACCGGAATCGAACCTGGGATCTTTCAGTCCGCAGGCTGATGCTCTATCCACTGAGCCAAACCGGTTTCCGCGATGCTGAACATTTTTTTATGTGCTTATTGGCTGTTAGTATAACTTTGGGGGGGCAATATCTATTCAAATTTTGCCATTTTTTGAATTGCATTGTTTTTCTTTTTGTTGTTGAGTTGCAAGAGTTCTTTATATGTCTTAGCTACTAGATAATTAAGAATATATTTTCTCTTATTCTGTAGGTTATTTTTTCATTTTCTTGATATTATCTTTTCTAAAAAATATATTTTATTAATTTTTTTATAGAGAAGAAGAGAGAGAGAGAAAATGTGTTAGAAACATCGATGAGAGAGAAACATCAATCAGCTGTCTCCTGCACACCCTTTACTAGGATGTGCCCACAACCAAGGTACATGCCCTTGACGGAATCGAACCCAGGACCCTTGAGTCTGCAGGCCAACACTCAATCCACTGAGCCAAACCAGTTAGAGCTTGATAGTATCTTTTGATGTCCAAAATTTTTTAATTTTAATAAAGTCTAATTTATCTATTATCTTATAATTTTGTGTTATATCTAAGACTCCATTACCAAATCTAAGAGCACAGAGACTTATACTTGTTTTATTCTAAGAGACTTATTGTTTTAGCTCTTATATTTAGATCTTTGACCCTTTTGAGTTCATTTTTTGCATTGGTGTGAGGTAAAGGCCCAATTTCATTTTTTTTTTGCATCTGGTTATCTAGTTATTATTTGTTGAAGATGATTCTTTCTCCATTATCTTCCATCCCAGTAAAAATTAATTAAATATAGACATATTGGTTTATATCTAGGCTGTCAGTTCTATTCCTTTGAACTATGTATTTTTCTTATGCCAGTACCACACTGTTTTGATTCCTGTAGCTTTGTAGTAGGTGTAGAAATAGGAAAATATGAATCCTGCAATTCTGTATGAATCCCGGGGTCAGTTTGTCCATTGCTGTCAAAATACACAATAGGTATTTTGATAGGGCTTACATCGAAATAGATATAAATATGCATTGAGTTCTTGGTTCACAGGTTTTTCCATTCAGCACTTTAAAAATGTTGGTTCTCCTTCTGGCCTCCATGGTTTCTAATGAGAAATCTGCAGTCATTTAAACCAGAGAGTAACCCAAAATGGGACCTTGCCCAACACTCTGTATCACTGTGCCTGTCTGAGTTTTGGCACCTGTAATAGCATGCCTCACTTCATTATTGCCTAGGGGCTGTGGTGGATGAGGAAGAGAGAGAGAGAGAGAGAGAGAGAGAGAAAATAGTGAACCTTTTCTGATGCAATTAGTCCTCTTTCCCCTTCCTCAGGTCAGAAATAGTAGGTTTTTCTTGGAGTTCTTCCTATCCTCATCTTTATAAATTTTATTTTATTTTTATTTTCCATCAAAGAGTTTATTTTCAGAGAACATTTATGGCTTTATCTTCAGGTTTAATCAGAGGTTGTGTTGGCCAAAATTCTTGTATTGACATTTGTCTTTGAAGTCAACAATCTCCTTTTTCTAATTTTTAATCTATTTTATTGCACATTTCTTTCATTTGTGATCTCTTCCTTTGTCTCCTTTTTTTTTTTTAACATAACTTATATGCTTTTTAATTCTTTTTTATTGTTTAAAGCATTACAAATAGTAGTACATATGTCTTCTTTTTCTGTCTTCATCTTTTACGTACTTCTGGATTTTGGGCTTTTTTCAGGCCAGAAAATATTAAAGAGGAGAAAATGGTAATCTTGTCACTGGTTGGATAGAACTTTGAAGTTTGGTGTCTTTCTCTAGTCTGCTGATTACCATTTATTTTTCAGTGTCTTTTTAAAATTTTATTTAATAAATCTTTATTGTTCAGATTATTATAATTATTCCTTTTTTTTACTCCCATAGTTCCCCTCCACTCAGTTCCCACCCTACCCTCTGCCCTTACCCCCCCTTCCCATTATCCTCATCCACAGGGATACAATTTTTGTCCAGTCTCTTCCTGCACCCCCCTCATCCCTTTCCCCTCTGAGAATTGTCAGTCCCTCCTTTTCTATGCCCTTGATTCTATTATATTCACCAGTTTATTCTGCACATCAGATTTTTAATTCACTTGATTTTTAGATTCACTTGTTGATATGTATTTGTTGTTCATAATTTTTATCTTTACCTTTTTCTTCTTCTTCCTCTTCTTAAAGAGTACCTTTCAGCATTTCATATAATACTGGTTTGGTGTTGATGAACTCCTTTAGTTTTTTCTTACCTGTGAAGCTCTTTATCTGATCTTCAATTCTGAATGATAGTTTTGTTGGGTAGAGTAATCTTGGTTGAAAGTTCTTGCTATTCATCACTTTGAATATTACTTGCCACTCCCATCTGGCCTGCATAGTTTCTGTTGAGAAATCAGCTGACAGTTTTATGGGTGCTTCCTTGTAGGTAATTAATTATTTTTCATTTGCTGCTTTCAATATTCTCTTTTTGTCTTTTTGCTCTTGGTATTTTAATGATGATGTGTCTTGGTATGGTCCTCTTTGGATTCCTTTTGTTTGGGGTTCTGTGCACTGTAAGTGAATTTCTTCCACCAGATGGGGGAAGTTTTCACTCATTATTTCTTCAAATAGGTTTTCAGTATCTTGCTCTCTCTCTTCTTCTGGAACCCCCATAATTCTGATGTTGGTATGCTTGAAGTTTTTCCAGAGGCTCCTTACACTATCTTCAAATTTTTGGATTCTTTTTGCTTTTTGCTTTTCTAGTTGAGTGCTTTCTGCCTCTTTGTATTTCAAATCTTTGACTTGATTCTTGTGTTCCTCTAGTCTGCTGTATAATATTTTTTATTTTAGTCAGTGTATGTTTAATTTCTAGTTGGTCCTTTTTCATTTCCTCTTGGGTCTCACTAATTTTATCCATTTTTTTTCTAGGAAATTCTTGGAAAACCTTATAACTGTGGTTTTGAACTCTATATCCAGTTGTTTGTTTTCCTCCATTTCTTTTGTTTGTGATCTCTTCCTTTGTCTTCACATTTTTGCTGCTTTTCTGAGTTGGGAGAGTAGCTTGTGTGCTAGGTGTCTTATATGGCCCAATACCGCCGCCTCCCCAATTACCTGAGGTGGATTCTCTTGGTGCACCCCTTTGTGGACTGTGTGTACAGCCTTGTTGTAGTTAAGTCTTGATTGTTGTTGGTTATCACTGGGGGGAATTGACCTCTAAGCCAATTGGTTGTGAGGATCAGCTGTGTATACACCAGGAGAACTTCTGTGCTGAGTCAGTCTTATGATATAAGACTTGCAAAATTACAAAAGCCTCTGTGCTCAGCTTGGACGGGACAGAGTCTCAGGGCTGAGTAGACAGCCTTGGTTTCCTGTCAGCATGGCCCCTGGGTCTCAGTGTTCCTCGGTAATCGCTGCAGCCCTCTCTGTGCACACTCATGCTTGTGTGCCTCCAGACCTCTGCCTGAGTTTCTGTGTGCTCCCGTATGAGTCTGGGTCCCCAGGTTCTCACCCGAAACTGAGGTTCAGTATAGTCGGAACTGGATTTCAGTGCAGTTGGGAGGTTCTATCTTCTTCCCACTAGAGAAAGCCAGCAGCACAAATCAGCAGTCAGTCCTATGTGCGCACACTTGTGCGCACGCCTCCAGACCTCTGCCTTTTGTGGCTCCCCTAAGTTTCCATGCACTCCTCCCTTTTCATGACAGACCAGACTCCCCCTGTATGAGTCTCACCCAGAACTGGGGTTCAGTGCAGTTGGAACTGGGTTTCAGTGCAGTTGGGAATTTCTGTCTCCCTCCTGCTAGAGGAAGCCAGCCAGGCACTCTACCACCTGTCCTCTCCACGCACGTGTCTCTGTACCTCAGCTTTTTGCAGCTCCTCTGAGTCTCCATGAATCCTCTTTTTTTCTAGTTGTAGAATTTCCACTCAGCCAGCTTTCCTGTGGTTCTGGATGATGTCTGTTCTGTCTTTTAGCTGTAGTTTTGAAATCGTTGTGTGAGACAGCAGTTTAGGTATTCACCGATGCTGCCATCTTGGTTTCTCTCTCAGTGTCTTTTGATACTAGCTGCTCCATACAGTCTGTGTGAGATTTATAATTGCATTTAATGGGAGAGACAAGGTGGGTCATGCTTACTTCATGTTGCTGGAACTGGAAACTCTCTTAAATTGATATTTTCCTTATCATATAGGTATACTGATCTTTGTCTTTAAATTTTTAGAAGTTATATCTTAAATGTAAGTTTTACATTTCAGTAGTCAAATTTATCAGTCTTTTCCTTTATGGATTAGGCTTTAGTGTTTTGTTTAAATACTCCTTTTCAATACTGAGGTCATAAGGATATCCTCCTATATAGTATTTCCTCTTATATTTTCTTCTAAAAGTTTTAAAGTTATAATTTTTATATTTATGTCTTTGAACACCTGGATTTTATGTTTTCTAGATGGTGTGAAGTAGACATCTGATTTCCCCTGCCTCAGGTGAATATCCTATCATTTACAAAATAATTTATTCTTTTTCTACGGATGTTAGGGTTATTTCCTCTGTCATATGTCAAATTTCCAGAGATATGCAAGTTTCTAAGCTTTTTATTCTATTTCATTGTCTTTAATCTATTCCTCCTCAGTTATCTTACTGAATTAACTATTAAAGTTTTAGAAGAAGTTTTGACATCTGTTAGGGCAAGTTCTATTTTTCAAAATTGTCTTTGCTTTTTTTTGACTCTTGATCTTTAATGTGAATTTCAGATAAACTTGTGAAGTTTTAGGAAAAAACTGGTTGGGATTTTCCTTGGAATTGCATTAAATTCATATATTAAATTCAGAGTAATTGATATTTTTATAACATTGAAGCTTCCTGTTTGTAAATATGATATCCTTACTCATTTATTCAAGTCTTCTTCTAGGTTCTTTAATAATAATGTCTTATAATTTTCTTCAGAAAGCATATCCTTCATTAGATTTATTCCTAAATACTGGATTATTTTTGTTCTAACTGTAAATATCATTTTTTTATTAGACTTCCTTACTGAGATTTTCTATTAGTTTTAATAGTTTGCCAATTTAATAGTTAATTTTTTTTTATACATACTATCATATTATCTGCAAATAAGGATAGTTTTTCCCTCTGTTCCTGACCCTCACTTCTTATATGTCTTCCTTCTTTTCTTTCTTTTATTGTATTGGCTACGACCTCTAGCAGGTGAGTAGAAGCAGTGATAATAAGCATCTTCATCTAGTTCTTGATTTAATAGCAATGTTTTTAAATTCTTCTACAAAAGTGATTTTAACTCTAAGTTTCATACATGACTTTTGTCAAGGTAAGGGCACTGACTTCTCTTCTTCTTCTTTTTTTTTTAAAGTCATGAGTGAGTTTGAATTTTCTTAGGTCTTCCTCATAAGAAAATTAAAGCACACACAAAAGTAGGCAACCTAGTATAATAAACCTGTCTGTCCATTACATAGCCTCATTGATTGTTGGCTTATGGTCAGTCTTGTTTTAGCTATATCTCTGCTAAATTCTTCCTCTTCTGTGTTATCTGAAACAAAGGTCAGATATTACATCATGTTATCTATAAGTATTTTAGTATGTATCCCTAAAAGATAAAAATTCTTTAAAAAATGAAAATAACTATAATACCATTGTCAAAGAAATTTAACAATAATTCTTTACATTATTAACTATACACTCCATTTAACATATCCAATTGTATGAGTATTGAATTTTAGCAAATATTTTTTTCTGAATCTATTGTGTTGATTAAGTGGGTTTGTCTTCTTTAATCTGTTCAAGTAATATACTTCAATATTTTTCTAATGTTCAACCATTCCATGACTGAATTACTGAGATAAACACAACTAGGTCACGCTTTTTTATCCTATATAATAAAAGGCTAATATGCAAATTGTCCCCTCTACTGGGAGTTCTACCAGGAGTTCAACTCCCTCTGACTGACCCTGCCCCCAAATTGCCTCCCCTACCCAAATTGGGGGCAGGGCCAGCCAGCCATCTACCAGTGGCCCCTCCTACACACACACACACACACACACACACACACACACACACACTCTATTTAATAAAAGAATAATATGCAAATTGACCATACCTCCACTACACTCACAAGCCATGCCCACCAGCCACACCCACCAGCCAATCAGAGTGAGTATGCAAATTAACTCAACCAAGATGGCTACAGCCACAGAGAGAGCAGGAGGTAGGCTTGGGTTGCCCCTGGTGATGGAGAAACCCAAGCTTTCCACACACCCTGGCAGGCATTTAAGGCAACAAAGTTTCAATGGCTGTGTGAGCAGAAGGCATGGCTCCGCTCCAGGCTACAAAGTTTCAATTGTACAAGATAAATAAATCCCAGATACCAGGGCCTTCCCTTGGATTGCCGGAGGGTGTGGCTGACCTGCAAACCACCACAGGCCCCTTGCCCAAGTTATCCTATGCCCCAAGGGAACACCCACCCTGATCCAGGACACCCTTCAGGCTGGTCCCCACCCATGTACCAGCCTCTGGCCTATCTAATAAAAGGGTAATATGCAGATTGACCATCACTCCAACACACAAGATGACTGCCCCCATGTGGTCAAAAGATCCTGCCCCCATGTGGACATAAGATGGCCACCACAAGATGGCCAGCAGGGGAGGGTAGTTGGGAGGGACCAGGCTGGAAGAGGAGGGAAGTTGGGGGTGACTGGGCCTGCAAGGGAGGGCAGTTAGGGGTGACAAGGCCCACAGGGGAGGGCAGATAGGGGCAAACAGGCTGGCCGGGGAGCAGTTAGGCATTAATCAGGCTGGCAGGGGAGTGGTTAGAGGGTGATTAGGCAGGCAGAAGTGATTAGGAGCAATCAGGAAGGCAGGCAGATGAGCAGTTGGGAGCCAGCAGTCCTGGGTTGTGAGAGGGATGTCCGACTGCCCGTTTAGGCCCGATCCACTTGGGCATCCCTCAAGAGGTGCCAGATTGGAAAGGGAGTAGGCTGGGCTGAAGGACACCCCCGCTCACCCTTGTGCACAAATTTTGTGCACTGGGCCTCTAGTGTATGAGTGGCCAGATTATTATGATCTCTGAACTAATAATAATCTGGCCACTTAGTATATGTGTGTGTGTGTGTGTGTGTGTGTGTGTGTGCGCGTGCGTTCTTCCTGTTTAGGTGCATTAATTCGTACATATGTGGGATCTGGCCAGCCTGGCCAGAGGGAGGGGACATGGGCAGTTGGCCGGCCTGCCTGTTGATTGAACTTCCGGTTGAGGGGACAATTTGCATATTAGCCTTTTATTATATGGGATATACAATGAGTGGCCAGATTATTATATGTTCAGAGATCATAATAATCTGGCCACTCAGTGTATATCCCTGA
This sequence comes from Lasiurus cinereus, assembly GCA_011751065.1. Taxonomy (NCBI): domain Eukaryota; kingdom Metazoa; phylum Chordata; class Mammalia; order Chiroptera; family Vespertilionidae; genus Lasiurus; species Lasiurus cinereus. The sequence goes on along the minus strand of JAAGEH010000046.1, from coordinate 555,645 downwards.
ACTTAATTTGCTAGTGTTTTATTTAGAAGCTTTGTATCTATGATTGTAATTGGTATGGCTCTACTACAATTTTCTTCTCTGCTTATTGGGTTTTGGTATTAAAGTTAAGATTCTTATAAAGTGAGGTGGTGTTTGTATTTGTTAGGGTAAAAGCTAAGTTCCTGTAATAAAACCCTACCCAAATACAGTTGCTTAAGTAAGATGGAAATGTACTTCTCATCCATAGCCTGGAAATGAATGGTTGGCAGCGCCTACCATTTTGGGTCTCTGCCATCTCCTCAGGTCTTCATCTATATTGCCAAAGGTGGCTCAGCTCTATGTCTGTGTTCCAGACCAGAGGAAGGGGGAAACAGAGAAAATGGGGAGCAAACAATTTACCTTTTAAGTAAATAATCTGTTTCTTAAGATTCATATGTTGAAGTCCTAACCCCAGTACTTCAGAAGGTGACCTTATTTGGAAATAGTGATAGTGGGACTGTTGAGATTGTAGAGATAAAGTTGGGAGATACATAGAAAGTGGCAGATTGGATGGATGTCCAGGATGATTTTTAGTTCCTGGAAAAGAGGTGGAGGGTGGTGCAACCTGCTGAGCTTAAAGAATGCAAGGGAAGGAGCATTATGGGAATTTCTTTTGTTTTGCGATGGTGCCAGCGGCTGACGCTGCAGGTTCTCTCTCAAGGTTCTGGTCCCAGGACTCACCTGACAGAGGCATGTTTTAAGTCCCTGCTTATGAGGACTAGAGTCCGGGGAGACAAGGATGGACCGGGGATCAGCTGATAGACAGGGTCACCCTCAGACTGGGGCTCTTTGGAGTGGGCACTCATCAGTGAAGGAAATGTTAGTCTTCAGGGTCTGTGGGTGTTCAGATTCTACCAGGTTGGGTCTCTTTGAGAAAACTAGGGGTTGGAAGGTAGAGTGAGTCAAGTGTATGAGAAATAAAAAGACAGAGACTGGGCTAGGAACAAGGAATTCTGGTCTTTCTTTTCTTCGGGTTGGTCAGATTTCAGTCCTTTACTGCTCTGACTAGCAACAACTGCTTCTACATTACCTTTATGACCTGGGTTCCAGACTCTGACTACAGATGTCCCCCTCGGAGGAGCAGATAATTAGAGAATTCAATGGCTGAATACCAATGAGTCTGGAGTCCGGAGCATAAACCGCCTTCTCTGAGATCACACAGTCGATGTTCAGGAGGTCAGCCCTGTCTCTTCCTCCCGCTCCTTTTCTCTCTCCACCGGCTCTCAATCTCTCCCTGAACTTCTGGTCTCCTCCGCCTTCCAGTTAGCCAGGCTGGGTATTGCCACCTTCCTCCTGCCCAGGCTGTTATCTGACTTGGTAGCCGTCTGGTCTGAGCAGGTTCCAGAAGCCCATCTGTGGAGCCCGGGGTTTCCAGAGGAGTCGGCTCCGATGCTAGAAGTTGGCTTTGTGAATGGCCAAGGCACAGGAAGCGGAGAGCTGGGGAATGAGCAGCAACATCCCTTTCTCTCTAGACCTCATCCTCAGCTCTTCCGGAAACAGATGGGTCCTGCTGTCACACGCTTGCTCACACTCTTTTCCTTATGGTTTATTGTAGACAGAAACAGAATAATAGGACGTTAGGACCTGTGAAATCATAATCCAAACCCTGCATTCCACGCATGAGGCCCGGGGAAGGTGAAATCACTTATTCGAGTTCAAATTCAGAAACGTTTCACTCAGCTCCATCCCCCCCAGCCCACCTCTGGCAAGGGCTTTGGGTACTATTGTGAGTAGAGATATTGGCAGCCTTTGTGGGGAGGGCTGAATGCCCCTTGGTCCGGGGGGGACAGGCGGTGTAGGCTCTGCTTTTGGGGTCCACACGGTTCTCTGTAGCCACGAACACAGGACAGGCTGCTCGTGTTCAGTGGGTCCCAGCCCCGCAGGCCTCTGCACCTGGGACTGGAAGAATGAATAGGGACCTTGTTTGGTAGGAATTTCTTTCCTCTGCTGTTTGCTTTGGGTTTTTTCCCTCTCCATTCCTGGCTGCTAACCCAATATTTGGCTTTCTGTGAGCACTAAATATAATTCTTCATTTAACCCCCAGAATCATGGTTTCCTACCTGCTTCCCACGACCGGATCCATAGCCTGGAATGAAAACAGAACCCAGAGAGAGAGAGAGAGAGAGAGCATCAGCAGCTCAGGGCTGAGGAGGCAGCAGTTCCGGGGAGGGGAGGCGCAGAGGCAGGCAGGCAGGCAGGCAGGCAGGGAGGGAGGGAGGGAAGGAAGGAGGGAGCATCACCCACGCTGGGCATCGCTCAGACGTCTGGAGAAAGGGAAGGATCCAGGGAGGGAGGTGACTCATGGACTTCTGTCCCCGCTCCTTGCAACCAGGGTCCTGATCCTCTCCTCCCAGCCCCAAAGCAGGCCCTGGGGCCCGCCCACAGCACCTCTGCCCCCCAGCATGCCATGCCAGGTTCAGGGAATAATGAGGTCGAGCTGGGGCGCAGTGAAAACAAACAAAACTGCTCCTCAAGCTCCCCAGCCATCAGTCCACCCCACTTCCCTGCCCCCACCTGCAGGGCGCCCCAGGCCAGCTGCAGCCCTCCCGGATCCAGGGCCTCTGTGCGCTCAGCACCTTCTGGCTCTCCCCGCCCTGAACAGGCAAGGCGGCGGCAGCAGCAGCAGCAGCAGGGAGAGCTAGCGCCCACCCATCCGCGGAACATTCCCCTCCGAGGCCTCCCGGGGGGAGCTGTTCCCGCAGCTGCTGTGGAGTCAGGGCTCCTAGGGCACCTGGCTGTCAGGTGCCCCACCGGTTAAGCCCCATTGATGCCCGGGGGAGACATCCACGCGGGACGCGGTTTTCTAGATAAGGCAGCCCTGGGCGGTGCATTGGGTCTCCCTCTGGTTGAGCAGGAAAAGCGGAGACGGCGCTCCCCGCCGCCTGATTTACAGCCTCGGCGGCGGATTTCTGACACACCAGCCGCTCCAGAGAGGGAGCGAGCTGCATTGTGGCTGTGCAGCTGCGGGGGGGCCGCAGGCGTGCTTCCTGCGGGGGGTGAGGGAGCCTCCCTCCCGCCCAAACCACTCCCCACTACTCGCCCCCTCCCCCGACTCGACCCCTGACCCGCACTGCGTCTGGCACCCCAGTGGGCCATGTTGGGGCCTGGGTCCCCCCACCCACCACCACCCCCTGTAGCGGATGGCAGGGCAGGGGGCAGGCCATGCCGACTTTCCCGCGTCCCTCTGTCCCTTTCTTGGCCTGAACCCGCCTCCATGGCCTCACCGGTGTCTGGGGAGCACTGGCCAGGCGCTGGACACTGAGGGAGGGGACAGGCCCACGCATGCCTGAAACAAGAGGCAGAACGCCCTTAGCGCCATAAAACAGTTACAGATAAGGTGGGTGCCAAGGATGGAAAGATCCCTCTTGGCAGGGGGCAGAGGTGGCTTCGGGGGGGCGAGGGAGGGGGAGGTGATAGTAATGTTTATGTCTGGGGCGGGAGACAGACTCCCTCCCATGGATGTAGGTCTGTGGGAAATCGCCAGAGGACCCAGATCTAGAACTTTCCGTCTCCCTCCCCCACAAAAGCCTGCCTAGAGCATCTGCATCTCATCACCTTGAAAAGCAGTCAAACTCGCCTTCTGTCAGGAGCCCCTGGGTTTCATCAAGGCTGGCATCAGCAGTGCATCACCCCTCTGCCCACCCTGCTCCCAAAACGGGTAGGCTCCCCTGTCAGTGTGTGGGGTCTCAGTTCTACTCTCACCTCTTTTTTTTTTTTAATATATTTTATTGATTTTTTACAGAGAGGAAGGGAGAGGGATAGAGAGTTAGAAACATCGATGAGAGAGAGATGAGAGAGAGACATCGATCAGCCGCCTCCTGCACGCCCCCCCACTGAGGATGTGCCCGCAACCAGGATACATGCCCCTGACCGGAATCGAACCTGGGACCTTTCAGTCCGCAGGCCAACGGTCTATCCACTGAGCCAAAACGGTTTCGGCTACTCTCACCTCTTGTGAGGGGGTCACAAGGTTCTTCCTGCAAGAGTTCGTGAATTTGATTGATCTGCGTAGCCTTGGGGAGCGGATTCCCTTATCCACTCCCCTCTCCCAGAACTCTGTGCTCATTCTGTGCTCAGGGCGATCTGTTCTGTGATGCTTGGTCTCCTTGCTGCTCCTCCCAGCCCTTCACCCATCCAGACCATGGGGAGGTCTCCGCTCTGGTCTCCATGGGACGTGTCCAGCACTGCTTCATTCCACTCCCTCCTCCTGAGAGGGATGATGATGTCCCAGCCACTGAGCTGGGTGCTGGGGACACACAGATGAAGGAGAAGACCTGCTAGCGTTGAGGGTCACAGCCCACTAATATTTGGAAAGTGCTTTCCAGGTTCCAAGCACTCAGACTTGCTTCCCTCTTCTCAAGTCTGGGAGGTAGGCGGGTAGGGTATCATGACCTCTTCCAGCAGAGACAAGTGACACACCCTCAGATTCTTAGTCGTTTCCCCATGTTCTTGCCATCAGCTAGTGGGACTTGCTTTCAAGTCCTCCTCTTGTCACAGCGATTCCTTCGTAAATGACCAGCCTCCCTGGGTGGTTGTGAAGATCAAATGTGTGACACAACTTGCCTCTGGCACACGGAAGGCCCACAGTCAGGTTCGTTTTCCTTTCTGGGGTGTAGGAGCCCATTGTGTGTTTGTATAGAATCTTCCTGAACATTGGTTCAGGTGGAAATTCCTGCTTCCATCCCTCTCTCCTGGCCTTGCTTCTTTCTGAGGGTAAGAGAGGGGGAGGCTGAGATCAGGTCGGGGGGAGGCAGAGGATGCCACCCACGCCCTGGGAGAGATTCGGGGGCGTTATTAATACAGGAACCGCATCCTTGGCTCATCTCAGTGGGCAGAGGCTGGGGCAAGTTGGTATCCTGCCCCGCCTGCTGGCGGAGGCAGCTTGTGGATTTGGTGACAGATTCCTCGGAGGAGATGAATGAAGTAATTGTGCAGTTGGTATAGAAAAGATTCCAGATAGAGGAGATGTTTTCAGTGGCAATCACCCTGAGATGGAGGATTTCACCGAGTCAACAGAGTTCCAGGTGCCGACTTCCCTTTGACGGTCCTGTGAGCACTTGTAAAGCTCCGAGGCCGTTCTTGGCTGGGACGGACCATGCCTAAAAGCTTTTATTCTCTCCTCCGTTTCAATCACCCCTCCTACCTCCGGGAAGGATTCCTCTCTCAAATTCTTGGACAACAAAGGCAGCTAACGGAATCCTGGTGGGTGAGGTCCCAAACCAGAAAAATGGTTTTCTCAGAGCTCCATCCATAGATGCCCCTGCTGGCTCAGCACTGGTTTTCAGGAACAACTGATGACCAGATGACAAGGGGTCTCTGAGGAATTCTGGGGGGCTTTGTGGGCAGAAGGGCCCTCCTCGCCTGCTGACCAGAGTGGAAGAGGAGAGCAGAGGGCTGGCTGAGTGCAGAGAAATTGCAGAATGTTTGCTTGGTGAATATTGGATTTTTTTTTTTTAAATGTCTTTTGGAAGCTTGAAGTAAGGGTGGGTGGGTCAGAGTGATAGGGGACTCAGGAAAGTTGTGTGTCCCAGGCTTATCAACAATGAAGAGCAGGCCTTAGCTGCTTTGGCTCAGTGGATGGAGCATCAGCCCACAGACTGAAGGAGCCAGGACTGCAGGGTCCCAGGTTTGATTCCCATGCATTCGGTGCAGGCTCAATCCCTACCCTAGTGTGGGGGTGTGTAGGAGGCAACCAATCGATGTCTCCCCCACACCCATGTTTCTCTCTCTGTTTCTCCCCTTCCCTTCCACTCTCTCTAAAAAAATCAATGGAAAGTTATCCTCAGGTGAGGATTAACAAAACCAAACAAACAAAAACAAAACAATGAAGGGCAGGTCGCGCAATATGAGGCCCTGTTGGATGTTGCTGAGAATTGTAGGTGAAAGGGACTAAGCATGAAGCAAGAATGGGATGGCAGTGGGACGTGGGAATGGGCATAGAGGGTGAGATTTGGAAATCGGAAGGGGAGACAATGCTGGCCTGGAGATATCTGGAGGCGTGGCGGTGAATGGCCTTCTTTTCCAAACATTTAGGATGCCTGTCCTATCCTGCCTTAAGAAGGTATTCCAAGACCAAATTATCTGGTAGTCCCAGAGATTGCCCAGGGATTGCATGAGAATGGGTGAACTGGGCAGTGGATAGGACCCTCTAGCCCTAAGGTGCTCTGGGTGGCGCTTTGGCCTGGGGTAGGATGAGGCAAGCCAGTGCCTTTCATGGAGACCACAGCCAGGCAGGGCAACCTGGTGCCTCTGTGGGGGGGCGAGGGAAGGGAGGTCAGAAACAGAAACTGTAATTAAATCTTTTTTTACCCACCCTCACCCCCAACAGGAAGTTATTCTTGGTGCTCAGTGAAGGGGAAGGAGAGGTGGAGTATGAGCAAAAGGGCTGCTTTTGACCTGGTGGCCTTCCTGGTGATTGGGTGGAGAGGTTTTTCGATTGAAGAAGAGATTTCCTTGAGCACCTTCTGAAAATAGCGACCAGGACCTGTAGTTTAACTCTCTCCAGATTCTGCTGTCACTCTGGGGCAGAGAGGAGGCCAACGCATGGAGCGCTGGCCTTCTCTGGCTAACTCCAGCTGCCGGGTCTTCTTTGGCTGGATCTGCAGGGACAAATGGAGTTGCCCCACCTGTGTGGGCAGAGGCAGGTGTGGCCGTGGTCAGCCGGGGACTCGATGTTTCCTGATTGGTGGCTGTGCTTTCGCGGAGCATGTCTTGGAAACACGCTCCCTCAGCAGCTCCTCCTCCTCTTCTCCCCGGAGTCAGACAAGAGCTAGAACTCCAGGTGTGAGGATGCTGAGTGAGAAAACAGAGGCCGAGGATTAGCTGTTTGCCAGCACTCCCCTTCCAGTCCTTCCTTCCAGGCGCTGTTGGGAAGAGCCATCTATTCCTCCCGCCTTATCCCCCTGTGTGTTCTCCACTCCATCAGCCCACCAGCCATCTCCTTCCCCTCCACAGAGGAGCCAGGGCCAAGCGAGCGTGGCCAAGAGTGCAACTTGGTCCAGCCTCCTGGGGAAGGGATTCTGACATCTCCCATTTGACAAAAGCCAAAATCTACAAGACACATAGAACATGGGGTTCAACTTCTTGGAGCAGGGACTGAAAACACTTCACCTTCAAGAAGAAAGATTACCAGCTACTCAGGGAGCTGCCTCAAAACAGAGACTTAGGATTCTGTTCTGCTCCTTAGGACAAAATTCCCTTCCCCTTTGCATTTTTATACAAGAGAAATCTCCATTTCATTGGGAACGTCTCCCCGGTTTCGTTCCTTCCTCCTGGAACCCCTTCCCTCTCCTCCCCGCACCTGAGGAGCCAGCTGGAGCCTGAAGCGTTTCCCACATGTATACTGTACATGCAATTTCCTTTCCACAATTAAGAGTGAATCATCCTGACCATGGCAGCACGTGTGACTTCGCTGGCATCTCAGCTGTGGACGAATGGACTGGAGAGGGGAGGAGAGATCTGGCAGGGCCCCAATCCTTGACTCTGACCAGCCTTGCCCTTGCATCCTTACCCTCCACTTCCAACCACCCCTCACTCCTGCTGTCTTGTTCTTTTTAATATTGCTCTCTCTATCCTCTTTCTTCCACCCCTGCCACTCACCACCATCTTGGCAGAGGCTGCCCAGACACTAGCAATAGCCTCCCTCCCCCCTTACCCTTGGCTCCTTCATGACATCCCCACGTGGAGGCCAGAGTGATTTTTATAAACTTCAGTGTGGCCATGGCATCCTTGCTTGGAGCCCTTCTGCAGTCCCGACAGCCTTCACAATGACATCCAAGTGGTTCAGGGTGGCCCTTCTGAAAACTGCTAGGATTTGAACTTGGCTCCAAGAGCCTCATCTCTTGCCCTTCCCACCGGAGTCCTGCTTTTGCAGAGTGTGCTCTCAGACTTGCTTCTGATCTCGGGCACACCCTCCTTCCTAGTGTGTGTGGTGCACACACTTGTTGGCACACATGGCCTGTGCCTGGTTCAACTCCCTTCAGGGACTACAGGGAGGCTTTCCAGCTGCCCTCCACCCCAGCTGCTACCATCCCACCCCATACAAACACTCAGCTTAGGCGTCCCTCCATCTCTATTTTGGCCGCAGGTGACCACTCCTTGACAACTCTCATCTGTGATACTTTTCCATTGTCATTGCCTCCCTAACACCCACTCTTCTTATTTTTGGGCAATATGCTAATTACCCTGTTTTTATGTAAGGAATCTACCCCTCTGTGGATGTGCTTTGTGGAAAATCAACTTCATCTCATACTCTAAGGCTGGGGAAAATGGTTCTGGCATCAGCTAATTGGTTGAGGAGAGGGGTTGTAAACAAATTAAGCCAATGAATTTGGGGAGAATTTTGTCGGTGAGAAGTTTCCTTGGTCTCTTCCCTGGACTTGGAGGGGGCAGTATGAACCCCAGGAGTTTGGCATTTGGCATAGGAAGAAAGCTAATCTTGGAGAAGGCAGAGCCAAAAGACAAAATAAAATAAAATAAAATAAAATAAAATAAAAAGAAACTGTTAGGTTTTTTACGCTGCCGCGAGGAAAAACCATGAGTCCAAACAGAGACCGAATTAAACAGGCTTTATTGGGAGAGGGGAGCAGGAGAAGCCGAGCCAAAACTGGGGCAGGGGTACGTTTTGATACTTTTCAGAGGCTGCCGTTATCGGCAGAAACCGGTGGCAGTTAGGGCTTTCTGGGGTCAGGTGATGCCTGGGGTCTGTTCTGCGGTGTGGCTATTTCCTGGAACTGTTTGTCAGGCAGGGATTCTCCACCGGCGTATGACGGTTTCGGAATGTCAATGTTGAAAGGTCAATTTCGCAAGGTGGGCGTTACTTTTCCACCTCCGGGGCAGGGCGCCAGCGAAGGCCGGACATTCCAGACTCTCTATGATGGGATAAGAGGACTACGTGATCATCTGGCTACTTCCTGCTGATGAGGGACGTCGCAGGGGGGGGTGGGGTAGAGAGGCTCCGGATGTTCCATGCCGCTGGGCAAATGCCACGGAGGGAAGAGAAAAGAAAAAAAACAGGTTATATTGCATTTTTGTATGTATGCGTGGTCTGGGGTTGTTTACCTGTTGACCTGGGTAGTTCAGTAGAAGGGCCGGTTGACAGAGCTTCCGGGTTGAGGGCTAGGTATAGTTCTCCAACCTTGGTATTTGTGAGGGCCATCCCAGGTAGTCGAGTTGATAATATCTTCCTCCCCGCAGGTTTGTTTTATCTGAAAGGACCAGAAACCCTTCCGGCTGTTATGGCCTGGGGTTCCCGGGAGGTGGAGAAGCAGGATCTCGAGTGAAGCATAGAGTAAGAGGCCCAGTAGGCATGGTCTTCCATTTTGCTGGGGGGTCATCATGAGAGGGGGGGCGAGCTCGGTTTCTTGACGCAAGAACGGTGAATCCAGGAGGCCATGCCGAGGACCTTAACTGCCGAAGGTGTGGTTAAAATGACAGTGTATAGGCCTTCCCACCGGGGAGTCAGTAGTTTGGAGAAGAGAGACTTAATCAGTACCTGATCTCTCGGGGCGAGGGAGACCGGGGCCTGATCTCCCAGGGTAGGTTCGGGGATAGTGGAGTTGGCGTGTTCCCTGAGGAGATCCCTTAGCAGAGAGAGATAGGGAAGATAGGAGGCCAGTGGGGGCGTAGACGGGGGCGGGAGTGAGGATAGCAGGAAGGGGCGCCCGTACAAGAGCTCAAAGGGACTGAGGTGCGAGGGTCCCCTTGGTGAGGCTCTGAGTCTGGCTAGAGCCATCGGGAGGAGCTCGGGCTACGAGAGGCAAAGCTCAAGACTAAGTTTAGTTAACTGTTCCTTTATCAGGCCATTAGCCCTTTCTACCTGTCCCAATGACTGAGGGTGATAGGCAGAGTGGAGTTTCCAGGCAATTCCTAGAGAGGAAGAAACAGCCTCCGTGATCTTCGAGATGAAAGCAGGGCCGTTATCCAACTGGAGAGACGCAAGGAGACCAAAACGAGGAATGATGTCCCTCATGAAGTGGGTGGATACTACCTCGGCTGTCTCTGAAGACGACGGGAAGGCCTCAATCCATCCTGAAAAGGTATCAACCATGGTGAGAAGGTATTTCAGAGTTTTGTGCTTGGGCATGTGTGTGAAGTCAACCTGCCAGTGCTATCCGGGCAGGTGTCCTCGCATTTGGTGAAGCGTCCGCTGGACGTGACAGGCTCCTTGGCTGTTAGTGCGGGAGCAGACCGAGCAGGAGGCCTGGACCTAATCGTTGGTCTTTCGAAGTCCCGAGGAGTGAAAACTGGGGGAGAGAAAGCGGTGGAGAGCCACTGGGCCGATATGGAGGGAGTTGTGGATGTCTGAAATTATTCGGTATCTTTGCGACCCCGGGAGGACTAAGAGCCCGTCAAGAAACGCCCAGCCGTCCCTGACCCGGATATCAGGGGAGTCTTGATGGACTCTTAGTTCACTCTCAGAATAACGGGGCTTGTAGGCATGAGAGAGGAAGCAGACATGCCTGGCGGATTGGGGAGAGGCTGTCGTTGTGAATGATCTGGCAGCATGGTCGGCCATGGCATTTCCCGCAGCCACCGGGGTAGGAGGCGGCTGGTGGCCTTTGCAGTGGATGATGGCTTCTTTGGAAGGTAATTGGACGGCCTCCAGAAGTTTGGCAATTAACTGGCCGTTTAAAACTGGGGTGCCCTTGGTGGTCAGGAATCCTCTCTCCTTCCACGTCATACAGTGGGAGTGGGCTATGAGAAAGGAATATTTGGAGTCAGTGTATATGTTAACTTCCTTTCCTTTGGCCCATGTCAGAGCTCTAGTCAGAGCCACTAACTCTGCTTGCCAGGAGGTGGTTCCTGGAGGGAGAGGTCTTGCCTCCAAGACAGTATGGTCAGAGACGATGGCGCAGGCCGCCCGTCTGTCCCCGGAGGGGTCTCTGGTTGAGCTGCCGTCCACAAACAGGGTGTATGGTGGATTAGGTAGGGGCTGATCGGTAAGCTCTAGGGGAACGACAGGCCTCGAGGACTTCTGGGCATGAATGAAAGGGTCCCTCCTTCCCTGGAGTAGGAGAAGGAGTAGCAAGGGTGATGGTTGGGTTTTCTAGGAAAAGGAGGTGGAAGTGTTGGACCTGAGAGGGCCCAAGGTGTGCCAAGGCTTGGTGTGACAGAAGATCCGGGAGGCGATGAGGAGAGAAGACTTTCAGCGGTTGATGGAGGTTGATTTTTAAGGCCTCCGTAGTCAGCTCAGTGGCCGCAGCCAGGGCACGGAGGCACGGTTGCCATCCCCTGACTGTGGGGTCGATTCGCTTAGATAGGTAGGCTATTGGAACCAGTGTCTTTCCTACCGGCTGGGCGAGGACTCCCACCGCCAAATGTTGCCTTTCATCAGTGTATAAATAAAAAGGGCGGTTAGGGTTAGGTAAAGCCAGAGCCAAGGCCTCAATGAGGGTTTTGAGGAGCCTGTTGAAGGCCCCTCTTACTTCCTCCGGCGAGGTAAGTGGGCCTACTGGTGTTTCCTTGGCTGCCGGTACAGAGGTTGGGCTAAAAGGGCAAAGTTAGGGATCCATTGTCTGAAAAATCCTGCTAAGCCAAGGAAGGACTGTATTTCTACAGCCGTGGTGGGCGGGAGAAGTCCCCTGAGAGCCTGGATCCCCTCTGGAGTAATAGCCCGCCCCAAGTATGTGACCGAGGGAGAAGCAATTTGTGCCTTTTTAATGGAGACCCGGTATACCTTAGTAAAGAGAAAGTTAAGAAGGGTAGTGGTGTCCTTGAGACACTGGTCACATGAAGGGGAGCACAGGAGAAGGTCATCTACATATTGTAGGAGAGTTGAGGGTTTTAGTTGGCACTCTCAGAGCTCTTGTGCCAGAGCCTGGCTGAATAGGTGGGGACTGTCTCTAAATCCCTGGGGTAGAACGGTCCAGGTGAGTTGCTGGGCCGAGTTAGTAAGGGGATCCTCCCAAGTAAAGGCAAACAAAAAATAGGAGTCCGGGTGGAGGGGAATAGTGAAGAAGGCATCCTTGAGGTCAAGGACCGAGAAATGGGTAGTAGAGGGTATAGGGGTTGGGGACAACCGGAGAGATAGGGATCACCGCCGAGTTGACTATGCGAAGGTCTTGGACTAGTCGATACTGCCCATTTGGTTTCTTGACCGGGAGGATGGGGGAGTTGCAGGGGGAGTTGGTGGGCATGAAGAGCCCCCGTGTCTTTAGCTTGTCGGTTATGGGGCTAAGGCCTAGTCGATGAGTGCGAGAAATGGGGAACTGGGGGCGGTTGGGGTAGGAATGAGGAACTTTTAGTTTTATAAGGGCTGGTGTATGATGTTTGGCTATAGAGGGAGTTTCGATATTCCATATTCCAGGGTTTACCTCGGGTAGGAGAGGGTGTGAAGAAGGGGAAGGGGTGTCAGACATATAGTCCAGGAGAACAGCTATGAGGGGATGATTCGAGGAGGAAAAGGTTATGGATGCGTGGAGTTTAGTTAAAATGTCTCGTCCCAGTAGGGGGACGGGGCAGGTTGGGATTATAAGAAAGGAGTATGAAAAAAGGCGATCTTGGAACTGGCAGGCTAAGGGGGTTGTTTGCCTGGGGGTTGAGGGGGACCCATCTATCCCCATAACGGAGATCTGGGAAGGAATACTAAGGTCCAAATGAGAGGGGAGGATCGAGTTGGTAGCCCCCATGTCTACCAAAAAGGAGATAGACTTACCCTGGGCTCGGCGAGGGTTACCGGAGTCGTGGAGCCAGGGCCACTTCATTCGTTCGCCAGCCCGAGGAGCTCCATTGCGGGGTATCCCTGGTTCTCAAGCCCCCTGCATGGAGATGTAGAGGGTCGAGCCAGCATCGGACAGTCCGACTTCCAGTGCCCGGAGCGTTTGCACAGAGCACAGGGCTTTGTCGGCGGCCGGGGCTGGGGGCATGATTTAGCCCAGTGGCCTTCTTTGCCACATTTGAAGCATGCCTCAGGTGGGGATCGGAACCCACCCTTTGAGGCCTGGCGCTGACCCGGTTCTCCTGCCGGCCGCAGGGCCGCCACCAGGGCCTGGGTCTGAAGAGATACCTTTCACGGAGCCGTTCCTGCCGGGCGGCTTCTGCCGTCTCCTCTCGGGCATTAAAGGCTTTAAAGGCCATTTTTACCAGATCCTGTATGGGGGCTTCAGGGCCCTCCTCAGCCTTTTTTAACTTTTTTCTGATATCCGGAGCTGACTGGGAAATAAAGTGTGAGGCCAGGATAGTGGCCCCGTTGCAGGAGCTAGAATCAAAGCGGGTGAATTTTATGAGGGCTTCCTGAAAACGGTTAAGAAAAAGGTCAGGGTTTTCGTCCGCCTGTTGGGTGATTTCCCTTAATTTTTCGTAGTTTACTACTTTATTGGATATAGTATCCACCCCCCTGAGAAGATATCTTAACATGGTGTTGCGGTTAGGGATGTTAGAGCCTTGCCCAGTCTGGTAATTCCATAAAGGATCCTCCCGGGAACGGCCTGCTCTCCTATGGGGACAGTGGAATCTACTCCATGGTCTTCGTCAGCCTGGTGTCCAGCCGCGGCTATGATGCGTTCGCGCTCATCCAGGGTGAGGGAGGATGAGAGGATGACATGTACATCATGCCAGGTTAAGTCATATGTTTAAGTATCGAAATTCCTTTATATATGAGGTCGGGTCAGCCGAGAACGATCCCAGGCGCTTCTCAATCTGAGAGAGATCCTGGAGTGAGAAGGGGACATGAACCCGGACCAGACCTTCGGCCCCTGCTACCTCGCGGAGGGGACAGAGAGTGGCCGGGGCTGAAGAATGTGAGCGGGTATGAGAGGCAACTGGAGAGGAGAGTGAGGGCGGTTGAGGTTCGGGTTCCTGAGCTGGGGGTTCCGAGGTAGGAGAAGGGGCGGAAGGGGTTTTGGGCACGGAGGGAAGAGTTGGAGGGGGGGGCAGTTTGGTCAGGGGGACGGTAAGAAGGAGGAGATGAGAGAAGGTCAATAAGGTCAGAATTATCTGTTGAGTCGGTACCTGTGGGGGGATGCCAGACTCTTTGGAAGGTTTTTTGGGAGGCGGTGGGGCAGTGGGAAGAGGGGGGTTACTGCTGGCCAGAAGTATCTGGCGGGTTGAACAGGGAGAGCAGAAGTCGGGGTGGGAACGTATGTCCCAAAAAGCCTGGACATAGGGGACCTCAGAGCCTTTACCCGTGCGCCGGCAGTAATTGTCTAAGTCTGTGAGAACATGGAAGTCAAAGGTGCCAGTGGGGGGCCAGCGGGACTGGTTATCTATATTGAGGCCTTTGTTGTTGCGAGAGAGAAATTAAACGTTTGGCCTTGAACGTCTGAGTGTACCCCAATTTGGAAAAATTTTTAAGGAGACACCCTAGAGGTGTCTTAGGATCTGGCCTGGACCCTGAGGCTCCCATATCTTCAGGGTTTCCTGCTCTGTAAGATTAGAGACAAAGCACCAAGGGAGGCGTCTCACCGATTGGTACAGAGTCCCGGTTTGGGGTTGGGGTCTGAAGAGGACCAAGGACGTCTCCTTTGTCCTCAGAGACCGGACAGTAGCCCTCTGAGGGCAGAGGAGTCCTCTCGGCATGGCCGCGACTTAGGACGAGAGGCTCCAGACGGATCTCGGAGAGCAGGAAAGAAAGGGAGGAAGGTTTCCCGTGTAACTTACTGGAGATGGAGTCCAAGGGAAGTCCAGGCTGAGGTCCAGGGCCGGCAAACCGGGGAGGTGAGCCAGACTGGCCAATGGACTCGGACCCCGGTACCTCAGAGTCTGGGAGTTAGATCGGACAAGCTGCCGCTGCCCACTGCTTCTCAGGTAGTAAGAGGAGACCTGGGTGAAGATCGTCCGAGTCCGAAACCCACTCCTGGGTTTCGGCACCAAATGTTAGGTTTTTTACGCCGCCGCGAGGAAAAACCGTGAGTCCAAACAGAGACCGAATTAAACAGGCTTTATTGGGAGCACACGGGCGGGTTCACCTGCTCGGAGAGGGGAGCAGGAGAAGCCGCGCCAAAACTGGGGCAGGGGTAAGGTTTTATACTTTTCAGAGGCTGCCGTTATCGGCAGAAACCGGTGGCAGTTAAGGCTTTCTGGGGTCAGGTGACGCCTGGGGTCTGTTCTGCGGTGTGGCTATTTCCTGGAACTGTTTGTCAGGCAGGGATTCTCCGCCGGCGTATGACCGTTTCGGAATGTCGATGTTGAAAGGTTAATTTCGCAAGGTGGGGGTTACTTTTCCACCTCTGGGGCAGGGCGCCAGCGAAGGCCAGACAGAAACTGGATCTTTAATGTCATTATTGAGCAACTGAATCAAACTGATCCTGAAGCCAGTCTTGCCCTGGATTCCCAATTACGTGCACCTTTATTATTTAGGGCACTTAGAATTGCTCTTTTTGGGAACATGGGGTAAAGTTCTAGTGCACTCTCTCTCTCCTTCTCCCCAGATTTATTTTTTCCACTTTCTGGTCACTCCTTTTCCTTTCTCTTATATGATGCTGTTCCTTAGGGGTTTGTCCTGTTGCCACTTACAAATCAGATGACCTCAGTTATTTGTAGGACTTCAGTTTGTCATTGTCTGCCAAATCTATAATACCTGCGGTATCGGCATGACTATCTCACAGCTTTCCAGCATCTTTTGTTCGTTCCACAAACTCCGAAAACTCAACAAGCTCAAAAGGGGACTTTCTTTTAATCATCCCTCACAATCCTGTGCCTTTTCCGTATTCCCTATCTTGGTTATTAACACAACTATCTTCTCTGCTGATCCAGCTGGAAGCTGGATGTTATCTTCCTTCTTGCATTACCACCACCCATCCATTTAGACACCACATCCTGTCTATTGTCTCTCCTTAAATCCATCAAATAGGCTCTTTCTGTTGTATCCACACCCCATGGTTTTAGTTCAGTTGTCCCTCATCTGTCACCAGGCAAAAGCAGGGTCCTCCAACTCTGTCCAGTCACTTTCTAAAATGTAAATCTGACCATGCCTGGACTCTGCTAAAGCAGACAGGTTCTCCTTTCCTATCTAAGCTCCAGCTCCCAGAACCATCATTGTTCTAGGCCTTCTAATCTTCTGGAAGGTTCTAGGTCAAGCATGTCAATGTGGCCCACAACAAATATTTTTGTGGCCCAGCCAATATAACAGTATGTAAGAAACGTTTTAATAAAAATGTCATAACTTAATTTTTACAATATCCTGTTACACATAATTATTAATAATGAACTACAATGTTTGCTAATGACTGATTACCATAATCATGTTGCATTCATTTCCCTTAGGCACAGGAGCACCACTGCTCTCCACTAATACTAGCAGCAAATATTTTAGCAGCCGATTGCCACATCATTAGTCTTATACTGACTTGTTTGGTGTGCGCAAAAGGAAATATTTTGCTTTTGGAGAACAAGAAAGATAGGTTTATTAGCATTATGCTTATTAATTTGTGCAGTTATTCAAACTGTCTGGTAAGTTAATGTTCAAGAAAAATATTAATTTTTGTTAAAATATTCTATTATTTTGTGTTAACGATTACTCATTTATTTCAGCCCTTTGTATTCAGCATGTCTCTATCAAAATAAACCTACATTTCTATGAAAATTGAAGCTTTTATTTTTTGCGGCCCCCATAAACTTAAACCTTATTTACTTGGCCCATGTTAGCCTTTGAGTTTGAGATGCTTGCTCTAGGTCCTCCAGGCCGTTGCCTATGCCCCTTCCCCTATTCTTTAGCACTTACCCCCCCCTTACTCCTTTTATCAAATTCTTGTCTCCTCTTAGCTGCTCACTTCTGTGTCCAGTAGGCATCCATGCAGACCCCTCTCTCAACCTTATCACATCACGTCAACTTCGAGACTGTAAGCTCCTTGAGGTCAAGGACAGGGAAATCCCAGCCCTTCCCATGTGCCTCACACACAATGGAGGACCTAATTCTAGTGTCCGCTCCTCACTCCTGCCTTAGGCTGTGAGCTCCGTGAGGATGAAGGTGTCTGGTATCCTCAGTCCCCATGGCCTTTAGCAAGTGCTCTGCAGGTGTCTTGCCAAGCCAAGGAATGAACAAATGAGCGAACTGGGAAGCTTACCCCAGAAGCCAAGTACCTGCAGCGCCGTCCTTTCTGTGAGACCAGCAGCCCCACCGGGCCCTGAGGTGAGCTTCTCCTCTCGGGGAAAGCATGGTGACATATCTAAGGGGGCTGAATTGTCCTGCATGGCCCTCTGATGGGCAGCAGCAGCAGGTGTGAAGAGGAAAGGAGCCGTGTTATCCTCCGCCCCAGGTCTATGGGGGCGTTTTCTGAGCAGTTAAGACCGCTTTGATCTCAGGACTCCTCACCCCCATGCTGTTCTCGGCTTTAGGGAGCAGAAACAGAGAAACTCCCTGGCTCTTGGAGAGAGGGCACCCATTCTGAATGAAGAGTTCTGAATTATGCTCTGGCTACCTTCACTGCTCTCCTCCTTGTGTCCTTGCTCCCTGTCCCCTTCCCTGCCCCCATTCTGCAAGGCCTCGCTCGAGCCCGTGTTTCTCATGAGGCCTTTGGGGACACCAGCACCTGACCCCTCTCTGTGGGGGGACTGGAGGCTCCATTTCATTTTCAGGCAGGTCGCTGGGCCTGAGCACCTGATAAGTCCACGTGCTTGTGGGAATGTGGGGATGGGGGAGCCTGACGCTGATCAGCTGATCCTAGGGCTGCTGCCGCTGCTGGGGAGAGGGCACCAGCTCTGAGTGAGGAGTTCGGAGTGAGGATGAAAACTACTGATAATAACAACCACATGATGGGAACTCACCAGGATGCCTAATTCTCTTTCCAGCAGGCCCTCTTAATGAGGTCACATTCTGTGGAGCGGATGGGATTTCCAGGCCCTCCTCTCCTGCCCCTGCCTCCCGCAGCAGGGACTGGATTCAGCACAGCTCGGCAGGGTGTCAGGGGGCCCAGGCTGGGCTGACACCAACACAGGCCGGGTGCTGGGAGGCAGGGCTCAGGCATTGTGGCAGGTTCACTCTCCATCTGTGTTCTCACCCAGTGAGTGACTCGGACAATCCTCCCCCCGCCCTCCACGTCCCCCATCCAGCGAGGCCCTGCTCTTTGATGGTGGAGAAGTGAGGGGGATTTGGGGCTCAGGACAGCAGGGAGCTGCACAGAAGGGAGCTTAGGTCACGCAGAACTCAGCCAGAGGCAGCTCAGAGGCCACTTGGAGCCGTGTCAGTCTGCTGCTCTGTAGTCATGAGTGACCACACGGGCCTCTCCCCACCGCGGCCGTGGGTGTGTTCCTGCCCAGGGCCCAGTCTCCGCAGCATTGCGCAGCGGTTCTGGTTCTGTTTATTATTGCTGCCTTTCCCCCTCTTCCCTGCCCCCTCCTCCCGGCCTTCCTTCTGCTTTCACCGGATTCCAAGCACCACCCTCTTTCTCCCTGAAAGAAAGCTCACACAGCCTTACTGTTCCTAGAGATATCTGAATTTTATGAGGGCTTCTCAAGGCCAAAGGTCTTTAAGAAATGCAATAATATTGGCAGAATCTGACAGCCTGTTTTGGAGGAGATTAAAGGACAAGATGGCCTCCCCCCCTTTCCTGCCCTTCCTCCTTCCCTCCTTCCTTCCAGGGCATGCTTTGGGTTAGTGCTCGGCAAACTCATTAGTCGACAGAGCCAAAGATCAACAGTATAACGATTGAAATTTCTTTGGAGAGCCACATTTTTTAAACTTAAACTTCTTCTAACGCCACTTCTTCAAAATAGACTTGCCCAGGCCATGGTATTGTGTGGAAGAGCCACACTCAAGGGGCCCAAGAGCCGCATGTGGCTCGAGACCCACAGTTTGGCGACCACAGGGTTAGGCCCTGAGCTTGATCCTGGGCATGCAAAGGCGTCTGAGACCTGGCTCTTGCCTTAAAGAAGCCCTCACTCCCACTCCACACCCAGCTCCCCGCTTTAATCAAGCACTAGTCTTCCCAGAGGAATGAGGTTGGGGATAAAGTCTCTTCTCCCTAGAATTGGGCTCTGGATCACGCTGAGCCTTAAATGCGCTTCCCCTGGGTTGGCTCAACCCTGGTGGACAGGAGTCCAGTCCGGGTGGTGTGTGTTTGTGTGTGTGTGTGTGTGTGTGTGTGTGTGTCCCAGCCCAGTTTGCTGGGGCTGAAGGCTCCTGGCAAACAGTAGCAGTTTCCCTAGTGTGGACCTTGTTAGGGATGGTCAGGGGCAGCTCAGTGTGGGCATAAGCCACCATCACCCAGAGCTGGAGGCAGGGACCTAGATGCTGTCAGCCGGGTGCTCTCCTGGCTTTGGTGACTTGGAAGAGGCTGGTGGGGGAGGGGCAAGAAGCGGCATTTGGCCCTGCTTCAGGCAAGTCCCCAGAGCTGCTGTGGGCTGTGGCAGCCTCTGTTCCAGGGCCTGAGCCCTCCCAACATGCCGCCATCAAGCACCTGTCCTGTCCTGCATCCCGTTGCTGAAGAACCTTGCTGGCCACGACAGACTGGCTAAACAACTTACTAGCACACAGTGAAATCGCAGGGTTTCTCATTCAAAAAGTGAGCTAGACCTCGAGGTGGCAACAGCAGAGCGTTAAGCCAGTGCGGGCCCTTCCAGCTGCCAATGTCTGCTTCTCCAGGGACATAGTGGGCCATCTCGGAAAACAACTCGAAATGAGAACATTCAGGGCCCCGTGACAGTCCTGCCTGACACTCTCCATTGAGGAGTGGATCGGCGACCACCTGCTCCTGAAAGGTAGTTTCCTTGGCTTTCCCTCTCACTTGTGTTTTCTTTAGAATTTTCAAGTCGGGGGCCTGGGAAGCGTGATTGGGGGCAGAGAGAGGTGGGCCGGGAGGATGGAGTATGTTGGAGACAGAGAAGCAATCTAAAGAAGGAATGGCAGCATACAATTAGGGTTTGGTTTTCTATTAACCTCTGCCCCAACCCTGTCCCTGGGGAGGGAAGGATGAGGCTCTGGGTGCAGTTCCTGTTATTTGGGTGACTCAAGGCTCCAGGTAGTCTTTTGGCTGCTTTCTCCATGCAGACCCTTGTCCTCTACCCTGCTGCCCAGGAGGGAAGATAAACACTGAGGAGTGCCTGGGAGCTGGTGCTGAGAGCAGAGATGGAAGTTCAATGAGCTGTTATCATGCAGGTACCCACGGTGCTGCACATCCCTCTCCAAGAAGATAGGACGCGAATAAATGACCTGGCCAGAGCCGTTTCTGGTGGGAAGAGAAATGCCTCAAAGCAGGAAGGCGTGGATTTACAGAACCAGTGGGCCACAGGGTTCAGGCTGACTCAGTGGCACTGATGGGGGAAGGAAGGGGTGGAAAAGTTGCCCTCCTCTGCATGACTGTCAGCCATCCAAGTTGACAGTTAATCCAGAACTATTTGCTGCAGGCCTCCTGAGTGGCGGGTGCTGTGGGGGATACTGAGGGGTGTCAGTCCTACCTGCTTCCTATGAGCTCACAGCCGGTTACCACACTGGCCTCACCTCCTTGCTGTGAGTTGGGCAGGGCCTGGCACATGGAATGTGCTGAAGAGAGGCGGATGGACTGAATTAAACTGAAAAAGTGGTGGCAAGCTGTAGCAAAGACAATGAGCTCTTCAGAGTTCAGACAATAGGAATTCAGAACGATGAAAGATGACTTCCATTTGCTTGAGGTGGGGCTTTGAGCTGAATCTTTTCTTTGAACTTATACTTCCTGGTATGGAGCTGCCTCTTGAAGGATTTAGATTGCTGGGAGTTGGAGAGAGTTGTGGGGGCAGGGAGGGGGGTAGGGGGCGGGGTGTGTCAGGCAATGCAGGGCAGAGATGAGAACAGAAGTGTTGGAAGGAGGCTGACATGGCTTCCAATGCTGCTCGATTTTGTGGCTTTGGGTAAGACACTTCACTTTTCTGAGCTCCATTTTCCCACATGGATATGGGGAGAGATAGTGCCTGCCTCAAAAATTGCTGTGAGGATTACTTAAAATATCCCCCCGAAAGCACTTAACAGTGTACCTGAAATATAATAGATATTCAAGAATCGGCAGCAGCTTTTTGAACTGCGAAGACACAAGGAAGGGAGGCAACAACTTCTGTTTTACCGGGGTTTATGTAGGGGACATAAGGCTTTACATTTTATGATGGCACTAGACTGCAAAGGGTCTTAAATGGCAGGTTCAGAAAATAAGCTTTTTTTTTGGAGAAGATCACAAAAAGGTAGTGATCTCTGAGTTCCGAGAGTTACTACTTTTGCTCTAACTAGTTCCATCAAGTCATTCTAATGTTGGAACTAACACACTGTGTCCTCTACCTGTGCACCATATTCTCTCTGCCGATTAGTTTTGCAGGCAATACATTTTGCCTAAATTTGGAAATAATCACGAAATCTGCCGACTGTATGAGCAAAGAAGTTATTAGAAATTGAAAGGGGGAAACCCTTGGAATCTTAGAATGATAAAATGGTCATAATTCAAGGCTTTGCCTGGTTTCCACCTATGGTGAGGCACAAGCAGTCATGAGAAGGTGTGATGTTCCCGCCTCTGCCTCCAGGTGGGAGGGAACAGACAGCCCAGCAGAGCCCTTTGCCACTCATTCTCCTGACTCTTGATGCTCAGAAGGGAAAGAACTTCTTTAAGCACGATCGTCACATTTCACCTCCTTTCGGAAATGTTATCTAGGAATGTACATCAACATGTAAAATGTACATCTCATTTGGCCCAGTATTCCATTTCTGGGAATTTATTTCAAGGAATACCCACTGTAGTATTGTTTAGAATAGCAAAAACATGAAAACAACTGAAAAAAAAACACCAAACACCTTTCACATGGCATAAAATTGAGGGTTTATCTATTCAATAGAGTATTAAGCTGTTACTAAAAATGGTGTACATCTATATGTATATGGTCATCCAAAGCAACTCATGATAGAATGTCAACGAAAAAAGCAAGTGTCAGAACAGTATATTTAGTTGATGAAGTACATGCAATTACATTTCTATTTATATATGTGTGTGTGTTAAAACCCAGGAAGGCTATACACCAACCTATTATAGTGGCAATCTTTGGGAAACGGGTTATGACATGTTCAATGTTTACTATAATATTTTTGTATTATATGAATTTTAACAATGTATCACATTTCTCATAAGAAAATATATTTATAATTTGAAAAACATTCTTGTGCATTTTTTTTGTGGAATTGGAAAGGGAAAAAAATCAGTAAATGCCTTGAAAAGTGTCTGAATTGAGAGTAAATAATGTGAAAAAGAGATGTTTCGATGGTTGGCATAATCAAAGTCAATATCAACCTAAGAAAAAAATTATGTTCATTGTAAGTTATTTTTGAAGGTTGTTCCTATCAACAGACGAGTTGTGATTAAAGTTAAACAGTTAAAATTCACATGAATGTTATGAGGATGGTATATGTTACCTTCTCTCTATCTGTTTCACCTCCCAGAGTCCCTTGAGAAGTCAGGGTTGAACAGGACCTGGGACTCAGTGGTGTTCAGTGGCCCTGTCTATCAGTGATACATCTCAAGAGGTCAGGATCCTGCACTGAATTAAGGAGGGTCATGAGAAATGTGTTACCTCACTCCTTCAGCAGACCTCGTCTTGGCTATGTCAACAGGTAAGTATTTAATTGTACCTAGTACTAGTACATGCCCCAATGCGCTGAGGCGATAGATCTGAAGGGAAAAAAGGTTCTTGCTCCCAAGGAGCTTGAATTCATCTCCTTCTAGGGCACCGTCAATAGCTAGCAGTATTGGACTCTCAATTCACCTAGCAGGTTGTTGACCAACACATACATTAAGGAATCCAGGGGAGTTGGGGAGGGGGAGGGAATGACCAAGTGGGCAAGAATCTCTCTCCTGGAGATGATTAAGATTGGGAGGCATAAGCTCCTTCCTTGAGATGCAGTAGCTGTAATTTTGGAGGTGAGGTTGTGGTGCCTCTGAGAATTAGAATGTCAGGTGTAAAGTGTGAGACAGCGTCATGTGATGACTAAAAGCAGACCTACGTGGTTTGGATTCTGACTCTGCTGTTAACTGAGTGGCTCTGGGCAAGTGATCTAATCTCTCTAAGCTCTAATTTTTTCACTTGTTGTAACTCATATAAGAAAAGCATTGTGCATAACGTTACTTCTTTTAACAACTTTTCCAGTTATGACACCCATTTTACAGAAAATGAAACTAAGCTTAAGCTCTTGTTTCCCTATCAGCCTCCCTCCCAAACCTGCTCTTTACACCTACCCCGACTCTTTACCTCTCCAATCCTGCCCCTCTATCCTCTAAACATACTTTATACCCGGTCTTACTCATTCACCCTTCTTTCTCATTTTGTGTGAAAGACAAGATTGAACTCTCATGGCCTTGAGACTTTTGAGAAGAGCTGGAAGGAGTCAGAGAAGAAGAGTGAGAATGAAGAGATGAGTCAGGAGTGAGAATGTCTAAAAAGCAGAGGGACAATAGCATCTCTGGGATTGAAGGCTCAGCACAAATAGAACTAAAGGCAACATTTTCCAAATGGGACAGGAGCCTGGAGCACGAGTGTGAACTTGGGAGAGAATGGGTGGGCTGGAAGGAGCAAAGGGCAACCAGGTGCCTTGTAGAACCATGTGGGTAAAGGAACCGTGCACTGGGAAGGAGCATAGACAACAGACCGATGGACAGTTAGAGGCATCGAAGTAAGGGGAGATGGCCAGAATCTAATGACATCATGTCCTTATCATTGGAGGACCCCAAGCTCTAGGGTTACATAGGGGATATTTGAGCATGGAATAAGGGGTTATGGGTTTATTACTTTCCCCTCCTCCTCCTCCTCCTTCTCCTCTTCCTCCACCTCCTTCTTCACTTGCAAGGATTTAATTTACAAATCTGATTATTTTCTTTTCTTCTGTCACATGTTCATTTTCTCGGTTATTATGCACATGATGGCCTCTCTAGGAAATGAATACACAAGGGTGCTGCCTGTTCCAGGATCCACACATCATTTTCATTAAAGGAAGATTGTGAGGGAAGTTTGCAAACACCTGCTCTGAAGCTGGCCTGCGGCACTGGGGTGATCACTCAGCTGGAGCAGCTATGTGAAAGGGGAGAATCACAGTGTGACAAAGGGGGCCTCCACACCCAGCGGCCCAGATGGTGGTGAAAGAAGGTAGTTTCAGCTCTTGGTTTTGCTGGAGGAGGGTGACGGTCAACAGGAAGGTGAAGGGAGGGCATGTGTGGGCACGGGGTTCATGTTGGCTTAGTGTAGAGCTTGACCTAACCTCTTTCAACTTGGGATTGTGAGTCTCCATTTCCTCTTTAAACAGAAGTAGTAACAGTAACGTATGTGAAGTAGCTGACCCACTGTGGTCTGACTGAGGGATACTCAATAAGTGCCCTCTTCCCTCCTCTTCTGAGCATTCTCTGAGGCTGATAATTTTTGTGGGCCCACACTTTCTCGTCTCCTGATATGCTTGGAAACTAGTGGATAGTTATTCAAAGCTCAAAGCTGCCAGAGTCGTCCTCTACCAACTCCTGCTTTCTAGCAAGGCCCACCTGGCTATCTTCTGTCTGGGCAGGTGAGATGGAGGCAGCAGATGGGTAAGTTATTTTTAGCATCCCACATGCGATGATGTATGTGACTTGTAAGGCCACATACGTGCACTGATGCTTACCAGACATATGCACACAGATCCAGCGTGTGGTGAAGGAGACATTTCAGTAGGATGGTGCCAGGAATGGGGCCTCTTACTGGACCAGGCAGAGCACAAGCATTCACATTCTGCAGTTTGCTCCAGCTAGGCATCAGGTTGAAGTCCCCTGCTGTGGAATTTTATTCTTGAAGGTGACACCTTTTCACACAGCTCTGTCTGTTTGCACACAGCACCATCCCTCCCTACACTTTTTGTCCTTAGCCTGGTGTTTTCCTACCAATCTTCTTACACCTTTCTCTGATACCTGGGGCAGTGTTAGGCATCCCAAGGAGCTCCCATAGCATCTCTGTTACAGCCCTTCACACACACTATTGTTAATATACGCTATTAACATACACAATGACTAAACCATCTACCTCTTAAAGCAATCCAGAGACCTTGAGGAGGCTAGGACACTGCCTGATTCTTGTTTGAAGCTCCTGGTACATCACACAGTACTTGGCACATGGTAGGTGTTTGTGGAATGAGTGAATGATATGAATTTTCAGTTTTGTGACATCTTTCCTTGCTCTTGGTTCCCACGAAACACTCTTTGATTTTGCATTTAAAAAAAAAATAAAAATGAACTCAAATATTCACATTCCTTTCGTTTTAAGAATTTTACAGTCACTCACTGAAGCCATTGGAGATCTAGGAAATCCAAAATAAAAATTCAGACTGTTATTCGTGAGTTAGAAGACACTTGTCTCAGGGTTTCCTGCTGTCAGCAGAGTGGAGGGACCCAAGCAAAATAGTGAAGGAACACAGAATGTCTAGGATGACCTGCTCCTGACCGAAACTCCTGCCCCGGATCACTGGAGGGCTGGCTGGCTGGGATTCATTCCCAGAAAAGAGCTGTCTTCATCATGGGCTAAAGCAGCCCTGGAAAAGCAAGGCCCAAGGAGCCAGGGCCTACCTGGGTCTTCCCTCACAGTTCAGGTTTCCATTTGGCCTTTGGGCCTCCTCCAACCTGGGCTTGAATGTATCTCATTCAAATGGATGGTTATGTATCTCATCTTCCCCCAGCACCCACCTGGGAAAGGCCTATCAATATCTCCAAGGGGTCAGGGCAGAATGGAGTGGCTGAGGAGGTCCCTGCTATGGCTAGGGGCCTCCATTCGGGACATGGGGCACTTCTGCTGTGGTTGCTGAGCTAGAAGGCCAACCTATAGGCTCACAGATAAACTGATTAGGTCTCCACCGCCTCTGAAGGGATCGGGATTTACTGGGGTTAGATGTTCCAAAATGTTCCAGGGAACAACGGGCATTTTAAAAGGAGAGGTGTACAGATTAAAAGAATTAGAAGAAAAATAAAGTCCTAATTTAGACTCAAGGATTTTCAAGAGCCTGGTAATCATCAGGGCTCCAGCAGCTGAGGGGTGAGAACTGCCTCAAGTCCTGGCCCTGGGTTTTCCTCATTGCATCAACAAAATGAGATACCAGAAGCTCTGAGAATATGCTACTTCAGAGGTTGAAATTATAGACTCGTAGCAGCCAAAACGGCTATTTGTGGTAATAACTATTCTAGCGCAGGTTGCAAAAGCCTAGAAAATGTTGCCCTTGTTTGAAATCTTCCCCTGATCCCCACCCCATCACCTCCCCAGTGCTGAACAGATTGGGAAGCAGAGTGACTATTTTCTGTTTGTTTGTATTTCAGAGCCAAGCTGTCTGGGACTACTGTCTGGGAGAAGCCTCTTCCCCATCCCATGCAGTGTACCCAACAATCAGGAGCCATTGCCCGACCCGGGGCTGCCTGGATAAACATTTACAAGATCTTGAGAGATCATTAGCGGCAGGAGAGGGAGGTAGGGGAGGGTGGGTGGGGGGAGGACGTGCAGAGGATATCTCTGTTTGAACCTCTGACAGTCACTCTAGCTCCGAATCTGAACTCACTTGTTGCCCCTTAACTCATAGGGATTCTAATGATGCATTGGGACAGAGAGAACAATTTAAATCAGAGGTCCTCAACCTTGTCTGCACCTACTCACCAAGGAACTTTAATAATCCAGATGTCCAGGCTGCAGTCCAGAGGGTTAAATCGGAAACTCTGGGGTGGGGCCCACACATCTGTGTTTGGAGAGCTCCCCAGGTGATTCTGATGTGCAGTCTGGGTTGAGACCCTCTGGCTTAAATGACTCGTGGGGTTCCTGCCAGCCATTCTACTCGTGCCTGAAAGCCCTGGAGATGGAGGATATTATTCTCGTGGGGGCCCGATTCCTCGTGTTTCTCCCACGATGAGTATAGCTCCAGGCTGAGAGTGGTTCTGGAGCTGAAAGATCAGGTACAACAAGGCTCTGGAAACTCTATTGAATTCAACCAGAGCAACTGGACTTACTGGGGAACCAAAGGATCTTTCAAGTAGGATGTTGACCAAAGAGATTTTACTTACATCCAGACTTTCAAACCGAAGCCCCTCCTGATTCCCTGCATCCCCTTTCTCAGATGGTAGTTAACCATTCACTGGGGCCCTGCCAGAAATCCACACATTGTCTTCGTTTTCTTACGATTCCTCAGCCCCTAAGGCAGTGGTTCTCAACCTTCCTAATGCCGGGACCCTTTAATACAGCTCCTCATGTGGTGGTGACCCCCAACCATAAAATTATTTCCGTTGCTACTTCATAACTGTAATTTTGCTACTGTTGTGAACTGTAATGTAAATATCTGATATGCAGGATGTATTTTCATTGTTACAAATTGAACATAATTAAAGCATAGTGATTAATCACAAAAACAATACGTAATTATATATTGTGAAATATTTATTTCTAATTACAAATAAATGAAATGTTGTCTTGAATCGTGGTGTAGCATGGGTAACAGTCTTCATATGACAACAGTAAACTACATTGCTACACTTTGCTACACCGAGGAGCAGTCTGTTGGTTCCTAAGACCATGGGAAATAGGTGTTTTCCGCTGGTCTCAGGGGACCCTGTAAAAGGGTCGTTCGACCCCAAAGGGGTCTCGACCCACAGGTTGAGAACCGCTGCCCTAAAGGGTCCCCAGGTCTCATAGACGCTACTTCCCAATCTTCCTCAATGCCCTCTGGCCCTTGGGTTGGTCCCTTGTCTCCCATCTGCTACTATCACCTCCTAACTGGCCTCCCTGTCTCTAGTCTCATTGTTCCCTGCTTCATTGCCTGTCTGCCTTCACAGCAAACAATCCGGATAAAAACTGCCCATGTAGTCCTTTGCTTAAAACCCATCAAGCAGCTTCTTGTGGCTTTCAAATAAAGCTTAAATGTCCTATTGTTGCCCTTAGCGTCTCATTGCCAACACCTTCCCGGCCTCAGCTCCCGTCACACCCTCGTAAGGACCCTACGCTTTGATGCCAGAACTTGGCTTTTTCAAGAAACTTTGCTGTGCGTGTTCCCTCTGCGGGTATTCCTTTCTCCCTCCTGCTAGACTCCTCCCTACTTGTCTCTCAACAGGCAGCCCCTGTGTCTGCCTCTAGTGCCTGTTCCTCATGCCCCTCCTCCGTGCGCCTCGCTCCGGTGAGGCACTTGCCAATGGTATCGTGAACACTACATCCTTGTGTTTCTCCTCCTCACTAGAGCGAGCTCCTTGGGAGCAGGAGCTGGGTCTTTCTTTTCTTTGCCTCCTTGGTGCCTACATGGTCCTGGATTTAAAGGAGGCCTTTGTATTCAATGCCTGAACTTGCTTCAGTAGGTCCCGCCTCCTTCCCCTCTGGTGGATGTGAGTCCTGGCTCAGGTTCACTTGGCCGCTGCAAAACTCTGAGACAGGGAAAGTGTGGCTTGGGCCCCCTTCCATCCTTCTATTAGGCAGTTGTTGTTGTTTTTTTCTCTCTTTTCTTTGAGGCTTCTCTTAACTGTTCCCAACTCCCTCATCTTAAATTCTTTCCCTCCCTATCAGAGTATGCTCTCAGAAGAAATACATTGCTCTGAAACACAAATACCCACGGTTAGCTTTCCCCTGCATGTTAGTGTTTTTACAGAAAAAAAAAAGAGCAAAGGAACTGATTTCAAACTGTGGAAATATTTGGCCATTGGAGAAGCCGGAGGGAAAAACTGAGGTGAGAGTGGGTTTCTATGGAAACTTTCTTCGAAGACTGTCCTGCATCCTCTTTCACAGAGTACAGATTGAAAAAGGGTGAAGTTTCCCCATCTTCTGGGATGGGAAGAAGAAAAAAGAGAGGACCTATTCTTCAAGCTTGGTTCCTCAGGTCACTCTGCACCTTTCTGGGGGGACTCTCCATAGCGACCAGGTGTTCTAGGGCTTGCAGAAGATGTGGATCATGATAGTGATACCTGTCCCTGGAAGTAACACAGAAAAGCCAAGAAATGAAAGAATGCAATAAAAACCCGAGAACAGGAAGGTGCCACCAAGCCCCAGCTTGGGGGGGTGTTGGGGGCAAGGCAGAAGCAAGACAATTGTCACCAGGGAGCAGAGTGAAAAGGGAGCAGAGGCGAGGTGGCTTGCTTATGACCTAGACCTCCGACCCGGGACAGCCTGAGTGTGCCTTTGAGGCAGGATCAGCCAGATGGATGAGTGAGACTGTGCTCTGGGTGGGGTCTGGGCTCACGAAGAACAGATGAGCCACAGCAGACTTCTGCTTCTGCACCTCGGGCTGTGATGTGGTCTGTGCCCTCAGAGTCTGTGACTCCGTGACACGGAGGCCATCACCAGTGGGTAGTTGGGTGCCCTGCGGACTGAGTACTTCCTGTGATACCAGCCCCTAGACAGTTTCCCTGGTGCAGAAATATGCAGGATTCCCCTGCAGGCTCGCAGCCAGCACCCAGCAGTCTTTGGATAAAGTCACCAAGGTGCTTCTCCTGCCACATGGCCTGTCCTTCAGAAGTGTGTGTGCCCACTGGGCAGTGTCCAGCTTTGGCCACTCATTGGAGGATGCTCATTCTTACTTGACATCTACTCACAGCTAGCAGCTTCCTCTGCCAGAGGCAGGAGACTTAGCGTGGCAAACAGGCAGGGCAGACAGAAGCCCCTTTTAGGGGTTCCACAGAGACTCCTCATTCTCCTTCCCCATATTCTCTTACACTTTGCTTACACCTCTAATTCCTTGTTAGCATTTCACACCTTGGGCTGGAGGCCTTGTCTCTTGTGAGGATGCAAACAGCCTAACATTCCCTCAGTCGCTTAGCTTCCGTGAGTGCTTGTTGGACCCTAACTGGGGTGTTTTCATCAAAGGGGAGGCAGAGGGAGGCTGGAGTGGGGGTGGGCTGCACTGTATGAGGCGGGGTCGTAGTGACAGGGGACACCAGGCTCCTGTGAAGACCCAATGAGCCTGCTTTCCAGTCAGCCTCCGGCCGCAATGATTGTAGTTTCCGAAACCCCGGGGGGACATTGGGGCCAAGGAGAGATTTTTGTGCCAATTCCACATGTGAGGGGGCAGTTTTGAAACTGTCGTTTGGACACTTGCAATGTGATAATTTCCAGGCCATTTGAATGGTTTATGGCATCATTTGAAACTGGAACTGTCCTAGGAGATCTCGCCTGCCTGGTGGCATCACTGATGGTGAGTGATGGTAGGTCCCGCGGAGACAGCCATCTGCCGACCTCTGTCTAATCCTTTATTCCACAAGCACTTGGCAAATGTCTTCCCCTCCTCTTGGCACAGGCTCGGGCTCAGGCCTAACAAGAACCATTGTTGCCCCAAGAGTTCAGCGAAATGGGCCAGAATCCAGAAGCTTCTATGTTCTCCTGTCTTGAGGTCTAATCATGAGTTTTTCTTCCATGGAAAGCAAAAGAAGAAAGAGGGAGTGGGGAAAAGAAGAAAGACTGGGTGGGGCGAGAAAGCAGCGCAACACAAAGAGAATGGGAACACACTAACCAAACTTCCTTCTGAACTTCTTGGAGGCGACCACAAGTATTTGGTCTTCAGCAAACAGCGTGGAGGCCAGCATGAAGCCTTCTTTGTATTTCGTGGGGGAAAGATGGGAGTTCTCTAGTCTGCTGATGGGGAAAGGAGTCGTGTAGAATACAGGGTGTCCTGACACATTCTGAAAAGTTCCTAGTTTCTATCTAAATCTCTTCTACCCTTGGAGGCACAGGGGAAGGTCTAATACTCCCTTCCATCCTCATTGCTAGATTCCCCCCTCTCTCTTTAAACAAATTTTTTAAAAATTGATTTTAGAGGGGGAGAGAGAGATAGAAACACCAAGGATGAGAGAGAATCATTGATTGGCTACCTCCTGCATGCCCCACAGTGGGGAGTGAGCCTGAAACCTGGGCTTGTGCCCTGACCTGGAATCGAACTGTGATCTCCTGCTTCATAGGTTGATGCTCAAACACTGAGCCACACCAGCTGGGCTAGATCCCATCTCTTCACACACAAAAAAATCTTGTCTTGGGAGATAGCCTCATGCTTGTGGGCAGGATCTGGGTCCTGTCCATTTTTACTCTCTCCCATGGTGCCTCACGAGGCTGTGCATGTACCAGGTGCTCTGTAAACTCAGCCAGAGCCTCACGGGCTTCTCTGGCCTCAGAGACTGTGCTCGGGAAGCTCTGAGGGACCGCCACAGTACGACCTATGCTCCCTTCGGAACAGAGAGGCTACGTGATGGTCATTAGGAGGGAGCAGGGCTCCTGAGTCCACCTGTGTTTCTGCGTGACCTCGCCAGAGCCACCTTGCCTCTCGGCCTTGCCCCTGCCTGGCCTCCACGGCATCCTGTGCACACAGCGGCTCGCCCATCTGTGCACAAAATGCTCCAGACTCTGGGATGAAACATGGACTATCCAGGTGCAAATGATTGCTACTTGACTACTTCAGACATCCTCCCTTTTCTCTTTTAAGTAGACTTTGAAATTAAACTAAAAGAGAAATATTTGCACAGGGATTTCCCCCAAGGCCATTTTTAATACACCTGGTAATCAGCACTTGCTTTCAAAAGTATGGTTATTATTGCCTCAAATCATTACATCATTTGACTAAAATCCTTTTGTGAATGTTCCTGATAAGTTTTAAAAAAAATTCAAATGAGGCTATTGTCTTTCATTCATCTGAGGGACAGAGGTACCTACCTGTCACAGATTATTAGTGGTAGGAGACTTTCTTAAACGTATCCCACACTTTTTTCTGAGGACTTGGTGATGTTTTCTGCACCCAGAAAGTTGCTGGGTTTCTAGGATGCCCATCGAGGCACTGGGATGGAGGTTGCTGTGGTGGGTATTACTGGGCAGGGTCTGAGCCTGCAGTGGGTCTGCTTGGGGCCACTGGCAGTGTGTAGGCTCTTAAAGAGCACGCAGTGATCACCCTGGAATGGGGAAAGGACCTGGGTCTCCAAAATCTCCCTGTGCTTTTTATAAAAAATTATAATGGAAAAATTATAATGGAAGGGTGATTAAACTTTGTCATCATCACCTTCTCAGTTCTAAACATTTTCTCTCCACCTGGAGCAGGATAGCGAGAAGTTAAGGAGGGTCCTGACAAGAGCAATAAGGGAAACAGACAATATAATTAGACAAGGCCAAACAATCTGAGCAGGTTCCGGGCAGCTAATGAATCACAAGGTCTTATCTTCCCTAACCAAGGACACTAAGGAGCAAATGGTTTACACATTCCAGACCACTCTGAGACAGAACAGCCTTGGTCTCTGACCCTCTTCAGTGACATTCTTGAAAATGAAATTAACCAAAAAAGAACCTCTGACCTCTCTATGTACACATTTTGATAAATCAACATATTGAAGGACACACCTGAAAAGCTAATAAATGTTCTGTTGAGACCCTCCCCTGAGATCTCCCCTAGGATTCCGCCTGGTGAAGAAAGCTACAGTAAAAAGCTTCAAGACAAAGGAGCCACCTCATGTTCTCCCAAGAGCATACCCACACCTTGTATCTTTGCTGTTTTTCTCCTAAACTCAAAGGGACCCCATGGAACTTGCAACAAAGGGAGCAACAGTTTGAACTGGATTAACCCCTAACCTGTCTCCAAGACCCCCTTTCTCTGACTTTTCCTCTCTCGTTGCTTTTCCTACGTTAAGATCTCCCTTTGTTTTCTTTGTCCCCAGTTTTAATAAACATACTTTCAAAAGCCGCCTGGACTCGTGTTGTAAAATCTTTCCTACACGAAGTCAAGAGCCTACACACTGCCAGTGGCCCCAAGCAGACCCACTGCAGGCTCAGACCCTGCCCAGTAACACCCACCCTATACCATCCTTCTAAAAGATGTTTGGGAATTGGTAGACCTTGTTAACTTTTGACTTAGTATTTTTTCTTTTCTCTCTTTTCTCTTCTCTTCTCTTCTCTTCTCTTCTCTTCTCTTCTCTTCTCTTCTCTTCCCTTCCCTTCCCTTCCCTTCCCTTCCCTTCCCTTCCCTTCCTTTCCCCTTTCTCCTCTCTTCTCCTCTCCTCTCCTCTCCTCTTCTTTCCTCTCCTTTCCTTTCTTCTCTCCATTTCCCTTTCTTCTTTGGGTAAATTAACTCTTCTCCACTAGATCAGTTGTGATGGTTGATCAGATGCCCACCGTTCCCTAGCCAACATGTGCTTTGCTAGGATAGCTAGATGCTTATACTTAAAAAAAAATTTTTTTTAAATTGATTTCAGAGAGGAAGGGAGAGAGAGATAGAAACATCAATGATGAGAGAGAATCATTGATCGGCTGGCTGCCTCCTGCATGTCCCCTACTGGGGATTGAGCCCATAACCCAGGCGCAGCCTGGGCATGTGCACTAACCAGGAACAGAACCCTGACCTCCTGGTTCATAGGTCAATGCTCAAGCAATGAGCTGCACCGGCCAGGTAAGATGCTATAATTTTTGGTAATATTTTAAAATTTTCAAAGAACTTTTATTTAACTGTATTATTTGATATATTTTTAGTGTTGCCAAATTTAGTTAATAAATATACAGCACACTCAACTTAGATTTTCAGAAAAACAACCAATACTTTTAAAGTATAAGTACGTATATCCTTAATATTGTGTGAGATATTTGTTGTTTATCTGAAACTCAAATTTGACTGGGCATCCTGTATTTTATCTGTCAATCTAATCAGTATGCTGAGACCTATTCATGCCTGGAAAATAGTTGTTGACCCAGCAGTCATATGAAGCCCAAGTAACCAAATGTTGTGGCCACAGTTTTGCTGTAGGCAGGTATTGGGTGGGAACAGGGCCTACGTGGAGATACAGCCCCTCTGAAAGACTAGACAGGCAAACTCAAAACAGTGCCCCGTCTGTTCATAAAGAGGAGGCAGGTCACAAGCTCTGTTTATTTGGTCAAGCTTCTCAGCCAGAGGTAGAAATAATATAGAGGTTTAGAGTTTTGTTCCTGGATTTGGTTAAGGGTGCTTTAAAAGCAAAGGACCAATGCTAATTAAAATATTGGTCACTGGCCCAGAACGTCATGTATTTTCAGTTTTAAGGCAGTGGTGAATGGACTGGAGAAATTCGGCAGAGACTTCAGAAAGGAGAAGCTCTGAAGAGAGGAGACTGGGGGCAGAGAGAGGGTGTTGGGTGGACTGGCCAGACTCTGGGACAAACAGAGATGCAGCCTTCTGCTGCTGGAGCCTCAGCCAGCACCTTAGGGAGCTGGGGAGCCTCCAATAAAGCCTGTCACCTGGGAGTGGTGGCCATTCAGGCCAGAGGCAGGGCCCCAGCACTGGATGGTGGACGCTCTCTGCAGGTGAGGTTTCACACACATGACGAAGCTACCCCAAAGACATGGATACACTCTCCTCCCCTACCCCTCAGATGGCAGACCATCACCCCACCACACAGCCAGAGCACACTGAATTTACAGCAGTGTCAATACATCCTGTAATCATCTTGTGAATGCCACAATTATAGTGCACTATATATTGATTTGGGAGGTTAAATGTGTCTGTTTGCTTAATGAAAACCTTCACAATAAGTCCCTCTTTTAGAGACATCTTCAAAACCTCTAAGTGGCCCAGACCTACCTTGACCTCCAGCAAGGCTTACCATCTAAGCAGCAATTTTCAACTGGTGTGCTGCAAGAATTTTTAAAACATGCAATACCTAACTATTTACTCAAGGGCACTGACCTTTTCCCCCTTAGACTGTCAAATAAAACAATGACAACAGCCAACACAATAATAGTCATCCAGTGTGAATGAGTCAAAATTATACCTATTTTTTTTGTCAGATCGCCATATATATATATACACACACACACACATATATATGTATGTATGTATATATATATGTATGTGTATATATATATATATTTGTGTGCTGCAGAATTTTAGTAATTACTTTATGGGTGCCATGAGATAAAAAAGATTGAAAATAGCTGATGTAGGGGATAGCCCTGGAGAATTCTGTGCTCCCAACTTTTCTACTTTAACTAAGTCACTGAAAAACAACGACCTTCATTAAAGTCAGGTTTACATTCACACCAGCTGGATGTGCCTGGAATGGCCTTAGGCCCTCTCCATAGACTCCTCCAAGTCTCTCCACTTGCTGACACCTGAAAATTATGCTCTTAGACAAGGGAACAAGTCTCAAGAGAACAATTGATCAAGGTGATTGGCACCCAACCGGAGTAAAGTTTCCGCAGAAAAAGCAAGCTGAACTCAGGACACAGATTTCAGAGTCTGTGCATCACCTCAGACCATGCAGTGCAGTAGGTAGTACAGACTCTGGAGCTCCCTTCCAGGAGGAGATCCTGGCTCTGTTGTATTCTAGCTGTGTGACCTAAAGTAACTTACCTGACCTCTCTGTGCCCCAGTTGGCCCAGCAGTGACACGAGGATAATAATAATATCTTCCTTGTAGGTTTGTTAGGAGGAATGAAAAAAACAAATATATGGAAAGTGCTTATGACAGAACTTGGCACAAGGTATGTTAGAGTTAGCTATTAATATTTGGTCCCCACTGTTTACCTTCAGCTGTTTGCTTAAGTTCTCCAGTCCTCTAGCTATAGAGCTACGAGCTGCGTCTCACCTGATTTAGGAAGATTTGGGGGAGTTAGTTGTTGCTTGCTTTTAAAAAACATGCTCACTCTTGAGCGATTCGTGACTAATGTTCTGAATAAAACCATGGCTAAGTACCTTGTGAGGCCCTTGCATTTGAACAGATCAAGAAAGCCTGGGTTTCAGGAATGCAATACTGGGAAGTTTAGCAATCCCTCTGCTGATAGCATCCAGAGATGCCATTAGTACTGCAGGGATGGCTGAGGCTGTAATAGCTCAGGAGCTAGAGGTCGGATTTTGTGAGGCTGGGGTTCCTGCAAGAGTTGTGCTAATAGGGCAGCGGTTCTCAAAGTGTCAGTGTCACCTGGCAACTTGTTAGAAATGCAGATTCCTGGGCTCATCTCAGACCTATTTAATTAGAAACTCTGGGACTGGAGCCCAGCAAACCGTGTTTTAATAAGTCCTCTTGGAAATTCCAATGCTAAAGTTTGAAACCTCTCTAGTCTATAGAATAAGTAAAGCCAAGGTTCAAATAACTGAGGTGAATTCAGAGCCAAGAGATTGGAGGAGGGTCAGATGGAACCTGAGCCAAATCAGAGAATGGAGGTTCTGGGAAATTGCTCTGAATACCCATGGCTATTTTCAGCTAGCCTTTATCTTCCGCAGGTGCAGCCTGTGGATGGGTTGGGCTAATTTAAAGGGCCTGAAGCAAAGTGGGTAGGTAGAGAAGCATTTTACTGTACTTGATCTTAGCCAAAAGGCGAAGAATCGATGGTAGAGAAGTATTTTGCAGGCATTTTTTTGCTGGTCATTCTGACTCCTTTGGGATGACAAGTTGTGGTCTGTCACCTTTTGTGCATTGAAAAGGATTAGGACTTATCAGTGCTTTTTTGAGCTAGTTGGCCTGGCTTGAACTTAGAATTATGGAACCAGAATTTTGCCATCAGATGAGGCTTAATAGGTTGGTGTCTAGCCCCCTTCTCCAATGCAGCAGTCAACTCTGCAGTATTCTTTATGAGAGGTCAGTGATCGCCTTCCAACACGACAGCCAGATGGATTTATTTCCATTTGCTGGAAAGTCCTTCCTTTGGATGGCTCAGAGCACTTATCACCTTTCATATAGTAAGAGCTCATTCATATTAATTGAAACACGAATGCCTTATATTGAATAGACATCTGATCCTCTAGTTTGACACTACTGCCCCGAGCAGCACAGGACATGTGCTCTCTCGCTTTTATTTGGAGATGCCCATGACGCTTCTCCGAGTCTCTTCTCCACAGAAATGTTTCTTAGTTTCTTCCAAAGTTTTTGGCTTTCAGAGAACCAAGGACTACAAGCAAAATGATTAAGGAGCAGAGAGAGCTATGAAAGCAAGGCCCAGGAGGCCACGTGGTGCACAAAACTAGAAGGGTTAGTTTGGGGTGTGGAAGAGAATGGGCAGAGATCAGAGGAAGTGAGGGGCCGATGAAACTAGGTAATTTAGGATTTCAGCCCATGGGTGCTGGGCAACCATTGTGGGGGGCGGGGTGGGGTGTTCTTTTTCTGTAGGTCTTGTGAGTCTCTCCGAAGCCAGGAGGATTTGGGCAGGAGTGGAACAGGATTAGCCAAGATCAGGTTAAAATTACGGTCACTAAACGTCCAGGTCCTTTGTTCATAAATTGCTGCCAAGACAGGGCACAGCAATCCTGTATTTCACTGTTGGTATTTTGGACCTAACTTCAGGGCTTTTATCTAATCCTTATTAAATTTAATCTTGTTTATTCTAATCAGTCAAAACCATTTGAACCTCATTTCTGGAATGTGTTATCTGCCTCTTTCCACTTTGTGTCATGCAACAAAATGTGTAAAATGACTTTGATCTCAAAGTCTAAGTCATCGACAAAAATGTTGTCCCTTTAGAGATTGCCATTGAAATTGAACTAATATTAACCACCACAATTGGCTCTGGACTGTCCACCTAGCCATTTGTTGTCCATTTATTCATTTGCTCATGGGTAAATGCTATTCAGGTGATGATAGCATTTTCTTCTGATGGTGCTGAGAGGAGGAGGGCTGTGTTAAAAATGTCTATGGCAATACCCACTGTATCCACAGGTTCTTCTAAGGACATTAGTATCTTGCTTGAGGCAGGAGTAGGCTATAGTATGAGATCCCATTCCTCCACTAGCTACTGAACCTGACTCAAAAGCTACAATTCGTGGGCTGCCTATAACCAAGTGGGCTGGTCCAATCAAATATCACCCTTCACCTGACAAAAATATTTAATGGCAGGGTTTGCATTAAGAAAGGTAGAGAACTCAGCCAATGGTTGCACATTGACATATGAACCAGGAGGTCACGGTTTGATTCCCAGTCAGGGCACATGCCCAGGTTGTGGGCTTGATCCTCTGTTGGGGGGTGTGCAGGAAGCAGCCGATTGATGATTCTCATCACTGATGTTTCTATCTCTCCCTCTCTCTTCCTCTCTCTGAGGGCAATACAAACATATAGGAGAGAGGGGAGAAAGAAAGGTGGAGAGACCAGTATTTAACAGGAGGAGCTGAGGCTAGCATATTGTCTAAAGAGGCAACATTATTAGTGTGGGTTTATAAAGTATCTGAACAAGCAAACTCGAGGAAGCAACAACTATGATGAGGGTCAGACTTTAATTTGTCAACATGGTGAACTAATACAATTTTGGAACTTTTTTTTTTTGCTATGAAACATCTAAAAA
The DNA here is from genome assembly GCA_011751065.1 of Lasiurus cinereus. Classification (NCBI taxonomy): domain Eukaryota; kingdom Metazoa; phylum Chordata; class Mammalia; order Chiroptera; family Vespertilionidae; genus Lasiurus; species Lasiurus cinereus. Next base: position 517,519 of record JAAGEH010000046.1, on the reverse strand, counting down.
TCTCAGGTATGATAAAACAAATGCCCTTTAAATGCATAGATGAGGTTATAAAGAAGTAAAAAAAAAAAATCTCCAGGGCCAAAATGAAGAGCAAACGGAAAACCAGACTGGTAGGTATGTGACCAAAGACTGGCCACTGTGGGAGGAGGCTGGCTTGTTATCACACTTGGTCATGGCTAGAGGTTGGGTCTGAAACTACTTGGAGGCAAAACTTGGGCCTGCATCAGGCAGAGGAGTTGGGCCTAAAGTTCTTGCCCAAAGCTTGGCTCATTTATGGGTCCATGCTCTGTAAAATAATGGACTAAGAACTATCCATTCATCAGCAGTAGGAGTCAGCAAGGACACATTGTCCGCTTTGACATGGGTCTAGATGGGAAAACGTTCCCTCTGAGAATTGGTAGTCACAGCCTGTACCTTTGCCTGAGTTTGGTTCTAATTTATGCTGTCAGGGTGGTCCAGGAATCCTCACGCTAAGACATTCACATTCAAGAAACCCAAGGCTGATAATGCGAGGAGACTAACAAAGTAAACAAAATCCCACTGGGAGGACACACCCAGGTTCTAGGCTTTGCTCAAAATTAAAAATTCATGAGGAAACTATCACGAGTGTGTGTCAATGGATATGACTAAGAATTTTGGAAAATGTATTAGATAGAAATTATTTTAAATATATGCTTAAAATGATTAAAGACAAGGAAGTAACAAAAACACAAGAAAAAATATGATGAAAGTATAATGGGCATAAGAAATGAAAAATAAAAGTACCGAAATTAAAACATAATAATTATAGGAAACAGCAAATGTATACAACACAAGAGAAGAAATAAACTGTAAGAGCTGAGGATATTGTCCAGAATTCATTGCAAAGTGTTAAAGAGATAGAAAATATTAGAGATGTTAAGAGATATGGGGCATAAAGTAAAAAGTTTCTGTATATATCTAACCAAAGTTCCAGAAAGAAAAATAACTAAAAGAATGAAGGAGAGTTGATATTTGAAGAGGAAATGGCTAATAATTTTCCAGAATTGATAAGAGTTGAGCCATAGTCTCAAATCACATGGGCTCCAGGCAAAATAAATTAAATTAAATCCTCAACTAGACACATTGTGGTAAAAATGCAGAATGTCAGACCAGTGCTGGTGAGGACGTAAAGAAAAGGGAACCCTCATGCACTGCTGGTGGGAATGCAGACTGTGCAGCCTCTGTGGAAACAGTATGCAGTTTCCTCAAAAAGTTAAGTATGAGACTACCATTTGACCCAGTGATCCCACTTCTAGGGCTATATTCTAAAAAACCTGAAATACCAATCAAGAAGATTATATGCATCCCCATGTCCATGACAGTGCAATTTAAAATAGCTAAGATCTGGAAAGTGTCCAAGTGCCATCAGTAGGTGAGTGGATAAAAAAGCTGTGGTCCATTTACACCGAGGAATACTATGCAGCAGTACAAAAGAAGGATCTCTTACTCTTTGAGACAGCATGGAGGGACCTGGAAATAAGATAGTCTGAGAAAGACAAGTATCATATGATCTCACTAATGTGTGGCATCTAAAGAAAAAATAAACAGATGAACAAATAGATCCAGAGACATAGAAGCATGGAATAGACTGATGAATCTGTGGGAAGAGATTAATCAAATAATATATATGCATAAACCAGGGACACAATCAATAATCTGGTGAAGGTCTGGGGCAGAGGGGAGGGTTTGTGAGTGTGTGCAGACTAGAAAAGGTCAATGAGGAAAATGGGAGACATCTGTAATACTTTTAACAATAAAGATACATTTTTTAAAAATGCAGAATGTCAGAGACTAAAAGGAAGTATTAAAAGTTACCAGAGCAATCTATACACATACCACCTCCTACCCCGCCCAACAATTAGACTGTTAACATATTACTATGAGCTTCCGTTTTAGGGATATATTTATTTATTTATTCACCAATACCACACTCTCTTGATTACTGTGGCTTTATAGAAAGTCTTGAAGTTGGGTAGTGTCAGTCTTTCAATTAGTTTTTCTCCTTCAAAATTGTGTTGGTTCTTCTGGGTCTTTTGCCTCTCATATCAACCTTTGAGTCAGTTTGTCAATATTCATAAAATGAATTGCTGGGATTTTGATTGGGATTGTATTGAATTGATAGGTCAAGTTGGGAACAACTGATACTTTGACAATATTGAATCTTCCTATCTACAACTATAGAATATCTATCTATTCATTCGTTTGATTTTTGTTTATTAGAATTTCGTTGTTTTCCTCGTGTAGATTTTATACATATTTTATTAGATTTATATGTAAGTATTTCTTTTTGGGGGTGACTATGTAGATGGTATTCTGTTTTTAATATTGAATTCTACTTGTTCATTGCTGTTAGATAGGAAAGCAATTGACTTTTAATATTAACCTTGTTTCCTGCAAACTTGCTATACTGACTTATTAATTCCAGGAGCTTTATTTGTTGATTCTGGTTTTCTACATAAACAATCATGTAATTTGTGAACAAAGGCAGTTTTATTTCTTCCTCCTAATCTACATGCCCTTTATTTCCTTTTCTTGTCTTATCCCATTAGCTGGAAATGCCAGTATAATGTTGAAAAGGAGTGGTGAGAGGAGACATCTTTGCCTTCCATCTGATCTTAGAAAATTCTGAGTTTCTCACCTTTAAGTATAATTCTTTTGGAATAAAAAAAAATCATGTACACGTATCATCAATTAAAAAATAAATTTTGTTATCCATTGTCTAAATACTACCGCCTCCTAATTCTTCCACCAGATGATTTCTCCTTCCCTTGAAAATCCTATGCCATTAATTTTGATCTTTTATGGCATATATTCTTTTATAGTTAATTGTGGACTTTTTTTAGGGTCTTCCCTCTGGATTTACAGCTTGAGAGCAGGGCCCCTGCCTTCCTCATCTTTGTATTCCTAAGTGTGCCCAACATTATGCCTTACACCATTGGGTTCACCTAAAAAGTTGGTGAATTGATGCAAATTGAACCATTTGACCACATAATCCTGCAGATTTTATTTTGCAGTTGTTTATTTTGCAAGGTCCTCCTGCTTGTTCTTCCAACATATTTCCTCAGTACAGTCTCTATCAGATGCTCTCTTTACATCTTATTCTTAAGGAGTAACAAGCTCAAGAAGGAGTTGTTTGCTCATAGCATTTTTCAATCTGGTCTGTGTCACATCTTGATTTTGTGAAATACTTGGTGGAGCTGGCTTCTTAGCCTGACAGCCCTTACTTAGCTATGCCTCCTTGGAGAAAGTTCCTTGATTTCTGACACTTGCCATCTGAGGGTGGCAAAGGGTGGGGGAAGAATTGAGATCCCTCGAGGAGGATGCTGACAAAAACCTCTTTATGCGGCTGCCAGTGTCATTTGGAGTGATGAGGGCTGGGACCTGCTCTCACCCGGGCACATCTCTGTTGCAGGAAGACAGCTGTCTGAGCTCAGGTTCCAAGTGCATGATGAAGGGCACAGCCTCTCCGGTGGGGACAGCAGCCTGCATGCAGCACTTTTACAAATCAGGCTCAGAAAAACTCTGTGGCTGGTAGGTAGGTGGGAGGAATCTCAATTTATTGGAGAGTGATCTTGAAATGGCATACTCTCCCTCTCCCCCGATGGATGCTTTATTTATACAGTGTGTGCCGTCTGTCCCACTGGTTAGTGCATTCCTTAATGCTCCTTGACTGGATGCTGACTTTCCTGTCACTTTGAGTCATTTGCACAATCTCATTCCAGCATTTAAGACTTGACCCTGTTTACTTTTCAAAACTCAATTTTAAGCATAATGCAATGTTTATCTCCTCCCTCCGCCAGGCCTGGCAAGAGTGTTAACTTCCAGCTGCTTAGAGAGCGGGGTTGGGAGAGTTACAGTCTGTTTCTGGGATCCTTTCTTCTTTTCTCTCTCCTCGAAGGGATTGGGGGCGGGACAGGAAGGAGGAGTAGTGGAGTCAGAGATTTCCTTACCTCACCAGCTCTGATTCCATGAGGGGATGTGTTTCAGGCCTGGCTTTCTTGGGGGCAATGTTAAGCTTCACCCTGTCCTCCTTTGAGGTGAGAAACATTTCTCGGGGGGGCGGGGGGTGGCAGAGTCTCTCTTTGGGCTCATGGATGGAGCACACTCCAATTCTGTTTTGGATGTCCTATCATCCAGCTGTGGCTTCCCCAGAGACCCCGGTTTTTGTCCCTGTGCTAACCACACACTCCTTCCTGCACAGCCACAGGAATTCCCACATTCTCTTTATGCCCCCAGAAGCCATGTAGAACTGGGAAAGATGGGAGTTAGCCACCTTCCTTTTAGATACTCTATGTGACAGGACCAGTGAGCCTCCCACGTTCAGAAATCTCTGGTCTAGGAACAGCATCTCTTATGAGTTGAATTGCGTCTCCCCGCAAAGATAGTATATTAAATCCTAACCTGGTCATTGCAAATACAATTAGTTAAGATGAGATCATACTAGAGGAGAGTGAACCCCTAATCTGATATCACTGATGTCCTTACAAAGAGGTGGCCATGTGAAGGCAGAGACACAGGGACAGAGCCATATGGTGACAGAGGCAGAGCTGGAAATGCTCAGCTAGAAGCCAAGGAACACCAAGATTGCTGGCAAATCCCTAGAAGCTAAAGAGAGGGAGGAAGGTCCCCATCTCCCCCCGTAGGTTTCAGAGGGAACATAGCCCTGCTGACACCTTGGTTGCAGACTCCGGCTCTCCCGAGCTGAAGACAGTAGTGTCTGTTGTTTTAGGCCACCCTGAGTGTGGTTCTTGGCTATGGCAGCCCCAGGAAACTCATACAGTGTCTGCTCCCAAGTGTTTCCAAATGTAAAGGGACACAGGCCAAGCAGCGCCCTTTGGGTCTCCATTGGTGATAGAGGGAGACTAAGATGCTGGGCTCCCAGAACATTCTCTGAAAACTTTCTTATCACCCTGCACTCCGATGGGTTCTGCAGCTCAGTCATTACCTAGTAGGGGGATGAGTCACCATCTTTCCTTCTCTCAGGCATCTCTATCTTTACCAGTGGTTCTACTGGAGTCCCCCTCATTTCTCTTGTGGGCACAGATAGCTCCCTGCCATACTCTTTGGACCGTGACCCTACTTCCTGTCCTGAGACCCTCCTTCTAGAACTAAGTTGAGGGTAGGCAGGCTGGCACTTGCTTCCTTTTAGCCTGTCCTGCATGACCTGCTTATAACTCTGAACGTAGAATGTGAGGTCCTAACTGCCGTTTGCCTTTCTTGCCCTCACCCTGGGTCCTGATCATCGTCCTGGGAAACCAGAAGAGCCGATTCAACGTCATTTAGACCAGGCCCTCTCCTTCACCAAAAGAGCCTGAATGGGCTGTAACGGGAGGCAGACTTTTCCTGGTCCTCTAAGGTGAGATGGCAGATGTCAGAGGGTGACCGCAGAGCCAGCTTCCTCTTCGAGGTCCTCCTGGAGTAGCATGAACCCCTAATCTAATGTGACTGTGCGAAGACAGAGACAAGTTCCCAAGAAGCAGGTGCCTCACTAGGCTGCGAGCTACCTTCAGGGAGAGCTGGGGCTCAGGCAGTCCCCGAGGAGAAATGGGAATCTCATTAAGTGTCTCTCCCTGATCAATGTTTTCTAGTGGGGAACTCCCAGTGCTGTGAACTTCCTGGGCAGAACTGGAAGTGGAAAAGTTCACAGCTCAGCGTGAAGCCCGAGAAGGGGGTGGAGATGGGGAGAGCCGGCCTCAGCATTGCCTTGTTTCCAGTGAGAGAGGGAGGAATGCTGTCAGTGGAGTGTTTCCCAGCCACGCCTTCCCCAGGTGCTTGCTGAGGGGCTGCCTGCTTTCCACTGAGTAGGGAGAACGCTTTGCTGAACTCCATTTGTCCCGTCACTCAGAAGCCCGTGGGGACAGAGACTGACTTCCTGTGGGGGCCGGAGCAGGACGCATTAGCTGCTCTGATGCGATGGGATGTGGGTGGCCTTGCCCACATGTCTGCGCCCCACTTCATATCTGGGGGCCCTGTCTGGGAAGCAGTCAATTAAGCAAAAGTTTGGTTTTGCCAAGCTCTGTCGTTTGCAAGGCACTGACGCTCTCCAGACCATCTGAGGACAGGGGCTTGTGCTGCTTCAGAGCTGGATCCAGAGAGCTGCAAGTTGCCCAGGGGGCTCTGGGATCTGGCTCCCATGGTCTCTCTGTTGGGCACACTGGCTTCTCTCTGTGTCTCATTTCTGACTAGCTTCCTAATCTTCTCTTTGTGAACGGCACACATGGAGGGGGGTAGTCAGATGGCACGAATTCTGCATTTCTGGTCACCTCATGCATTGCCAGCTGGCTTGTGGGCGGGATGCCTCGGGTCAGGTGCCCAGCTCTAGTCCCGTTACAGGCCAGCCCTGGGCAAAGAGCAGCTTAGCACCGAGGCTGTGGATGGGGCAGACAGGCTAATGGGCTGAGGGCCCATCAGGTATCACGGTTTGCTTCCAAGTTATCCATCTGGCCCTTCCTTACTTCTTCCCTTTCCAAATTAGTGCTCTGGACAGGCTGCCTGTATTTTCCTCAGTGTAAATTCCTGTGGGACAAGAGAGGCTCCAGGAGAGTGATGGGTGCTGGTGTGAGATGGAGGGGGGCCCCATGAGTAACTTAGCTGTGAACCAATGGAGGCCAGCACTCCCATCTTCCTCTTCTCCCACCCTCCTGGAAAGGGACACAAGGTAGAAAAATTCAGCAATGCCAAATGTGACACTGAGCCCACTCTTATAACTCTGAATATAGAATGACCCTAGGACAGTACAGTGCAGGCTGGGGAAGGGGGTTAAGGAGAGCATTCTTGAAGTCAGTGAATGGGCAAATCTCACCAGGGAACAGGGAGGGGTGGGATTAGTATCAGAAATGCCTGGAGATTTAAAAAATAACAATGGTTTCTATCTCTTTTTCTCCCGAGATTCTGATGGTCACTGGAACAGGGATGGGCAAATGTATTTTGAAAAGATTTTCTTCAGGGCTTCCTAATTGTCTGACCCACTTCCTAAAGCTCTTTTAGTGATCCAGTTGTACATCGTTTTGGTCAGGTATCCCATGACCTGACCAAATATGGATTCTTAATATTTGGATACTTCTTTACTTAAAAATAATACCTGTGTACTGCTGCATTCACTTATTATAGTCATCATTAAGAAAACACCAAAAACAGAAATTAACAGAGGGCAAGCTTACAAAGAAATAGAAGTACAACTTCCAGTAATTTCTTACTGGCTCCTAACTCTCCTGGTGCCCATCTCATTTTGGAGACCACTACTCTTGGTTCATATTGAAATGGAAATTTTGGACTGGAACCAGGATTCTTTGTCTGCCGGAATTGAAGAATTAATCCACAGACAGAAAGTGGTATAGAAAAGGTGGAGATTTATTGAAGAACAGGTACAGACTCCCACGTGGGGAGAGGGAAAGAGTTCCACAGAATGGACTCCCAAGTAGGGAAGGGGAAAGGGTCCCACTGAGTTCTTTTCCCTATGGCTTATGAAGGCTGCAGATCCTGGTGCCTTGATATCCCCTCTGATGGGTCACTATTCCCTTATACTGGTTACTGTAGTAAATCCTGGGTTCAAAGGTTGGACCTCACATGGGACATGTGAGGTTCTCCCCCTCTTTCGTTATTGTTTTCCTTTTCCTCTTGGGCTTTCTTCTCCTGGATGAAGGGCTTCCTTCTCTTTATTTTGTAAATATAGACCTTTTACTGTTCCCAGCTCACTCCTTCTATAGCAGTGGTTCTCAACCTTCCTAAGGCCGAGACCCTTGCATACAGTTCCTCATGTATGGTGACCCCCAACCATAAAATTTTGCTACTGTTATGCATCATGATATAAATATCTGCATTTTCAGATGGTCTTAGGCGACCCCTGTGAAAGGGTCGTTTGACCCCCAAAGGGGTTGCGACCCACAGGTTGAGAACTGCTGTTCTATAGAAATGTACCTGTTGCAGCTTTTCAGCTTCCCTATTCTACGGAAATACACCTTCTGCTGTTCTGCAGCCCTGTGCTTCCTCCATGGTCCCTTTAATTTCCAATATTTCTAAAGTTTCCTAAACCTGTCCTATTTTATCCCCCAAATTTCTGTTTCAATATTTGTAACCCCATGACTAGTTCAGGTTGTGGTATGCACTAGGTATTCAATAAAAAAAAAATTTGTGGGATAGATGAACAACAAATGAATGGGTTAGCTCTTGAAGAATATGAATATTTTGAAAATATGTAAGTGGGTAGGGGGACCAAACTGAGATAGATTAACATGATTAACATGATTTATTGACCTTTCTTAATGGAAACATTGAGATGAGATCTTATGGAAGCGGACATTATGTTTGAATAATGATTGGTTGTTTCGCTAATCAAGTTAAACGTATTTATTTATTCCTCATCTCTGTTAGCATAGTGGCCTCCTATTCTCACATTCTAATTGCTTGACCATCTCCCAGCCAGGCGGATCCGCCCTATGACACGGTTCTATCAGCAAGACAACCAAGGGGAAGCACTGGGGGAGGGGACTCAGTGGGGACGTCCCAACTCTCAGCTATTAGTTAATTAGATGTTGTGTAAAACTAGGGCTGGAAGAGCCGAGTGAAAGGGAGTATTCCAGGCTCCTAATGGGTGGAAATTGATTTATTAGCATGGTACCACATTTGTATGCAAGACTGGAAGTTAGTAATAACCCAGAGTGGGGTTTTGCAGGAAGAGGGGAGAGGGTTCATGGCCACTGGGGTAGCCTCTCCAGGGATTTCTTTGAACTTTTCCCTGCCCACCCACTCCAGGTGCCTTTGGAGGAGCAAAGAGGTTCCCACTTTCTAAGCAGGAGACCATTCTCAAAGACTGTCTTCAGGAGAGCCTCACACTCTATCAACAGAATGCCAAGTCTGTCCTGTCTCCCTCCTTCTGTTTGTAGACAATAATAGCAGCACTTGTAGGGTGCTACTTTGAGCATATATGCCAGACTCTGTCTCCAAATGCTTTACACATACGCTGACTATTTAACTGTTACAACATTGGAGGATTTTTATAGCTAAGGAAACTGAGGCACACAATGGTTAGGTAACTTATCCAAGCCAGTGAGTGGCTATTAAGTGGAAGCTCTAAGATCTGAATCTCAGTAATTTGCCCTCAATAACTTGCCCTCAACCATGGTGTCATCAATGAAAGGACAGAACTTGCTCTGACTTAAAATGGTTGTGTTTGGCCCAGTTCAGTACTTTTCTTCCCCTCAGAGCCCTAGTACCCTCGACTCCCACCACCTAATTTTCTAATTTAAGCTGGTCTCAGATCCTCCATTCACACTAAAGTGTAAATGAGAATTCATTAAAGAACTATTTCTCCCTAAATAAAAAGGAGACCCACTGTATGGGAGAACACATCTACCAATGATACATCTGATAAGGGGTTAATTTCCAAAATATAAAAAGAACTCATACTGCTCAACCCCAGGAAGATAAATAATCCTATTAAAAATGGGCAAAAGATCTGAAAAATCACTTTTCCAAAGAGGACAGAGATGGCTAAGAGACATATGAAAAAATGTTCATTGTCACTAAGAATCAGAAAGATGCAAATTAAAACTACAATGAGGCATCACCTCACACCTGCCAGAATGGCTACCATCAATAGATCAACAAACAAGTGCTGACGAGGATGTGGAGAAAAAGGAACCTTGTACACTGCTGGTGGGAATGCAGACTGGTGCAGCCACTGTGGAAAACAGTATGAAGTTTCCTCAAAAAAATAAAAATGGAACTCACATTTTGACCCAGCAATCCCACTTCTAGGAATATATCCTAAGAAACTGGAAACATCTATCAGAAAGGATATATGCACCCCTATGTTCATAGCAGTGTTATTTATAATAGCTAAGATCTGGAAATAGCCCAAGTGCCCATCAGTATATGAGTGGATAAAAAAGCTGTAGTACATGTACACCGTGGAATACTATATAGTTGTAACAGAAAAGGAGATCTTACTCTCTGAGACAGCATGGAGGGACCTGGAGATTATGATGCTATGTGACATAAGCCAGTTAGAGAAATACAAATATAACATGATCTCACTTATATGTGGAACCTAAAGAAAAAAATAAGCTGATGAACAAAATAGGTCCAGAGGCATGGATGCATGGAAAAACTAACGGACCTTAGAGAAAAGAGGGTTGGAGAGGATGGGAAGAGATTAACCCAGCAGTTCTCAACCTGTGGGTCTCGACCCCTTTGGGGGTCGAACGACCCTTTCACAGGGGTTGCCTAAGACTATTGGAAAACACCTATTTCCCATGGTCTTAGGAACCAACACATGCTCCTTGGTGTAGCAAAATGTAGCAATATAGTTTACTGTTGTTATATGAAGACTGTTACCCATGCTACACCATGATTCAAGACAACATTTCATTTATTTGTAATTAGAAATAAATATTTCACAATATATAATTACATATTGTTTTTGTGATCAATCCCTATGCTTTAATTATGTTCAATTTGTAACAATGAAAATACATCCTGCATATCAGATATTTACATTACAGTTCATAACAGTAGCAAAATTACAGTTACGAAGTAGCAACGAAAATAATTTTATGGTTGGGGGTCACCACAACATGAGGAATTGTATTAAAGGGTCGCAGCATTAGAAAGGTTGAGAACCACTGGATTAACCAAAGAACATATATGCACTAGAGGCCTGGTGCATGAAATTCTTCCCTCAGCCCGGCCTGTGCCCTCTCACAGTCTGGGAGCCTTGCGATTGGTCGGCTTAAAGAGGTAGGCCCTGCCCACTATGCCAGGTTTCCGTGATAGATTGCCCCTGCAGAGGGAGGTCCCACCCACCCACTGCAGCCTGCTGTCGGTGGCCTGGGCCTCCCTCTTTGAGGCGATCATGAAGCCCCCCGATTTATTGCCCCGCTAGCCAGTTGCTTGGGCCTCCCTCTGCAGGATGATCATGGAGCAATGGCTGGGCCTCTGACCAATCACATCGCACTCATCTCGGCTGGCCTGGCACCAGTGGGTATCATAGAGTGGTCATCCGATGGCCTTTCTGCTGTTTGGTCATTTGTTGATTTCATATTTACACTTTTATTATTATAGATATGTGGAAAAGGCCTGGGGTGGGGCAGGGCCTGGGTGGAAGGGAACAAAGAAAGAAAAATGGGGAACATCTGTAATACTATCAGCAATAAATAAATTTATTTTATCTTTTTTTTTTTTCTTAAAGAGCTATTCCTCACTGGAAAAACAAACAAACAGATGAGCAGGATCCAGAATGCTACACTGAAGGGATGAAGGCTTTAGAGGTGGAATGTGAAGCGGCTTCTGGAATGTGTGTTGTGGGAGGGTCTGGGGATGTGTCAGGGTCACACTCTGCAGACCGATGGAAAGGCAAGTGCTTTTCCGTTTGGGAGCCTGACCTCTGAGAGGCTGGAGCTGGACAGAGCCTCCTCAGTTCTGCCCCCTCTGCCTGCAGACCGGCATTCCTGCTTTCTGCCGGAGCCGCGGACCAGCATCCTAGAGAATCACAGCTGCCAGCCACCACCAGCTCCATGGGAATGAAGTTTGAGGCACATTTCACAGCTTTAAAAGTGTGTGTTTGATGTAAATCTTCTCAAACCCCATGGGGCAGGTTGGCCTGGTCCTCGGGCCCACCCTGAGCCGTCCTAGGCACATGGGACTTTGAAGGGCGGTGCCTGTGGCGGGGATCAAAGGCAGCGGTGGGAACATGCTGGCCACAAGAATGGCCTCTTAGAAGGTGTGGAGAGAGAACAGAGGGCCCGCTGAGTGGACAGCAGAGATGCAGGATCTCATCGAGTGTCATTACACATGTTGCCTGCACAGAGGGGGCCTTTTGATGGGGTCCTGAGGGGGAAAGAGTTGTAGACAGGGATCACAGAGACGGTTGAGGTTCCCCCACCAAAGGAAGCAGGCCCCACTGTGGCGCTATGGCTTGTGTGTGGCCTTTATGGGCCATGACCAATGGCTCAAGGCCTGGGCTGGCAGCTCTAAGCCTTCATCCTGGGCAGGAATTCTAATTAAACCGGGCTCCTGGGGCTCACTTACAAAGAATTTAGCACCAGACTCTGCCGTTCGGGCCTCGTCCAGCTGATCATACTCTTGCATGCCACCTGCAGAGACGCCCAGCTCAGGGAGTCCCTGCTTTCCTCCCCAGTGGCTGCAGAGGACCAAGCCTGATCCTTGAGGTGGCCTCGAGCTTTAAATCAATCAAATCTTTAAAGAAAACATTGAGGGCCTCTGGTCTCTCTCTGCTTCTCTTGCCAGACACCCTTCTTGCTATTTGGGCCACTCTTTTATATGTGTTACGTTCCTCTCTTTTCTTTACGATGAACTGGGTTGGTTTAGGTATCAGGGTCTGGGAAATTGAGGGTGGTATGGATCAGCAGGCGAGGTTTTATTTAGGTGAACTGAGTGCCAGACGAACCATGAATTATGAACATCCAAGGTCCCTGGCTCGTGAGAGATGGAGGAGGAACGGAGGGCTTTCCAGACAAGCCGGACCCAGAGCGGAACCCCAAGGGACTGGTTCCATTTATGTAGGCAGAAAGAAGTCCAAGGGGCAGGGAATAGCTGTCTTGCACGTTTGACATACAATTGGAGGTTTAGCTGCACATTACAAATCCTTAATTCCCGAATTCTTCTTGTTGGGTTAATTCTGAAAGCAAAGAGCAGGAGCAACCAAGCTTCCCTTCCAGATTCAGCATTCAGATTGTGCTGTGACTACTTATTTTTCTCTGTAAACGCTGTCTGGATTCGGCAGCATAAAATGAGAATGTGTGTGGCTGATGGCGACCGTGGTGGGGGCGGGGAGAAAACACATCCCCCAGGTCTTTGCTTGAAGTGTGTCAACGAATTGTATTCCCTTGGTTGCTCTGCCCTCCGTCCTCTCCTCTTCACAACTCACAACACCCAAACTCAGGCCGGGCCTGGGTCCCCGTTCCCATGCATTCTCCTGAGTCCTGATCCTCGGTGAGCAAAGTGCTCAGTAAAGAAAGGGTGGAAGGAAGGTCCGGGGAGATAAAAGAGATCCCAGGGGCATCTGATGCTTGATGGATGCCTTTTGGGAACAGAAGCAGCCCCCCGCCCCTGGCCTCTGTGGGTCTGCAGAAGCGAAGGCCTGGGCTCCGAGCTGACTTTCCTGCTAGCCCAGAAGACACCCACACACCCAAACCGCCTGGAATGCAGCTTGCTGACCTTGGCAGGAAGGAGGGCTGAGTTGGCCTTTTGCGTAACATAAATACTCAGCACAGCTGCCTCTGACCTGCCCACTTCTTGTTAAGTCCAAGAAGGAAGGGACCTACTACTGGCCAAATGTTTTATCCCCACCACACCTCAGACCCCAAGGAACTTGGACTCTGCTCAAGTGAGTAGTTTGAAGCTCCCATCCCCGAAAACTGGCTGCTGGTGGAGGAAAAACCTGAGTAGGAAGGACAGAAAGCAAATCCGCAGAGCTGCCTGCTTTTTAAAAAATACTTTTATTGATTTCAGAGAGGAAGAGAGAGATGGGGATGGGGGAGAGAATTATTGATCAGCTGCTTCCTGCACACTCCATCCAGAGCAGCGGTTCTCAACCTGTGGGTCGTGACCTGTTTTCTGATGGTCTTAGGCTCTACAGCAGTGACCCACAGGTTGAGAACCACTAGCAGGGTTGCCTAAGACCATCAGAAAACACAGATATTTACATTACGATTCACCACAACACGAGGAACTATATTAAATGGTCGCAGCATTAGAAAGGTTGAGAACCACTGATCCAGGGGATCGAGCCTGCAACCCAGGCATGTGCCCTGAATGGGAATTGAACCATGACCACCTTGTTCACAGGTTGACACTCAACCACTGAGCCATGCTGGACAGGCAGAGCTGCATGTTTTAATAATAAAAAAAAAATGACAGGTCTGATGTTGATCAACTTTTTTGGGGAAGCCCCTAACAAATCTTTTAGGAAAACTCTGGGCTTTTCTGCCTTGTCTGGTCCTGGGATAAAGGGAAAGAAGAAAGAACAATATTATTCCATTTGGCAAAAGAGTTTATCTTTCCAGTGCCTTTCTCACCCACCCTCAGCCTGAGCGCTGAACCCATCCCCATTCCTGGCGTTTAGCTTGATTCAGTCCTTTGTTCATAATGTAATGTCATCACCCCAGACCGTACCACTGTTAGCAATGCCCTCCTTCCTCTCCTCTGCTTGTCTAGGTCCCTCACATCCTTCTAGACCCGTCTGGAGTTGTACGACTTCCATGACGCTTTCTCCCACTCACTCTGATTTCCATCTTTTTGTAATTCTTGTCATTCTGAAGTTAATCCCACACACATTGTTAGCACTTAATTTTTTCTACTACTTTCATGAACATCAGCTCTGTCTCACCAGTTTGTTGGCATTACTTTTAGAGAGCACAGTCCTGTTGCATACTGGGAGGAGTTCGGTAAATACAGGTTGATGATGAGTTACTGGAAAGATGGCAAGTCCTTCTAGCATAGGAGGATTGGCCACCATGACTATCTTCCAGGGCCTATCAGACTATAGGGTAAATTGGAAAGAGGAATTTTGGTCCTGAAATTTGGAGGTGAAGCTCCAGCAGGAAGGAGATCTGAGCTGCTAGATGTGTTTTTGCAGCCATCCCAAGGTGCAGTCACTGGTAGCCCTTATGTGAGGGCTTTCAGGAGGTGAGTGGGAAAGATATTGCATCGGCATTTCAGGACCATAGTTTCCTTCTCTGTAGACATAATTTGAGTAGTTTGTTTTCAGTGTCCTATTGTTATGATTGGATTGGGCTCCCCCAGAAATTCGTATGTTGAAGCCTTAGCCCCAATGTGACTGTATTTAGAGGTAGGGCTTTGGGTAGGTAATCAGGGTTAACTGAGGTCATAAGGGTGGGGTCCTAAGGTGATAGGATTGGTGACCTGATAACAAGAGAGAGAGACAGAGAGAGAGGGCACTCATCACAAAATAAGAAGGTAGCATCAATAGGAAGAGTATCCTCATCAGAAGTCAAACCTTGATGGACCTAGATCTTGGAACTGTCCAGCTTCCAGAACTGTGAGAAATAAATTTATGTTTTTTAAGCACCTAGCCTAAGTATTTGAATGGCACCCCCAGCTGACTAATATACCTACACTTTACTTATAGATAAAACCAATATTTATTTAGTGCTTACTGTGTGCTAGGAACTATATCTCTATAGGGGTGGTAGTAGTGAACAAATCGATAAAAACTTCTGCTTGCAGAACTTAAGTTATAATGGTGGAGATAGATAAATAAGGACCATATATACCAGAGTATGTCAAATGGGCACTATTTGCTATTGAGGAAAATAGAGCAGAGAAGTGGATAGGGAACACTAGAGAAGTTTGAGTTCCTGGTGGGCTTGTCCAGAGACCTCATGAAGATGACATTTAAGCTGAAGGAAGTGAGAAAAAAATCCACATGAATATCTGAGATTTTATTTTATTTACTTATTTTTTTAATTGATTCCAGAGAGGAAAGAAGAGGGAGAGAGAGATAGAAGATAGAAACATTAATGATGAGAGAGAATCATTGATCAGCTGCCTCCTGCATGTCCCACAATGGGGTTTGAGTCTGCAACCCCAGCATATGCCCTGCCTGGGAATCAATCAGTGACCACATGGTTCACAGGTCAATGTTCAACCATTGAGCCATGCTGGCCAGAATATCTGAGATTTAAAAAAATTAGGCTTAAAATATCCATTGTACAATAAAAGGTATGGAAACCCTCATCGAGTGACAGTTCCCAATTTAGGAGTTCAGTTGACTGCAAGTTGACCAAGAGTACTGTGTTTCTTATAACTATTCAAAACGTAAATGTTCCATTAATACAAGTATAGTGGCCAGATAAAGGCAGTGATCTTACAACTGTGCTATATCTAGACTATTCTTAGCACCACATATTAGAGCACTCTAGAGGACCACAATGAAGGTGTCCAGAGATTTAAGAACTATGCCCTTGGGGAACAGTTGGGGAAACTGGCAATGTTTAGTCTATAGAAGAAAAGATTTACATGGCTATGAGAGGGATCTTTTCAAGTATGTGGCGAATTGCTAGCTGGGAGAAGGGTTTATTGCATTGAGATATTGAATGCAGAAAATGGACCAATGTGTAGTTATTCAAAAACCAAGTCAGTGGCAAAAATGCAACAAAAACTATGACTAGGTATCATCTTATTTGATCTTCACCATAGCTCTCTGAAGTAAACAGGTGTGCTAGATTGTTATAGTAATGGTCCCTAATGAATCATTCCTTCTGTATCTATGTCTTTTCATAGCCCCTTTGACAATGATCCTGGGTTTGGCCCTGTGACTTGCTTTGGCCAAGGGAATATTAGTAAATGTAATGTAGGTTTAGGCTTGAAAAGTGCTTGCACATTGGGGTGTTGTCTTCTCTTCTGCTACCAGGGGAAGAAGCCT
Source organism: Lasiurus cinereus (assembly GCA_011751065.1). NCBI lineage: Eukaryota > Metazoa > Chordata > Mammalia > Chiroptera > Vespertilionidae > Lasiurus > Lasiurus cinereus. Next base: position 501,093 of record JAAGEH010000046.1, on the reverse strand, counting down.
GAACTAGCATATAGATGATAAGACTTCATGGAGCAGAAACAGACTGTCTCAGTGGAGGCCCCCAAAACCACACAGACTCCAGCCAGTCTACCAGATGACTATAGCTGCATGCGTAACCTCAGGCAAGACCAGCAAAATTACCACCAACGGAACCCAACTGACATAAGCCACTAAGTTTTGGGGCAATTTGTTACGCAGCAATACAAAATTTGCACTGCAGATATTTCTGCTAATTATAGATGAAGAAACTGACTCTTTGAGGATTTTATTGATTTGCTCATCAGAACAAGAACTGGAAAGAAAGAGAAAGCTCCATCCTTCCTTGGTGCAAGAACCTAGCAATTGGCCGCAGTGCTATGGGCATTTCTGATCTTGGCTGATCAATAATATACAATAGAGTTTGAGAAATTCTAGAAGAGATGAATAAAGTATTCTAGGGTTGAAGTTTGGCCAAGGATAAAGAGATTCCAGAGACAATGTCCCTTTGGGCTAGAAAGTCAAGGGTGTGTGTTAGGAGAAATGAAGGCTGAAAAAACATGGTAAAAAGGTAAAGAAACACATGGCTACCAAATCTGAAAATCAAAAAACTGGGAACAGGAGGACAGCCTCCAAAGCTTGAGAGAGGGAGTTTCAGGACACATAAAAGGCTGCTTGAGGATAAATAATGAGTCCTATTCACAGTGGGCACTCAGTGAATAGGGCTCATTATTTTCAAGTGTGGTATATGCTTAAAATGTAAATAGTTTTATTTATTTGTTAATATAGCCAATCACATTTACTGAGCATCTACTACATGCTAAACACTGTGTAGGAGAGGGGAATTTTAGAAAAATAATAGCATGTAGTCAGTTTACTCATAGTCCAGCAAGGGAGACAGATATGTGGGTTACTCAATCAACAGATGCTGATGGGGCACTATATGTGCCAGACCCTGTGCTAATACTGCAGATCGAGTGGGGAACAAAACAGAAATAGCTCCTGCCCTTCTTGATCTCACAGTTACTCAGAGAAGGCAAATGTTAGAGAAATCACTAAAGCCTAACACACGATTAAGTAGTCACTAGTGAGCATGGCGTGGTAGGGGTGATGTACAGGGAGCTTGTGGAATATATAAAAAGGAATCATCATCTACTCTGGGGAGTCACAAAAGACTTTCCTAAGGAATTTAGGTGTCAGCTGACCACAGGAGGCTGACCAGCACTGAGGTTGGCAAAAAAAAAAGGAGGGTGGGAGAGGACATTTATAGAGAGAACATCATGGGGTAAAGGGAGAAAGTGAGTTATTTGAGGAACTGAAAAATGTCCAGCATGGCATGTTGGAGGGAACAATGGGGGTGAAATGAGGCTAGAGCAGGTCCTTCTCTGCTCTGCACCCCAGGCTGAACACTAAAACCTGCATCTTCTGGGCTCCCTTGCCCTCTGGCTTCCAGTTGGGTCTGGGCAAAGGAGGCAGAACAAGAGAGCAGAGAACACCGGGGTGAAAAAGCATGACATTTCTGCTCCCTCCCTGCTTGGGTGCTAGAGTTCTGGCAGAGGCTGTGTCCTGTAACAATAGCGCCGGTTGGGTGGCCTCACTTCCACAGCCAGCCTTTATTGGTTCTGGTAACACCCTTTGTTCACCGTGCCCATTTAAGCCTAGCAGTCACAATGCCTTCCCACTTTGCTGATCTCAGAGCGCTTTAATCCCCCTTTTTGTTTCCTTTAACCTCTGTAAACAGTTTTTTTATTTTTATTGAACTGTCTTCAAAATCTCCGTTGAGGGTGCCTTCTGTTGCTTGCTCAGGAGTCTAACCAAAGATCCCAATAAGGATGTTGGACTTTATTCTAAGGGCAATGATACAATGTTTTAAGGTTTTAGCAGGAGAGTGATGTGACATTCGCTTTAAAAAATATATTCTGGGGTATCTGCTTTCAGCCATGACAGAATAAGATTTGACAATGTTAACTCCGTAAAAATGAACTAAAAATCTGGACAAGTAGCAATAAAGCAGCTTCATGAAATAGTGGAGAGTGAACAGAAGCAGACAGATTCTTCAGGAGGTTGGCATCAGAGTGAGTTATCATTTTTGTGGCTTTAACACCCCCCTTTCCTCTCCCGCCCATCAACCCGGGCCAAGGGCAGTGATGTGATACTGGAGGTGGCAGGATGCTGGGGCAAATCTGGACTCCTTCTGAATTGGGAAGGCAGAAAGCGGAAGCCAGAGCAATTGTGGCTGCGGAAAGAGTGAAGGAATGATGGGAGAGAAAGAGCCAAATGGAGGATCCCAGATTCCGACTACCCAATTCTCTCAGTGACCCCTGAACCATAGGTGTACAGGACAGGATAAAAGTGATCCAATTAAAGAGAAAAATATTCGAACAGACACAGGAACTGCCATCCAAGAAACAGAGTTTATAGTTTTCATCAGGGACAAAATACACAAACAAGATTTTCTTTCTTTTTTTTCTTAAGCAGCAAAGTCTATTTATTTATTTCAATTACTTTTTTTCAATTACAGTTTACATTCAATATTATTTTGCATTTAGTTTCAGGTGTACAGCACAGTGGTTAGACAATCATTTACAAAGTGTTCCCCCTGATATTTCCAGTACCCAACTGGCACCATACATAGTTATTACACTATTATTGACTGTATTTCATATGCTGTGCTTTATATCTCCATGACTATTTCTGTAACTACCAATCTGTACTTCTCCATCTCTTCACCTTTTTAAAAAAATATATTTTATTGATTTTTACAGAGAGGAAGGGATATGGATAGAGAGTTAGAAACATCGATGAGAGAGAAACATCGATCAGCTGCCTCCTGCACACCTCCCACTGGGGATGTGCCTGTAACTAAGGTACATGCCCTTGACCAGAATTGAACTTGGGACCCTTGAGTCTACAGGCCAACGCTCTATTCACTGAGCCAAACTAGTTAGGGCTCTCTTCACCATTTTTTACCCAGGCCCCCAACCCCCTCTCCTCTGCCAATCATCGGTTTATTTCTTGTATTTATGAGTCTGTTGCTGTTTTGTTTGTTCATTTATATTGTTCTTTAGATTCCACATATAAGTGAAATCATATGGGAGTTCATCACCACCAAACCAATATTACAATAAATGTTAAAGGGCTTTCCAGAAGAGGAAGAAGAGGGAGAAGGAGAGGGATGAGAGGAGGAGGAGGAGGAGGAGGAGGAGGAGGAGGAGGAGGAGGAGGA
>JAAGEH010000046.1:456257-497881 GCA_011751065.1 Lasiurus cinereus | reverse complement strand
AAGGAAGAGGAGGAGGAGAAGGAGGAAGAGGAGGAGGAGGAGGAGGAGGAGGAAGAGAAGGAGAAGGAGGAGGAGGAGAGGACGGAGAAGAAGAAGAAATAAAAAATAAGAATAATAAACAGCCATAAAAAAGAGTGAAATATTACCATCTGTGACAGCATGGAGTACCTAGAGGGCATTATGCTAAATGAATAAGTCAGCAACAGAAACAAATTTTCTACACTTAACATTTATAATAGCCAGGAGGCCACTCAAATTTATTTGACATAGAAAGAACCATGAAAATGGAATATATTCTCAAGAAAAAAAATGATTTGCTTCCAAACAGTAAAGTATGGAAAAGTGTTAGGGAGATGGGGAGTAACTATACAGTGGAGAAATCTAAGAAACACAACTTCAGCCAAATGATCAAGGTCAACATTGTCATTGATAAGCCATGCTGATATCTACCTTTTATGTGTTGTGTTAAGAATGGCCCTTTATCATTTCGGACTTTCTCTCCAAAACCCACAACACCAGTCTCACCAGGAGAAAAACAAACTGAGAGATAATTTACAGAATATCTTGCTAGTACTCCTTAAAATAGTCAAAGCTATCAAGAACAAAAAGAGTCCAAGGAACTATCACTGTCAGGAAGCTATTAAGGAGACCTGATGACCAACCATAATGGAATACCCTGGAAGAGATTCTGGAAAAATAGAAAAGACACTAGGGAAAAACTAGTAAAATCTAAAAAAATTATGGAGTGTAGTTAATATAATTACTATACTATTACTGTATAATATAATTGCTGTACTATTGTTGGCACCTTAGGTGTGATATGTACTATAGCGATATAAGATTTTGGCAATAGGGGAAATGAGGGGAGGGGTATATGGCAACTCTCTGTACTATCTTTGCAACTTTTCTGTAAACCTAAAAATATTCTAAAATTAAAAGTTTGTTAAAAATTGTGGGATGGATATAGACCAGTGCTTGGAGGAAAATGTTTAGCTTTAATGCTTACAAAAGAAAAAAATAAGAACTAAAATCAATGACTTGATTTTATAACTTTAAATATTAGAAAAGAAGAAATGAAACCCAATATAAACAGAAGAAAGGAAATAATAAAGACCAGAACTCAATGAAACAGAAAATGAACAAACAATGAAGAAAACTAAATTAAAACAGCTGATTTTTTTAAAAGATCAATAAAATTGATCTTTGAAAGGGTCTTATCAGACTGATCAAGACAAAAAGAGACAAGATGCAAACCAATAAAATGATGAATGAAAGAGAAGAAATCACTCTAGAGCCTACAGACGCTAAAAGGATAATAAGGGAATATTTTGGACAAATTTCTTTCCATAGATGTGACCTCCTAAGATTACCAAAGCGTCTTTACAAAGAAATAGAAAACTTTAGAAGGCCTATATAAAATTAAGAAAATTGAATTCATAGTTAGCTCTTTCTACAAAGATAACTTCAGCTCCAGATTACTTTACTGGTGATTTCTATTAAACATTTAAGAAAAAAAAAATACCAACCCCACAAAAATTTTTAAAAAATAGAAGAGGGAAGCTTTCCAATTGATTTATGAGATTAATTCCAAAAAGAGGTAAAGACATCACAGGAAAAGAGAACTATAGACCAATATTCCTCATGAAAATCCTTAATAAATATTTGCAAATAGATTCCAATGACATATAAAAAAGATAATATATCATGACCAATTGGGATATAAGGATATAAGGTTGCCTGAACATTTGAAAATCGATCAGTGTAACTCAACAAATTAATAGAATAAGGGAAAACAATATGGTCATTTCAATTGATGCAGAAAGCATTTGTCAAAATTAGTTGCCCTTTATGGAAAAACGAATAAACAAACACTCAGCAAAGTAGGGATAGAAGGGAATTTTCTCAATCTGATTAAAAATTTAAAAAGCTACATTTTACTCTAAGGTGAAAGGCCCAATGGTTTCTCTGTAAGTTGGGAACAAGGCAAAGATGTCTGCTCTCACCACTTCCATTCAACGTTGTACCAGAAGTTGCAGCCAATGCAAAACATGTCAATAAAAAGAAATAAAGTGCGTAAATATGGAACAGGAAAAAGCAAAACTGTTTTTATTTGTAGATAAGTTGTATATGAAGAAAACTGCAAAGATTCTCAAAAGAACAAGTAAGTTTTAAAGCCTAGATGTATACTCAATAAGGTTTTTTGTTTGCTTGTTTTTGTATGTCCTGATTTTAAATTTTACCATGTTGTAGTGACCAAGACAATATGGTATTGACATAAATATAGGCAGATAAGTGAATGGGACGACTAAGACAGTCAGAAATAGACCCACACTTACTCAGTCAATTGATTTTAAAAAAGAGACTTTATATTTTCTCTTCTTTCTTTTTTAAAATAAACTTTGTTTTTTAGAGCAGTTTTAGGTTCACAGCAAAATTGAGTAGAGAATATAGAGAGTGCCCACATACTCTCTGCTCCTACTGACCGATAGCCTAACCTACTATCACTATCAACATTAGCACCAGAGGGGTACATTTGTTACAAATGATGAACCTACACTGACTCATTATCATCATCAAACATGCATACTTTCACTCTTGGGGTTATACGTTCTGTGGGTCTTGACAAATGTATGGCAAATATTTATGAGAAATATTTAAAATTATGGTATCATATAAAACAGTTTCACTGTCCTAAGAATCATCCATTGATTTTTGATAAAGATGCCAAGGAAATTACTGGGGAAAAAGATAGTCTTTGCAACCATGATGTTAGGACCACTGGATATTGGATGAAAACAACAACAACAAAACTAAACCATGTCCTTTACTTTAAACCACCCAGAAAAAAATCAACTCAAAATGAATCATAGACTTAAATGTGAGAACTAAAACTAGAACCAACTATAAAAGAATCTTAGTTAATATTTATTTCATAAAAATACAGAGGGTACGAATTAGTTGACAAACTTAGCTTCATCAAAATTAAAAACTTGGTAAAGACAGAATAAAGAAAACAAAAGCAGGCCACTCAGTGACTGAGAACAAAAATTTGCAAAACATACTTATGATATAGGATTTGAATTCAGAATATACATCGAATTCACAATTCAATAAGAAGATGGTTAACCAGCAAAATAATGGGCTAACAATTTGAATAGACACTTTTTAAAAGAAGACAGAAGAATGGCCAGTAAACACATGAAGAGATGACAACATCATTAATTATGAGGTAAATGTTTATCTGTCTATATTTATCTAATACCATAGATGGATATCTGTCTCTATTTGTCTCAATAAACCCCTGTGAGATACTACTACACACCCATTAAAATGGGTGAAATTGCCAAAATCGGTTTGGCTCAGTGAATAGAGCTTTGGCTTGCGGACTGGGGGTCCCAGGTTCGATTCCGGGCAAGGGCATGTATCTTGGTTGCGGGCGCATTCCCAGTAGGGGTGTGCAGGAGGCGGCTGATCGATGTCTCTCTCTCTCATCGATGTTTCTACCTGTCTATCCCTCTCTCTTCCTCTCTGTAAAAACTCAATAAAATATATTTAAAAAAATGAGTGAAGTTAAGAAGATTGATAAAGCAAGTGTTGGTGAGAATGTGAACCAACAAGAACTGTTTCATTTTGCTAGAGGGAATGTAAAATTCTACAGCCACGTTGAAAAACAGCTCAGCATTCTCCTACAAAACATACTCTCAGCCTATGACTCAGCAATTCCATTCCTACATGTTTACCCAAGCGAAATGAAAACACATGTCCACACAAAGACCTGTACATAAATGTTCATAGGAACTTTATTCAAAATAGCTAAAAAAAAAAAGGGGGAAGAACTCCAATGTCTATTGATTGCTAAGTGGATAAACAGATTGTGATGGAATATCCACATGCCCCTCAGCAATAAAAAGAAATAAAATATTAACACATGAACACGAATGACTCTTAAAAACATCCTATTAAGTAAAAGAGGTCAAAAGACTACATGCCTGAATATATGACATTTTAGAAAAGGCAAAACTATAATGACAGAAAACAGAGCAATGGTGGCCTGAGACCAGGTCCTGGGGCACCAATGATTGCATGGGAAAAGGTTTCATGCTGATGGAAACATCTCTATCTTGAGCGTGGTCATGTTTACCAGACTACATAGAGTTCTAAAATTTCACCAACTTTTACACTGAAAATGGGTGAATTTTATTGTATTAAATGTCCCCTGGCTGCAGTGTGTGCAACAGATTGGAAGGAGGCAGAAGTGGGTGTTGGGGGGCTAGGTAGAGCTAAAGTCTCTCCTTACCCCTCACCTTTCATATAGTACCCCCTTTCCAATTGCTTTGCAGCTGGGGAGTTTGACAGAGTGGAACTCTGAGAAGCTGGTTCTTTTCCAAGTCACTATAATTCAAAGGATCAGCTCAGCCCTGCTGCCCTGACACTATCTCTTCTCTAGCTGTTCCCAAGTATGTGACTGGGTTAACCGAGACCATGTCTACAAAGCAATCCCACTTCCATGGAGACCAACACCCACTAAGCCCAAGGCGGTTAAGTGGCTCCTCCATGGCTGCTTGATTTCTCTAGGCTCGCTTTTATTGTCTGCAACGGGAAATGCTAAACTGCTTGGCCTCGAAGAACTCTGTGAACCCTACAGCTTGTGCTTGTAAGTAAGATGCAGCTTTGATTGGAGTTTTTATTTATAGTCGTCATATGTGTGCTCCTCAGTAGGAATGCCCTCACTGCCTCAGCACCTGATTGCCTCTGACTCACCTTCAAGGGCCAGCTAAAATCCCCTTCATACCCCATGAGCCCCTTTTCACTATTCAGAGTCCTGCTGATCTGGCCTCCTATTGCAGTTATCGTCTGTACTGAATAATTTTGCACTTACATTGTAACAAAAACCACTTTGGCTGTTATTATAGGTATAATATTGGGCTTTTCTCTTCAACCAGTTTGCCAGCACCTTGAGGGTCTTATATTTCTCATGTTCTCCCCTTCCCCAACCTCCCTTCTCGCTTGCTCTCTCTCTCTCTCTCTCTCTCTCTCTCTCTCTCTCTCTCTCTCTCACACACACACACACACACACACACACACACACACACACACACACAAATACTGCTGTGAGTTTCAAACATTAGCTACATGCTCAATACAGTCTTATTAGATTACTGTTGCTCTTGGTCTGCTCCTATAAATTGCTTTTCTTTCTTTTAATCTTCATCTGAGGATATATTTATTTTATTTCCAATTGACTTTTAGAGAGAGAGAATGCATGACGGGGGGTGGGGGGAGGGAGAAAGAGAAAGAGAGAGAGAAAGAGAGAGAGAGAGAGAGAGAGAGAGAGAGAGAGGTCAATTGGTTGTCTCCCTTACACGCTCTGACTGAGGATCAAAACTGCAACTCTGGTATGTGCCCTGACTGGGAATCAGAACTAAATAAAACCCTTTGGTGAATGGGATGAAGCTCTAATCTAAAAAGTCACCCAGCCAGGGCCAACTTGCTTTTCTTAAATTCTGCTCAACTCTCTGCTCTATCACCCTAACACTGGCTGCTCTTGTGCAGAGATCAAACAAGTGATGTGCAACTAGTTATCAGAAATCAGTAGGAAGCAGAAATCTTATATGGCTGCTCAAATGCCACCCCCTGTCCTATTGTTCCCAATTTCTCTAGAAGCTGACAGTATGTATACTCAGAAATCTTCCCACCAAACAGATGTGTGGCTGAAGAGTGGAGAAGAGAAGATCTAAATGAGAGGACTTTTTTCCTATGTTCTCTCAGAGATGGCCTTTGGCTCAATAACAAAACTTCCTTTACCCAGGCTGTTTTCTATTTGGCCCTAAGCACATGGATCCCAGACACATATAGATCAAAGCTTATTTCCAGGGTATCCTATCTAATAAAAGAGTAATATGCAAATTGCTGTACCTCTGCTATACTCACAAACCACACCTACCAGCCAATCAGCAGGAGTATGCAAATTAAGATGGCTGCAGAGAGAGCAGGAGGGAGGCTCAGGTTGCCCTGGGGATGGAGGAAGCCAAGCTTTCCACACACCCTGGTGGGCCTAGGCCTCTGCTTAAGGCTACAAAGTTTCAATTGTAGAAGATAAATCAATCCCAGATACCAGGACCTCCACTTAGGTCGCTGGAGGGCATGGCCGGCCTACAAACCACCAGAGGCCCCTCGCCCAGGCCACCCCATGCCCCAAAGGAACCCCTACCCAGATCTGGGACACCCTTCAGGGAAAACTAGCTGGTCCCCACCCGTGCACCAGGCCTCTATCCTATCTAATAAGAGAATAATATGCAGATTGATTATCACTCCAACACACAAGATGACTGCCCCTATGTGGACACAAGATGGCCACCACAAGATGGCCAGCAGGGGAGGGCAATTGGGAGGGACCAGGCCAGCAGGGGAGGGCAGTTGGGAAGGACCAGGCCTGCATGGGAGGGCAGTTGGCGGTGACCAGGCCTGCAGGGAAGGGCAATTAGGGGCAAACAGGCTGGCAGGGAATCAGTTAGGCATCAATCAGGCTGGTAGGGGAGTGGTTAGGGATGATCAGCCTGGCAGGCAGAATTGGTTAGGGGCAATCAGGAAGGCAAGCAGGTGAGCAGTTGGGAGCCAGCAATCCTGGATTGTGAGAGGGGTCCCAGATTAGAGAGGGTGCAGGCTGGACTGAGGGACACCCCTCCCCCAAACACAAGAATTTCATGCACCGGGCCTCTAGTTATAGAAATAAAACCAAATGGCCATATGTTGAAACATATGGTCTTAGAAGTCAGGTCAAGTCCTGGGTCTGCCATCTACTAGCTATGTGACCTTAGTCTAATTACAGAGCCTCTCTGTGCTCCTGTTTCTGTATCTTTAAAAATAATTGTGAGAATAAACAAGTCATCTTTTCTGTCAAAGAACAGTTTAGACAGCTGCCATTTTGGACTGCGTGACTTGGCAGCCACCATGTTGGCCACATGGCTTGCAGCTCCCCTGGGGGCCACCATCTTGAAACAGCAAAGGCCAACCCCACCCTTTGAATTAGCCAATCATGAAAGACTGTGCGCCTGAGCTCCAATCAAGAACAAAGAACAGGTCACCTGCATCAGGGATTACAAAGCCAAGCAGACAGTCTGCTTGGTGTGCATGCGCTTCCAGACTGTGTGTGTGCACCCTTCTATGTAGAAGTAAATATGTTTGCCTTGCTTCCTGGCTCCTAAGTATGTTTTGTGTTCTACCAGAACCCCTGACTTGGGGGGCTCGCCTTATTTCTAACAATTTGGGGGCTTGTCCGGGATACCATCTGTCACCACAGGGTAAATGGACCCCTCTCCTGAGACAGTGCATTCTGCTGCCAAATTGTAGCGACCTTGGTGAGGAGGGACAGCCATTACCCGTGGGCAGACTACGAGCTTGGGATCCAGAGTCAGCCAGTAACGCAGGAAGGGCCCAAGCAAGAGTCACCACAATCAGGTAATCTCATGCATGAGCCAAGGTAGGAAATGGACTAAGTACTACTTTGGTGATTGGATGTCCTCAGAGGTTGGGCATATGTGACTGGGATGTGTCTTGGGCATAAAGCGAGTGCAGAGTTCTGATTTGTGGTTCTGTTCTCCTGTGAGGGAAGTGGCCAGAGAGGGATGAAACAGATCTCGGGGAGTATGAGAAACCTCCAACATGGGGGATTGAGTACATAGTCACAAGGGACCTGCCAAGGCTGGAAAACAGGAATTCTAGGCCTAGGGAGTACATTCCCCGGAAATAGTCCATTGGGAGAATGCTGAGGTTCTGGGAAGGCAAATTCCCAAACCAGGGACAGAGACATTGCTCTTGGTGTAAACGTTTAGTGTTGTGAGCGCCTGTATGAGAGTGTGTGCTGATGTTTTATGTCTGGTCTTTCATTTGTTTAATTTGTTTACTTAGCTAGTGAAATTTCTGTCTATATGTCTTAGATGAATTTAAAAGTGTAACATTTGTAAAAATTGCAATCCAGGGGGGTTTAAAAGAAAGGAAGATAACGGCTGTGGTTAACAAACCATTATCTTCCCCACCTGAGGCAAAGTGGGAAAGGAAAGAAAAAAAAAAGCTGGAGGTCTCCAAGTAGCAGAAAGACAGGAGGTACTTGGGTGCTTGCCGAACTGGGAAGGGCGGAGAAATTTGCAAAACCCTGCCCAGCATGATGTCCATTAAACATCCAGTTGTCAGCATTGGTATTAACCGGGATGGGATTGAAAGAATTGAACCCAATGGGCTTGAAGGGACCGGAATGGGGAGTGGGTGGCCGGTGCCTGCTTGTGACATCACAAACCCATGTAGGCCAGCTGAGGTGGAACTAAGACCGACCTTGGGGGCACAGTAGCAAGAGAATGGGCAGTTCTTGAATGGGGATGGACTGCATTCCAAGTGTGGTTCTGGAGGCATAGGACTCCCAGTTAGATAATAATTGGCTTAAAAAAAAAATCTCTAAATCATTAAGATATAAAGCTTTTCAGTAAAAATCCAAAGGAGAACAAGGGCAGACAGGAATGAGACCCTTGTCCTGCCTTCTCCTCCCTATGCAACCCAGGAACCATCTGAGGGGAGAGCCAAGATGGCAGTTTATAACCCCAGCCTCCCCCTGGGGAGGAGAGCTACCTTGGTAAGAGCCCAATCGCCATGAGGTCACTGTACCACCAGAAACCATCTTTTCTAGGCTGTGAAAGGAGTTGGAGCAGTAAAAAGAGAGAGAGAGAGAGAGAGAGAGAGAGAGTTAAAAATGCTGCTGGAAGACCCAGCTGACTAGCTAGACTAAAAGAAGGGGGCGTGATTTGAAAGTCAGCTATGGCTATCTGGAAAAGGGAGCCCGTGGCTGGCCCTGCTGTGCTTCCAGCAGATGTAAAATCTCCAAACCCAGGAGCCTCAGTGGGAACTTAACAACATGGACCATAGAGGGCACCTGAGAGACCTGAGGGAGCTAATCATTAAAGGAGTTAGGAATGCAGTTCCCAGTCTCAGAACCTAAAGAAAGCCTTTAATATTCAACAAGGCACAGAAGGGTCTTCCGAATTTACCAAGACTAAAAGATCAAATGAGAAAGCACTCTGGGCCAGACCCTGAGGACCTGTTGGGCCAAGAAATGTTATAAATTACATTTTGTCACCAATAGTTGGCCTGACATCTCAAGAAGTAGCCTACAGAAGGGCTGTCCTGGAGGGCCAGAAACAGAAGCGGCAGCACTAACCTTAGATGATGTACTTCTAAGGAAGAATGTAGCAGTTTACACATAATTTTCCAAAGTCTTTGATAACTTAAAACTTTGGAATTTGCTGAATTAAATAATAATAATTATTATTAAATATCTAGGTATTTTAAAATGAAATATTAATATAAGTTTGCATCATATGAAAAATCTAGAGGATAGATATGAATCTATTAATTAAATATCTTGTATTTTACTTGAGATATATCCTTAAAATATAAATATATTACTAATCTGAGAAATGCTAAGTATTTAACTTGCTAAATTAAAATTTGAGGCTTTTTAAGAGTTAGAAGTTTGAATTAAGTTGGGAGAAATTATATGGTTATAAAAAATGCATCATGTATAGAAATTCATTTTTGAAAAAAAATCTTGTAATTTCTCTGGAAAATTAGTTCAAAATATATTGTAGTCTTTATATATAATATGTGTGGTAAAATTTCATCTAGGATATAATATTTTATTAGTCTTATTTATTTATCTTATTCTAAAAAAGAGGATTAGTTGGTCTGAACCAAATTTTTAATATTGAAACCAGTTTAAATTTAATTAATATCTTTTAGAATAATTACAAAAAGTGAGTTGATACAAGTTAATCAAAGAAATGCTGGAAGTTTACTTATTTAAAAATTAAGGTTTCTAAGAATGAAGAATTCTAATATATTAAAAAAAAAGTCTGTACAAATTGCTGATAGTGTAACAGAAAGAAAGAATACTGAAATGGAAATGCTTAATGGAAGGACTTAGGCATGATGATGCATTTTGAAGGAAAAAGAAGATGGTTTCTAAAGATGGTTATTTCTGGAAATTGTAAAAATGTTTTTGAAAGTTAAAAGAATGTCTGTGGTAATTATAATAAGTTTATAAAAATGAAATGTTAAAAGGAAATTGATTAAATGATATAGGCCAGTAAGCCAGGACAGAGCAGGGAAACTGAAATATTAAAACAGCAGTTTGCAACTACCTACAAAATTCTGTCTTCCTAAACCAAGGACACTTAAGAGTCAATGATTTGCATTTTGCCTTTCTAAACAGAGGGTAAACAGCTTATGCCAAAGTACTCAAGAAGACTGATGGGAGAAATCCAATTAGTATCATTTGTTGTCCATACCCAAGGCCAAATGAAGTTAGAAAATAAGCCTTATTTGTTTAGTCCTTTTCTAGTAAAATAATTATGTTATACTAGTGGCCTGGTGCACAAAATTCATGCACATTAAAAGAGGATTAATTAGAGGAAATAATTCAATATTGCTATTTTCCCTTTCTTTATAATACAAGTGTCAGAGATGAAAGAAAATTAGTAAAATGTATATGAAAACCTTCCTCTTGTCAGAGTCTGGGGCACACCTCAGGACCCAGAGTCAAGTCCCTGCCCACACACATGCACCTCAAAATCATGTGAGACACAGATGGGGCCGGTGTCCCCCCACATTGGGCTAGATCCAGACCCAGCCAGTCCCACTGTTGTCAAGCCTGGCCGGTAGGGGATGTAGCCTCAGGTTCCCTGGGGGGCCAGGACAGAGGGTGTGGCCTGAGGTCCCCCAGCCCAGACCAAGGTGGGGGTGTGCCTTGAGGTCCTCCATCAAGCCCCACCAAGTTGGGATCATGGCCTGAGGTCCCCTGTCAAGTCCTACCTGGTGTGAGAGCACTGCCTGAGGTCCCCTAGCCCAGCACCAGGATGGAAAGCACACCTTGAGGTTCCCTGTCAAGCCCTGCCAGGTGGGGAGGTAAGGCCTGAGGTCCTGGTCAAGCTCCACAGGTCCTTCCTGATTGCTTGTTAAGGCTCCTTATGGGAACTTGGCCTCAGCTGTGGCTATCTTTGTGCTGGGGTGATGGTCAATTAACATATTGCCTCTTTATTAGATAGGATTAATTGGGTATTTAATAAAAAGACCATCTTTTAATCATGAGAACTGAAGTTTGCTGGCCTTTGTTCCTGTCTAATATACTTTAATATATAATCTTTTGGTAAAATCAAGTTTGACAACCTTCCTAGGGTTTGAATTTGAAGAAAAGTTTTTTGTTTTGTTTTTTACCTAGAGTTGGCTGTAGATGATTCTAATAGGCCCTGGAATGCCTCAAGATCTTCCTACAGTGGAAACTAGGGACCAATTTTTTAAGAACTGTGTACTGGGTATCTCTTCTACTTTAATCTCTCTCAGGTTAGAAGGCCTCCTGACCCAAGGCCCTCTTGAGTTTCTGGTTTATCATCATTGATCGGAAGACTTCATTTGTTCTAATCAAGACTTGGAAGGGAAGCAAGTTGGAACCCACGTGGGAAGGACCTTACCTGCCTTGCTTACTACAGAGACTGCTGTTTGGACTGCAGAGTGAGGTTGGATGCGTCACACACGGGTTAAGGGTGGACACACCTCAACTTGAACAGCCATACCAGGACATATCCCCTTGAAAGTAATGCTAAAAGCTGTGAGCTGTCTTAATGACCATCATGTACTTGGCTCTATTTGCTTAAGGAATCTGGCAAATTGCAGGGGCTTACAATGTGGGCTGGAGAAATATATACAATCCGGATCATGCTTACTCAGTTAAGTTATCAGTTATGGATAACTTGAATGACTTGGATATTTCAGTCTTTAGGTCAAAAGATTGGCTAGGACTAGATTTAGGAGTAGATGTCACAGGACAAGATCCCTTAGGCCACTGCCACCACCATGCAAATAGAAGTAGGATATAAGGGAACGAATGCCTGAGTGGAATGGATTAAATATTCTGTACACTCCCTAAATAAAAGCGACTTATGCTTGTATGGCAGGAAGGCCAGAGACCCAAGTAGTCCCATTCCCATTCGGTTGAACCTCAGACAGTAACGGGATGGAATGTGTGTTTGCCTTGTACCAGGAGGAAACCACCTGGGGAAAAGCTTCCTGTAAGACTCTCTCCCTGTTGTTCCCATTCAACAGAGGTAAAGAGCTAGGACAACAATCTGGCCTGTCCTCCAATGTAAACTCTACCTCCTTCCTCTCCAGGAGGGGAACAGTGCTCAGAGTTTATAAGGAATGTATCTGGATGCGTAAATGGCCGAGTATCCTCAGAAGCCCATCGTGCTGCACTGCCAATACCCCTTTCTGATGTCTGGTGGTGTCATGGGGGACCCTGACTTGTGGCCTTGCCCAGCAAATGGAGTGGACCTTGCACTCTGATACAATTGGCTATTATCCCTTTCATGTTGGCCTATCATAAACCTTTTTCAATGACCAGATAGACTAGGAAGAGGAAAGAGAGTCTAGGGGTTACTTTGATCCCCATATACACACATTGGGGTTCTAGGAGGAGTACCAAGGAGTTTAAGGCTAGAAATCAGATTGCTGCAGGGTTTGAGTCCTGTATTGGTGGCCCACTGTGAACAAGAATGTGGTGGATTAATTATATTTCTAGGCCAGCAAAGGCTTGTTAACTAGGCTCGAGATGCAGCTAAAGGGATAGCGAACAGCTAGATGCCAGCAGCAGGGTGTCCTGGGAGAACAGGCAGAAGAAGAAGGAAGGTATGTAATGTTGGGGCCAGTATTGTGCATTCATCCCTGACAACACAGCAGACAGACCATCAATGAGCCTCCGGCATTGGCAGTTTAGTGATGAGTGAGCTGGAGCCTGAGATTGAGGTCCTTTCTCTGATGCACTAGAGCAATGGTGTCCACTTCACCCCTTTGTTTAGGAGCCACAGTGAGGTGATGTCCCATCATCCCATGTCTTATCCAAGGATTATTTGAAACAGCATTTACCAAACAGCAAATTAGTCTCCTCCTAGACCAGTGGTTGGCAAACTGCGGCTCATGAGTCCCACTCTGTTGACTAATGAGTTTGCTGATCACTGACTAGACTATCAATTCCAATCATTACAAGCTGTTGTTGTTCCTTATGATTAAGCCCCTATCCCAATGGTGGGCAAACTCATTAGTCAACAGAGCCACAGTTTGCTGACCACTGTCCTAGACACTGCAGAGCAGAAAGTCAATGGATGTCAGCCGAGTTTGAAGAAAAGAGTTTAAATAAAGAAAAGGGGGGAATTGTAGGAATAAACAAGTCATCTTTTCTGTCAAAGAACAGGTTAGACAGCCGCCATTTCGGACTGCGTGACTTGGCAACCACCATGTTGGCCACATGGCTTGCAGCTCCCCTGAGGGCTGTCATCCTGAAACAGCAAACGCCAACCTCTCCCTTTGAATTAGCCAATCACGAAAGACTATGTGCCTGCGCTCCAATCAGGAGCAAAGGTCAGGTCATGTGCCAGAGATTATAAAGCCAAGCAGACAGTCTGCTTGGTGTGCATGTGCTTCCAGACTGTGTGTGTATGTGTGTGTGTGTGTGTGTGTACCCTTCTACATAGAAGTAAAGATGTTTGCCTTGTTGCTTGGCTCCCAAGTATGTTTTATGTTCTACCAGGACCCCTGACTTGGGGGGCTCGCCTTATTTCTAACATAAGGTGTGAGAGAGAAAATGACACATGTACAATGCTTAGCACAGGGTCTGACATAATTAATTATTCAACAAATGGTACTCGTTAAGCTCTTCCTGTCATGCCCAAAATGCAGGGTGCAAAGCAATACTGTCCGCCTTTTCCAAAGGGAGGCCCCAGCTGGGAATGCCCTGGAGGGGTGGCTCATGGGACACACACTGATTCCCACCCGGAGTTGCTCTCCAGGCTCTGCTGGGAAGCGTTGCCTGTGGCTGGAGGCTGTGGTATTCTGGGTGGGTCCCTTGCAGGCTTCAAAGGCTCAGCCCTTCCTTTTGAAGGGGAGTATTTGCAGCTCATTAGCTCTGTGGCAGAGACCACCAACCAAATTACTAGGTGTACCGGTTAATGATGCGGGATTTTTTTATCAATAGATGGGGTTCCACATATGTTGATATGTTACTATGGTAACTCCTGGGCTCAAAGATCGAATCCTTCCCTTATTGTTTTTCTATTCCCTTTGGGCTTTCTTCTTCTCCTTCTGGATGAAGGGCTTCCTTCTCTTTATTTTGTAACTATAGACCTTTTGCTGTTCCCAGCTCCCTCTTCTATGGAAATGTACCTGTGCAGCTTCTCAGCTTCCCTATTCTATGGAAATACACCTTCTGCTGCTCTGCAGCCCTGTGCTTCCTCCATGGGCCCCTTAATTTCCAACATTTCTAAAATTTCCTAGACCTATCCTATTTTATCCCTAAAATTCCTGTTTCAATATTGTGTTCTTTGCCCAGCCTATCCTCACTGGTAGTCTAAAAGTAGAGGGAAAGCAAACTTATATTCTCAAAAAAAAAAAAAAAAAGCTGCAGATGCCATTGGGGATCTTGCGGATGCTAAAGCAGAACCCTTATTTACTAGGCATACCAGTAATAATGCGGGTATATATGAGATTTGATATGTATGCTATTTTGTTGTATTGACAATAAGCTTCAAAACTTCATATGACAAATTTTCTAAAGGTGTTAATGTCACAGATATTTTTACACTTAAAAATGTCAAATTATGCACCAAAAAAGAGCATTTGTGGGAAGTTTTAATTCATTATTTTAAAGAAAAGTGCTAGCGATGGACATTACTTTGAATAAAGTGCTTTTGATGTTTCTCTTGGAATTGTGTTTTCTTTGATCACAAAATCCGAATTAACTGGTCAATAATTAATCCACATTACTATTACTAATGCAGGTTAATCATTAACTGGCTAGTAATATGGATTATTCATTACTGGTTAATTATGCGGATACCGGTTAATTATGTGTATTATTCATTACCGAGCCCAGGAGTTACTATAGTAACCAGTCTAAGGGAATAGTGACCAATCAGAGGGGATATCAAGGCACCAGGATCTGCAGCCTTTATAAGCCATAGGGAAAAAGAATTCAATGGGAACCTTCCCCCGCCCCCCCCATGTGGGAGTCCCTTCTGTGGGACTCTTTTCCTCTCCCCACGTGGGAGTCTGTACCTGTTCTTCAATAAATCTCTACCTTTGCTATACTGCTCTCTGTCCGTGGATTCATTCTTTGATTCCAACAAATAAAGAATCCGTCCAAAAATTCCCTTTCAATATGAGCATCTAATGAACAATGGCTCTTGATGCTGAAGAGAAAACGTCAGACACTGCAGAGTGACCCAGGTGAATGGCCTATCACAGTGTCATGCCCATCTGGACACTTTGAAAGAAATGCCAACTGACTATGATGTTGGTGCCATAACCCCGCTCCCCAAAGGACTCTTATGAGATACACATCAAAGTCCAAGGCCAAGATCCTCCTGGAGTGCTAACCACACACAAGGCGTTGCTGCTGGTTTGATCTGAGGCCCAGAGTGAAGGGGTGGAGGGCCTCTTCCTGCTGTTGTTTTCAGCACTGGTACAAATCCTGGGCCGGGCCTGCAGAGAACTCTACAATCATAGAGTTCCCAGAACCTCTAGCCCTGGATTCTGTATCCAGACAGGAATGTTATCCTCTTGTAATGAGTATACTGAGTTCTTGCTCCCCATTGGTGGTATTTCATAGCCCTTTCTCCATCCAGGACAGGAGGATAAGAAGCTTCTTGATTTCATGGGGCTGGGCTCTAGCCTGACCTCAGAGAGAACCTAGTACGCAGCTCTCCATACAGTCTTCATCAAGAACGTGGAAATAGTATTTTCCCCTGGTGGGTGTTGCCTGAAGTGATTTTAAAGCCCTTACCTCCACTATTAGGAACCATTGAAGACAATTACCTCTAGATGACCCAACTCAGGGTTTTAAATGCACAGGTACTGAACTCAAAGACTTTCTCTAAGGGCATGTTTTGCTAGGCAGGCCAGAGATAGTTAGGGTGAGGGGTTTTGCAAACCTGATGGTGGGAGCGGAACCTGGTACCCACTCAACAGTTCTGCCCAAAGCCTTTACTTAGGGTCATGGACAAAAGGCCTGTGAGGACCAGAATGGTCCTTCCTATTGGAAGTCAATAGAGGGCAAAGGGGAACTGATGGACTGAGTCTGGGTGATGCCATGTGGTGGGGACTTTATTAAGTCCCCTGATATGCTTCTGCCCTCAACACCTGGCATTTGAATAAACTTTGGACAGGCTTTTGTCTCCTCTGTTCATTTAAGGTGCCCAGAGGTCCCCCAAAATGCCAGGCTACTTCATTTAACCACAGGAGACCTATGGGGAAGGAGGGAGGAGGTGGCATGGAGAGAGATGCTGTCTGGAGGAAATGAAGAGTCAGATTTATTCAGGCACTTGTGAGTGTCAAACAAATGGGGTCGAGATGGAATTTGAGCCGGGCAGGGAATAGGAGCAAAAAATGAAGGAAGTAGAGGAGGAGGGAAGGAAACCCAAGAATACTTTTATTTATTTCTTTACATTTTAAATGGAAACGCATGCATAAAAAACCAGAGAAGGAAACAGGAGAGAGGCGAGGGCAATGTAATACAGAGACTTTTCAAACACTCTAAAATGGACCTCCCCTCCTTTCTCTCCTCCTCTCTCCCCTCCCGTTCTCTTCCTTCTCCTCTTCTCTCCTTTCTCTCCCCCGTCCCTCGCCCCTCCCAAGTGCCCAACCCACTCCCCCAATCCCCCTTCCCTCCCCCTTTTCTCCTCCACCCCCCCACCTCCCTCTCCTCCCTGGGCAAGCCTGGCCTCCTGCATTAAAGGGCAGACAGGATTGTGTGAAGCAACCCACAGGCCTGGCAGAAGAGCTGGAGACAGCTCAGCCAAATGGCCCAACTAATGAATTCAAGACCCGCTGGGCTGGTCCAGAGAAAGAGCTGGGCTTTGGCCTCGCAGAAAAAAAGCAGAAACCTGCCCCCTTCTTGGGAAGATTTACACCCAGAGGCCCAGGGGGCCTTATTGCATCAGGCAAACAATTACTTGCAAAAGTACGTTTTGTGGAAACAAAGAACACTCCGAAAACATCATTTAATTCTTGTTGCTGCCTCCCCCACTGCAGCTCTGTGGTCCCCAGTGGCTGACATTCTTCCTTACTGTGTCTGGCTCACCCCACAGAACTGGCATGGGCTGCCTGGAGATCAAATGAGTGGCCTGAACCCTGCACCAGGAGGAGAGGCTGCCTGCCCCTCTGGGAAGGGGAATGTGGAGTCAGCAGAAAACCTGCAGCCCAGGGCTTGACTCTTGCTTGAACCCTCTACCCCTCCAGCGAAAGCCGAAAGCCGTTTGGAATTCCCTCGTGCTGGGGAGGGGTGGCTGGGTGCCACTCTGAGAGGGTGTTCCCAGCCTTGCCGCTCTGCTACGTGATCAGGAGCAACCCAGCTCTGACTGGCTCCAAATCCCAGCCAGTTCGGGGCAGCCACAAAACATAGGCCTCCCCCCCACTCCACAGTGGCCACAGGTCTACGGAGAGCTCTCTGTGGGACTTGATTACTGTTTTCAAATACTTAAGAGGCTATCATTTGGAAGAGAGAGATTGATTTGGTGTGGAGCCAGAGGAGAAAATTAAGACCAAAGGTGCAAGTTAGAAGAAAACAGAGTAAGGGCTTATGAAGAGAAGGAAAGTTTGGCTCCTGGTGCCATGGGGCAGTGTGATGTGTGTCCTTTGGAGGTATGAGTTGTCTGGCACTGAAGGTATTCGAGCAGAGAGTTTGGAGGGCAGCTCCTCAGTATTCACAGTCTCTCCCCTGTGTTTCTGGAAGACAGGCACCCCACTTCTGAATGTCTGTACACAGTGCCCGGCATGTGTAGCTAGTACTCATGTTGGTGAAGTGAATTCATGAGTGGAAACCATGGGGTGGAGGTTGTGTTGAGTGATGTGTAAGGCCTTTCCCAGCAATGACTCTCTGGGAGTCTCTGAATGTTCTCTCACTTTTTGGAGGCCAGGCCCAGAACCGAGTTTTGAAGGGAAGCGAGCTAGGTCCACACATGGAGCTCATTGGGGGCTGTGCCAGGAACAGAATGGAGCTGGGGGGCTCCTTCCCATGGCCCCCCAAACCAGGCTGGTTTCCAGCAGGATCCAGTATGCACACCTGGGCTGGAGCAGGGACCTCTTTCCCTCTTAGCTCTGAACTGAACCTCTTGTCACAGTCCTCTGAAAGATGCCTGGGGTGTGTGAGCCTCTTCAAACAGCACCAAGTGGGAGTGGAGGTGGGGCAGATGGAGAAAGGCGATAGGTCCCTACTCCTTAGTTCCAGCAAAGCCACTTTGCTTTCCCCTGTCTTAGTTAGATATTGGAGTCCCTTACAATATATGTTTTAAAATATATTTTTATTGGCCGAAACCAGTTTGGCTCAGTGGATAGAGTGTCAGCCTGTGGACTGAAGGGTCCCAGGTTCAATTCTGGTCAAGGACATGTACCTTGGATGCGGGCACATCTCCAGTGTGGGGCGTGCAGGAGGCAGTTGATCCATGTCTCTCTCTCATTGATATTTCTGACTCTCCATCACTCTCCCTTCCTCTCTGTAAAAAAATCAATAAAATATATTTTTAAAATATATATATATATACATATATATACATATTTATTGATTTCAGAGAGGAAGGGAGAGGGAGAGGGAGATAGAAACATCAATGATGAGAGAGAATCATTGGTCAGCTGCCTCCTGCATGTTCCCCACTGGGGATCTAGCCTGCAGTCTGAGCATGTGCCTTGACTGAAATTGAACCTGGAATTGAACCGTCCGCAGGCTAACACTCTATTCATTGAGCCAAACCAGCCAGGGCTACAATATATATTTTTTTAAGAAACGGCTATTTCCAGTTCAATATCCAAAATAACGAAAAGCAGAGTCTCGAAGAGATATTTGTGCATCCCTGGCATGGCAGCATTATTCACAATAGCCAAGAGGCAGAAGCAACCCAAGTGCCCATCAATGTGGCGTGTACAAACAATGGATTATTATTCAGACTTAAAAAGGGAGGAGATCGTATCACATGCCACAACACAGATAAACCTAGGGGACACTGTATGAACTGAAATAAGCCAGACAGAAAAAGATAATTGCTGGAGGATTCCATTTATCTGAGGTACTTACAGGCGTCCGATTCATAGACACAGAACATAGAAAGGGGATTGCCAAGGGCTGGAGAGAGGGGAAATAGAGGGTCATTTAATGGGTATAGAGTTTCAGTTTTGCAAGATGAAAGGAGTTTTGGAGATGGTTTGCACCACAGCGTGAGTGTGCTCAATGCGACTGAACTGTTCACTTACAAATGATTAAGATGGCAAAATTTTATGTGGTCTATATTTTACCACAGCTCCATATATTTACTTAAGTTTAAATAAACAAACTCTGGTTTCAAAAAAAAAGAAGTAAGTGAAGGGGTCCAAGTTAAGAGTCCTGGGGAATTCCAATGGAAGGAGGTCAGGGGGCTGGGGAGGAAGTAGAAGAGGTGATGACAAGGAGCGTTTAATGAGGTAGGAGGGGAGCCAAGGGGAGAAAGTGCCTCAAGGTGAGGGGGTGATTGACTACGTCAAATGCTCTGGAGGGCCAGGTAAGAGAGAGGCTGGATTGAAAAATGCGGAGGCTATGGATGACCTTGGCAAGAACAGTCTCGGTGGAACGGCGGGGATGAAAGCCCAAACGAATGGGTTGGGAGAGGCTGCGCGGAGATGCAGGGGGAACAGTGGGTATCGCTGACTTCCTAGGAGCTTTGCTCAATAGGGAGCTGAGAGGTGGGGTCAAGGAGGTTTATTTGTTCTGTGTTGAGACAGGGGAAGTAATCGTATGCTTGTGTGGTGATGGGACTGAGGCAGGAAATTAATGATGCAGGACAGGAAGGGGAAGCTGTGCCGGGGGGATGTCCTTGCAGAGGCGAGAGGGGGTGTGACCTACAGCACAAATGCAGGAAAATACCACTCTATCCTGGGACCCCAAGGCTCCTGGTCATCCTACACTGCCTTCCCACAGTCTCTCTCTCTCTCTGCTCCTCTTCCTGTCTCTCACATTTCAGAGACACCCTCTCCTCTTCCTTCAATGAACGGGCCCCCAACTGAACTGTTCCTGAGCGTTTGGGTAGGGGGTCCCCTGCACCGGGAGCATCCTTCCCCCACGGTGGCACCTCCAACTCCAAGGCTTCCCTCCATCACGCCTTCCTGCTGTCCCTCTTCGCCCTGAGCTGCTGCTGCCTCATCTCCCTTTCTAGACGGAAAGCTCCCTGAGGGCTAGAGGCGCACCTGCCGCCTCATCCTCACCATCGCCGTCTGTCTGCGGCTGACGCACACGGGGAGCAGCGCTGTGCTGAGCGTACCGCCTCATTTAACGGGACTGAAGCTTAATTTCACCAAGAAGCACACAGAGGCTCGGAATAAATTGTCTGAGTCACAGAGAGGGAACGTGATTCATAGGGCGATCTGTGTGACCGCGGCTGGATGCTGCCCCTGCGCTCATCACTCATTTCCTCGGCTCAGGACGCCGCCCAGAGCTGCGCGCCATAAACCTTCCTCCCTCCATGTGCAGACCTGGAGAAAGAAAGCCGTGACCCAGGATGAGTGGCTCGCCACCTGCAATTCATGGAACCTCTTGCCTGAACCTTGTTAAAGCAGGGAGAGACCCAGACGCCACAGCCTGGCCTGCGGTGGAAACCGTGGTCCCTGTTGTGAGCGAGGTGTAGGTGGCACAGAACAGCCAGGAGAGGCAGGGACTTGGCCCGGCTCAGCTCTCAGAGCTCTTGGAGCTCTTCTCAACCTAGGGGTCGCGACCCCTTCGGGGGTCGAACGACCCTTTCACAGGGGTCGCCTAAGACCATTGGAAAATGCAGATATGTATTTACATCACGATGCATAACAGTAGCAAAATTTCATGGTTGGGGGTCACCACCACATGAAGAACTGTATGCAAGGGTCAAGGCCTTAGGAAGGTTGAGAACCACTGGGCTAGAGGAATGCTCTGTGTGGCAGAGGAGGGGAAAAGGGGGCCGGTGGGGGGAGGGTGTGTGAGAGGGGCCTTTCCCTGGAGAGCACCTGGTAGCTGGGAAAGAGCACCAGGTTGTGGGGAGAAAAGCACAGAGTGTGAAAGCGGCAGGAGAGGGAGTTGTGTCAGGAGCCATAGCCCAGCTCCAGAACACACCCATCTCCAAAGCCTCAGAGGCCCTGGGGACGGACGGCCTAGGCTGCACCAGAGGCAGGGGCTCGGTCAGCGGACTCAGCATTCAGGTCAGAGGCGTTGGCCTTGGGTCTGGTCCAGAAATACTCTGGGGCCTCCTGGAATGGAGCAAGCCTTCCCGTCCCGTCCTTAGGCCTCTAGCTTCTGAGCTGTGGGGAATTGAAGGGGCCAAGGCCTATCTAAATTAGGTCCCAGTGGAAAACAACCCAGTTCCACACTCCCCTTGGGCTCATAGTCTGAGGCAGTGAGAGGGGTGGGAGTGTCCTAGGGCAGGATTTGATTTCATGTCTGAGCCATTAAGGGAAAGCCATGGTGAAAAAAAAAAAAAGAGTTTGGCAGGTTTTTAAAGAGCTAAAATAATTGGCCATCCATGCCAACAGCTCATTAGCTCAAGCCAGGTACTTCAGGGCAGACAGACGGCCTCACACCCTGGGAAGAGGGTGCCCCAATTTCTGCTGCCAGGGCAGAGGTGTCTACACTGGAGCTTGCCTTGGCGGCTGGCTCCTCATCCTGTTTGGAGATGAAGTAGCCACTCACCAGGACGACGGGCACCTCAACACTGAAACGCCTCCAGTTTTCACACTCTCAGCTTCCAACGACCAGTGGAAAAGCAGAAGGAATAGGAAGGGGAAGAGCCCTGGCTGGAGGTCAAGATCCCTTAGACAATAATAAGAGCCTTAGGAAAGGACTTCATTCATAACTGAAGGAGATTTTCATGAGGGCTGAGAAAGTCCCTGCCATTTGCAAACATACCTGCCAGGTTTATCTTCCTGTCACCCCACCTTCCGATAGTAAAGAACTTGGCACTTAGAAGTCTATTTACTAGAAGTGTGATCTTGGGATGGCCAGTTGGATTTTCTGAGCCTCAGTGCCTCATCTCTATGTTGAGATTGTTGTGATTTTATGAGAACATGTGAGTAAAAGTGATTTATAAATAAGGAGCCAATTAATAAGGAATTTATAAATTGTGGGGTAGACTTCAAAATTAGCAAGTGTCTGGTTGATCAGGTCTTGGGCCACCAGGACTATTTTATGAGGTAGAAATGGAGAAGACATCTGATAAAGGACTCATCATAATACACAAAACATTCCCATCCTATATAATAAAGAGGTTATATGCAAATTGACCGTCACTCCAACACACAAGATGGCCACCCCCCTGTGGTCAAAGATGGCCGCCCCATGTGGACACAAGATGGCCAGTAGGGGAGGGCAGTTGGGAGGGACCAGGCCTGCAAGGGAGGGCAGTTGGGGGCTACCAGGCCTGCAGTAGAGGGCAATTGGGGCAACCAGGCCTGCAGGGGAGGGAAGTTGGGGGCAATCAGGCCAGCAGGGGAGCAGTTAAGCATCGATCAAGTTGGCAGGGAAGTGTTTAGGCGTAATTAGGCTGGCAGGCAGAAGCAGTTAGGGGCAATCAGGCAGGCAGGCAGGCAGGTGAGCAGTTGGGAGCCAGTAGTTTTGGACTGTGAAAAGGATCCTTGATTGGAGAGGGTGCAGGCTGGTCTGTGGGACACCCCCCTTGCACAAATTTTGTGCACCATGCCTCTAGTAATTCAATAAGATAAAGACAACCCACTAACAAAATAATTTAGCAAACTGACTAGTATAGATTCTTCACAAGAGGTGATCTTTAAGGATAATAAGCATATGAAAAGGTGCTTATAGATGAGGCTACAGTATGCAGCTTAGACCCCCTTTCAAGACTAAAGTACTCATTTCCCTATCTTCTGAGAGTGTTGCTCTCAACTGTGTCTCTCTGGGAATTTCCTATGGGCATTTTTTACCCATAGTCATACCCCTCCCCAGGGACAGCCAACATTCAGTATGATGTGTGAAGGTCTGGCTGGTCCTTGACCTCAGTGCAGGTCAACTCTGAAGGGTCGTGCCAGTTCCAGAGCTGCCCATGGGATCAGCAGAAGCCTACGGCAACAGGCTGCCAATTCTGCTGCCTTTACTCGTCCACAGGGCATTCTCTAATAAACTTCTTGTATATAAATCTCCATCTCAGCCTATTTATCAAGAAACCTGACCTGAGATAGTACTCAATTTCATTGACCCTCAGGGAAATGCAAATTCAAACCACTCTGTGGCTAAAATGGCTAAAATTAAAATACCCACAATAAAAAGTGTTGGTGAGAATGAGAAGCTGTGGGTATGTAAATAATACAAGTACTTTGTTAAACCGGCATTATCTAGTAAAGTTAAAAATACAGAAACTCTATATCACTCAGAAATTCTACTCTCAGGTATATGTTCACCAATAGACCTGTATAAGAATATTCATAGCAACAGTATTTGCAATAGCCCCAAACTGGAAATAACACAAATGTTCATCAACAGTAGAATGGATAAGTGAATTGAGGCATCTTTATACAATGAAATAAAAAGAACAAATTACTATGAAATCAGATGAACCTAAATATCAAAGATAAGGAGTCAAACACAAAAGGGTATACATACTGTATTGTTCCATTTGTATGAACTTCAAAGATTCTTTAAATTAATTTATGATGCTAGAAGTCTGAATAGTGTTACATTTTAGGGAGGGTGTAATAACTGGAAGGGGGCTCTAGGGGAACTAGGATTCTGAGGTGTTGATAATGTTCATAATTTATTTGGGTGCTTACTTTGTGAAAATCCATTTGGCTTTAATGTATATGTGTTATGCTTCAATAAAAACGTGAGTTTCAATGATAACAAAATGAGCTATCAAGACACAAAAGAACCTTAAATGCAAATTATGAAATGAAAGAAGCCAATCTGACAAGGCTGCACACTCTATGATTCCAACTATATAATGTTCTGGGAAAACCTAAACTAGAGAAACAGTGAAAATCATTGGTGGCCAAGGATTGGGGTGGGAGATTGGATGGACAGGGGAAACACAGAGGATTTTTAGTCAGTGAAACTACTCTATATTATACTGCAAGATGGGTCTCTCATACATTTGTTCAAACCCATAAAATGTACAATACCAAGAGTGAAGATATCAATAATGGGGAAAACTGGAGGGTGGTGAATGAAAGGGTATAATGGAACTTTGTACTTTTCTATAAACCTAAAGGTACTTAAAAAAAAAAAAGGTCTATTCATTTAAAAACAAAACAAAATGAAAACAGAAAGAGAAGCCCAGAGAAGTGAAATAACGTGTTCCAGTTTTTATGGAGAGGAAGTGGTGGAATCAGGATTTAAATCCAATCTGTTTCTGTGTTTTTGGTGTCATTTGCTGTTGTGGGGGATTCACCCGGGTCGGCCTTCCCTGGGAAAGGTATCTGTATTCTGAACCTTCTTTTTTAGTATTAAGATTCTGCACCCAGTTCCAGTGCGTGGTTCCCCCCACCCCGCACTCCCCCCTGCCTACTACCATACTGAGCAATTCTTGGACACCAGCTGAGTATCCTACAATTCAACGCAATTCTGACACTATCTACCTGGAGACAGCATCAGATCTCACAGGTTAAGGGCTTAGTCCTGCAAGACTGTCCCACTCCCACTGCAGACGCCAATCACAAGTCAGAGTTGTCCCCTGTCCTTAAGACTGACTACCTGTAGATTTGAGGTTCTCATGATCCTCTCCTTTGATTTGATTAATTTACTACAGTACTCACAGAGCTCAGAGAAACATTTTACTAAATAGATTACTGGTTTGTTATAAAAGGCTATAACTCAGGAACAGCCATATGTCTAAGAGAAAGGGCATGGAGCTTTGTATTCACCAACACCAAAGTATATCTGAACCTTGTCCTTTTGGTATGATATGACGGCTTCATTACTTGGGCACAGTTGATTCAATCACTGGCCATTGGTGATTGAACTAAATTTCCAGACCCCTCTTCTCTTCCTGAAGGTGTGTATTTTGGGGGGAAGGACTGAAAGTTCCAACTCTAATCACATGGCTGGTTTTGTAGGTTACCTACTAGCATTCTTCAAGTCATCTCATTGACATAATGAAGGGTACATTGACCTGCTCTCTACCACTTAGGCTATTCCAAGAGTCTCAGAATGCAGCTCCAGGAACTGGGACAAAGACCAAATACACATTTCTTATTACAAATCACAACATCTCAAATATTTATGCTCAAATCGTTTTTTAAAAAATAGAAAGTAATTAGAGTATTGATGAAAAGTAATAGCAGCTGGAAGTAGTTCCTTCAAGCCTGAAGACATGAAGCAAGAAGAATGGACATACTCGTGAGAGAGGGAGGGAGCCTTCTCCATCTCCCAGTCCTCTCACTACCCGAGGCATTACTAGAAGCTCACAGACCTACACATTTTAGATATTTAAGTGATCTCTAAATACCAGCCACCCTTCTTCCCTCACCTTCATAGCAAAAGACTCTGCAGATGGAAGGAGGCAGTAAGGGTAAGGTATGCAAAGCTATTTTTTGGCCTCAGAATCATAAGCTCTTGAGATATAGCTACTTGGGATTGATTTTGGTAATAGGCAAATGATTGAATTCATTTCTTTTTTTAAAATACATTTTTATTGAGTTCAAAGAGGAAGGGAGGAGAGAGAGATAGAAACACTAATGATGAGAGAGAATCATTGATCCGCTGCCTCCTGTAGGCCCCCCTACTAGGGACCAAGCTCACAACCCAGGCATGTGCCCTTGACCGGAATCAAACCTGGGACTCTTCAGTCCACAGGCTGACGCTCTGTCCACTGAGCAAAACCAGCTAGGGCTGCATTCATTTTTGAAGTTTGAAACACACTCAACTGATAATCAGGCAGGACATGAGTATCTGACCTTGTACCTGGCACTCAATGAAACCTCAACAAACACTAAATTTACTTTTCTCGCGAGGGTGCAGCACTGTTTGAGGACCTTACAGAGGCATACAAAGAAATATAAGGCACCATCTCAGCCTTGAAAGAGTTTAGTGGCTTCACCATATTCAGCTATGAGTCCAGCCCATGAAGAAAAAAGCATCCAAATCCCTCCACACTGAGCCACAGCCCCTTTGGAAGTGGAAGTCAGAGGCATTAGTGTCAACCTGCTAAGCCCCTGCCCTTCTCTTCCCACCCGCCAAATTTAATCCGTGCAATTATTTCTTCATGTGCGCTCTAGCGAGCCTGTTGCTTTTATGGGTCTGTGTCTATTAATTTTTCTTCCTTAACCTTTCCTCTTTCAGCACGACCAAAGCAGTGCAGACAGAGGGCTGGAGTCAGGCTCCAGTGAACAGAGATTACATAGATATATAGAGATGAGAGGAAGCAAGCAAGAAAATGCGGTTACCTCTGAGGCTGCAGAGAAGCTGTTAAGTGCTGGAGATTTAAAGCTTCATTCGCCTCTGTGCTAACTTCAAGCTGCTCTAAGCCCAGTCTCCCAGACGGCAAAACTCAGACCAGCTGCAAGAGAAAGGATATTACTCCCTCTGGAGCCTTGGGGCTGATTTAGAGGGTGCTTAGATGAGGCAAGAGGGAAGGAAGAAGTAGAACAATCAGAGTTTTATTTCGGAGGAAACTTTCTCTGCTGAAGACAAGGCTAAGGACAGAAGGAAAACACTCATCGGTCATTTGTCACGGATGCAATGGATGAGATGAGAATTGGGGCCTCAATTAGGGCAGCAAAGTCAGGTTTAATCTAGGGAAGCACTCCTCACCTGCAAGAGTGATTGCATCATAGCAGGACTATCAGAAGACAGGTCAGATTAATTGTCTCAATAAGACGTGGATATTCACCTGTCCAGGAATAAGAGGCTGGACCCAATGACCTCATAAGGTCATTTCCCACTTTGTTCTGTTGCTCTTAAAAGCCCATGGTTGGGGCACCCTGGAGCAAGGCAAATTGGGCCTCCAAACAGGGACTGAATTGGTGGAGGTGGCAATAAGGATGCCACGCACAGGTTGGGGGAAGGTACCTACCTAGCTCCCCTACTGGAACAAGCAGAAATAACTTGGATCTGGTAGAAAAAGCCTGAATTTGGAAAAGCAGCTGCAGAGAAAATGCTTTAAAAAAAAGTTTCAACTTGTTTTTACGGAGAAATTGGAAGGGAGATGGCTAAAGAGATGGAAACATCAAGGAGAGAGGAACATCATCTATCCTGCACAAGGGCCTCCTACACGGCCCCTGCTGGGGATCAAGCCTGTAACACAGGCATGTGCCCTGATCAGGAATCAAACCAGCGAACTCTTGGTTCCTGGGTTAATGCTCAACTGCTGAGCCACACCAGCCAGGCAAGAAAAAGCTTTTCAAAGGGCCAGTTGGGCAGGAGTATAGAAGCCGAGGAGGAGTAAAAATAAAAATAAAATAAAAACTTCCCCTTGCAGTGGGAAACCCAGAGAATTGCAGAGATCAAACTGAGTAATCATTCATGTGAGGGCAATTGGGGCTGAACTTGGCCTTACAATGGATCCCAAGGGCAGAATTTGGGGATCTGAGGGGCAACAGCTGACTGCTGGTGGGGCGGTGGCAGAAGCTTTCTATAACAAGGGGTTCTCTGGGAAAACTCAGCAACTGGTGAATACTCAGGCTTAAGGATCTACAGATAGGGAGTAGCTCCCCCACACCCCCACCAAAGGGTGTGATTGGCTAAAAGAGAAAATACTACATTTTCCTCAAAGACATGTCTGGCCTACACATCATGATGAAGCTCCCCGTCTGGAATGGAACTGCTCCAGGGAGCACTGATCATCACCCAGTGGTGGCCTATGAGTCGTGGGCATGCCTCACATGCTGCTGGACTGCATGCATCATGGGAATTTCTCAGAAGGGTCCAGCTTTGGCAACAGGGTTGAAACAAGTGAGTATGAAGCTTAATTTAGGATTCTCCCTTTGCCAAAAATATTTCTAGCCATGTGCCCTGTTCTTCATTCTTCTGGACTGTCTTTATCAGTGCTTTGCCCTCCCAACTAAAGGGTGGTTGGGAATTAATAAAACAAAGAACCAACAACACATTCATCAAATCCACTAGTCACACAGCAAGCATGAACAGTTCCTCCTGTGACCCCTGAGCCTCGGCTGACAGAAAAACTTAGGCCAACTTTGTTGCTAAAAGATCAGAAACAGAACATTCTCAGTGCCAGAAACCATCAATTCCTTCTGATTCTTTCAGATGGACTCCATTTGAACTGATCCTGACCTGTATTCTTCTTTAGAGGCACCTTGAGTCATATTAAAAGTAAGTTGAGCACAAGATTAAATCAACTACACATTGAATTTCATGCTCTTGACAATGATAGGCAAGCGGTTTTGGGATCCAGTAAAGAACATGGTTGGTGCATCATTCCGTCAATACACACAAGTAGGGAGACAAGAAGCACAGGAAGATCTGAGAGTTGCATCTCAAGGCAGTTTGGCCCTAAGTAGTCAGAGCTGGCATAGAACGAAAGGTAGTTCAGACTCAGACCTTGTCCTTGGGCCCAAACAGCTTTTCATACTGTGAGTTAGGGTTTCTCTTCTCTTAGTCATTCTACCAAGGAGGGCAGTTGTGGTCCAGAGAAGAAAAGTGATCTGCCCAAAGTCACAGAGCAAGTCACTGGATGGAAAGTGCTAGAGAAATCACATAGAATACGAGGGTCCTTCAAGCGTCCCGTGATGTCTAATCGCAGAACTGAGAAGAGCATATTATTTTGAGGAGGGAAGGCCTCCCTAGAGCCCCTCAGATTGCTTGGTGCTATGAGGCTGGCCTGAGCACTTAGCTTGCAGTGCCAGGGCTTTGTTTCCATGAGCCGGGATGGAGGCTTCTTCCGCTTTACCTACAGAGCACAGTCAATTGGGGGGCAGAGGGAGAGGGAAGTGAATTTGGAGAGAGGCATTTCATAGGGAAAACAAGAGGTCCACTTGAGACATATGAATAGTTCAGGAAGGGATAAAAGGGCACTGTGCTCAAATATCCAAGCTTGACAAATGGGAGCAAAGAAACATGAACTTCCCTCTTGATGCTTCTTGGGGTGTAGAGGAAAGTCTTCCTGGAGAGCTTACTTCCTATCAACTAAGACAATGATTGCATAACCTCTCATCGTCAGCCCACGAATGGGCTGCATTAATAGCCTTTTTTATTAGCTTTTTATGAGAAGATGATATAATCCTGACTCTTCAGTAGTTAGTCAAATTGTCAATTTGCCCATAAACCAAGACAAATTAGAAGTGACCATTCTCTCTCCTGAAGGAGCCAGACATGCCTAGTGATGAGTTTCTTGAGCATTTTCGGACAGCAAGGGGGGTGGCTGTGGATATAGTGGAGGAGAGCAGATTGCTCCCTAGAGGTTATGTGCTCTTAATTCACCAGCTCCAGGGATGGGAGAATTATTCAATCCTGGACTTGGTAGCAAGAGGCCAAAAGCAGAAGCCAGGAGTTACCATTTAATGGAATTTAATTAAGTATCATTTCCATTTGAGGAAGATTTTCTAGGTCATTAATCTGTAATTTTCCTATTGCAATTGATTCCTCTCTGGGAGAAGGGAAGAACGTTTCTTTTTTCCATTTGAAGGAAGGGGGCAGAGGGATATTAGGAGCTTCATGCCTAAAATTCACTTCCATGGGGGTCTCTTAGAGCCCCATGAGTTCAGAACAGAGTAGGGTTGAAATCTGGGGCTTAGTCAGAAATGATAAGCTCATTGGGGTTCAAAGGTGGTTTTCTAAATGAATTTATAATGTGAGAGCTAACAGACCTCAGAAATCAATTCATCTAAGTGCCTCATCTTATAGACTAGGTTGGAGAGGAAAACACACCTGCCCACCCACAGAGTAGGGCAGCAGAAACCCACTGGTACCCGGGTCTGCTGACTCCCATGCCCTTCTTATCCTGGACATGGCCTTCCTCCCAGGAACTTAAATATCCTCTGGCTGTGGGTGATCCCTCCAGGGAGGCACGCTCTCTTTCTCCTGTGGTAGTCCTCCCCTCCCATCTACTCCCACCCTTTACTTCTAGATCAGACTTCCCCTCCTTCGTTCTGATCCATCCCATTTAGCGACTCTAGGGCAGGGTGTTTTGCATTCTTATCCATGCACAAAGTAGGACAAAACCCAAGAGACTCCATCTATGGCTGGAATGACTGGTCTTTCCCAACACTCGCTATAGTGGCTTGTCTTTTTAATGTATATATATATAAATGTTTTATATATATATATATGTTTTATATATATATATATAATGTTTTTATTGATTTCACAGAGGAAGGAAGAGGGAGAGTTAGAAACATAAATGATAAGAGAGAATCATCGATCACCCCCTACTGGGGATCGAGCCCCCAACCCGGACATGTGCCCTTGACCCTTCAGTCCACAAGATGATGCTCTATCTATTGAGCCAAACCGGCCAGGGCCTATAGTGGCTGGTCTTAATTTTGAAAACGCTGGACACTCACAAGGGTGAAATCCTGTCTCCAGGTACCCTGGGCTCCTTTTCTTACTCTGCTCTTCTTCCGCGTCATTTATGCATCCGTGTTGCTTCCATGCGGGGCAGGTGAAACACTGAAGGATGGAGACTACTGACTTCAAACTTCAGCACAGATCCAGAAGGGGCAAAGAAAACCTTTTCTTCTAATAAGAATATCCCTCGTCTCCGGAAATTGAACCCAGCTCTGTCTATTACCAGGAAGAGGCCGCTGGCTAGAACTCACCCTTTTTACTGAGGGAGATTGAAGGCATAAAAAGATAGGTGACTGTCCAATGTCACCAAGCAAGTTAGGGGACTCTTGGGAACAGTATTAGATCCCCTGATTTGTTCTCTTGCTTTCGTTCCATTGCACTTCACTCTTTAAAATCAAGTTTCAGTTCACTACAGTAGGTAGAATTCCAAATTAGTGGGATCTTCAACTGATAGAATTCTCCGGGTGTTATTATGACTCATTACTAGATTTGTTTCCCCCAAAAAAGTTCAAGGCACATTCAACATAGACACTGGGTCTGGTCACGAAAGGTAAAGGAGAAGGCGAGGAAACTATGTGGAAAGAACAGTTGATAAGAAAATACTGATTTGTGCTTGTATTTGACGAGTGTTTATAGTGCTGGCTGCCGAAGGAGATAGAAGAGAGCTGTGCACCTGTATCCCCCCCCCCCCCGTGGGCTTAAACGTCATGAAAATACTACACCGCAGAGAAGGACAGTGGACTCTTGAGTGGTCGGGAAGGGCTTCCTTGATGAAATAAAGTTGAGGTGGACCTGAAAGGGTTGAGCAGGTTCGAGGTGGCAGGAAGAGAACAGGGAAAGGAAGGCCACGCACCTTCCTTTCAGCCTGGGAGAGAGAAGGGAAATCACATTGAGAAGGTAGAGCATCCAATGCCCTGAGAAGGAGGGGCTTGTGAGGGGGCGGGAGAAGACGAAGCAGTGTTTAATTTAAAGCTCCCCGCGAACAGAGATCAAAAGGGAAAAGAGCGAGCCTGTTCAGGCCAGCCTCGCCAGGATCAACAGAAGATTCTGGGGCGCAGTGCCGAACGAACGTGACCTTGCAGCCAGAGTCTTCCTATACAGAGACAACCCCGGGCGCCCGGGGTGATAAAGACCCTCGGGTTCCCTCCGCGCCCACGGGCACCACTGGGGGGAAGGGAGGGCGCCCTAACTCGGTTGCCATTTTCCTGCATGTGTTTGAAATCTGGACTGACAAGACGAGCTGGATAATTTTGCTCAGTTACGTATTGAATTCTCCTCTCTGTGGTACAGGATCCCCTTGAAGCGTGACAGCTGCAATGACTTCCAGATGTGCGCCTCCTCTCTTCTCGCAGACGAGGGTGGATGTGGTAAACTCCGCGATGGAAACCAAAAACCCAGCCAGATGTACCATGTCAATGTCAGCAACACACACATCTGGCTTCAATACCGGCAGCGATAACCAGAACAAATGGCTGTTATTCCCGCTGTATTCAACTTGTCAGCGTGCCCCGTTAAAAGGCGCTGGGGGTGGGGGCGGGGGCGGGGACGCGCGGGGCTCGGGGAGCGACGTGGCGTGGAGGCGAGGGGGCCCGGCCTGGGAGGAGGGTGGGAGTGGGGTGCGCCCCCTCCCCGGCCGAGCCCCGCGGGGGGCTCCGGGCAGCCAGGATAAATATTTGCGTTGCTGGCCTGGGACCCGGAGCCCCGGCCTGCAGGCCTGCACCGGAAGGGGCCGTGGCGGCGGAGCTCTGCCTTCCCCGGAGCCAGGTCTGGCCGTGGCGCAGCCTCCAGGGCGCGGGAGCCCAGGCTCCTTCCCCGGCAGATGCTGCAGATGCTGGGCTGGGGCGGGAGGCCAGGCCCAGGCCCGCAGGGAGGTTTGGGAAAACAGGGTGCGCGTTTGAAGACATCACAGTGAACCCAATGGGCCTGGTAGGCCCGGTGCGCAGCCAGGCCCTGGCCTCGGGGCTCCGGACCCCAGAGCGCGGGGCTTCGGGGACCAAGGGGAGCGCCCCAGCTGCGGCTGAGAGGGGGGCAGCTCTGCGCGCAACTTTGTGGCTCACCACCTCCTTCTTCCCAGTAATGGCGCTGGAGGGATTCTCAGCTGTTGTTCTTTCTGTGACAGTGTTTTCTAAATTAAAGTCAGTCAAAAGGCTGCTCTGGAAACAGGGCAGAGTTTGCAAACTGGACTTCCAGGGAAGGATGTTAACCGAGCCCACTTCCTGCCAACAGGCCCGTCAGACCGGGAGCCAGCACTGAAAGCTGGAGGGCTGGGGCTCCCCGCTGCTCCCCGCTGCGCCCCGCGTTGTCTCCTTACTCACAACATATGCCAAGTATGTAAGAAAGCCCTCCGTGTAGTACCCAGAGAGGCCTGGGGTGTGAGGCCTGCTCCTGATGTCAAGCGATTCTTGCTTCCCTCTTCTATAGGTATCCTCCTCTGGAAATAGATACTTCCTAGAGTCTCTCTGACAAGGCTTTCAATTGAGACGATGTTTACAAAGGAAAATGAACTAAGTGTGGCACCAGAGTTTGGGTTCCACCATTAACTAGCTGTGTAATTTCATGCTACTCGCTTCATTTCCCTGAGGCTCAATTTTATCACCTGAAGAACTGGCTCCGGGAAGTGGAAAATGAAAAGTGCCTCTGAGAGATACGTGTGCCATACAACACGTACAATTTGTTATAGATCAATTTTGTTGCAACAGAAAAAATAACGGAGGCTCGGAGAAATTAAGTGACTTACCCCAGAGGCACATAGTAGATAGACAAAGTTTTTGTTTTGTTTTTTTTTCATCCTCACAAGAGGATATGTTTTTATTG
This sequence comes from Lasiurus cinereus, assembly GCA_011751065.1. Lineage (NCBI taxonomy): Eukaryota > Metazoa > Chordata > Mammalia > Chiroptera > Vespertilionidae > Lasiurus > Lasiurus cinereus. Next base: position 464,526 of record JAAGEH010000046.1, on the reverse strand, counting down.
TCTTTTTTTTTTTTTTTAAGAGAATGGCAGTGGGAGAGAAACATGCCTTCGGTACACTCCCCGACCAGGGCTTGAACCTGCAACCTAGTATGTGCCCTGACCAGGAAATGAACCTGAACCTTTCAGTGTTCATGAGGATACTCCGCCCCACTGAGCCACACTGGCCAGGCCTGGACAAATAGAGTGTTATTATTTACTTAGGTTTGGCTGAAGTTGACACATTATTAGGTTTAGTCTATCTTCAATTTTAAGACCAGAGTGGGTTATTTCAGCTGAAGGAGTCTCATGTTAGAGACTCAGATCAAAACCACTCTGAGGATACCCATTGGGATAACATAGTAGCTGTTCTAGACTCAGTTCACAGGATTTCTATCAAGTTCGTTCCCCTTTCTCGGTCTACAACCCAGGACAGTGTCTGCACTGTCTTATTCAACCTCTTCCTTCTCATTCTCTCTGGCTCTCTTACTTTCTGCTTGTCATGCCTCCAAGAATACCATACTTTTGTTTCCACTGCCCTGTGGACACTCCGCTCTCTTTTTATGTAACCTTAGCAGTTGCTTCCTTGCATAATTTACCCACTAGGGTCTTTTTGATCTTTTCTTCTAGGTCACTTACTCTCCATTCTCCGCATTAACTTAGCCAGGCGCATTCCTTCCATCAGCTCTCTTTCTTAAAAATTTATTTTGATCAAAGTGATGTTTAAGAGTTTCTAAAAATCAAGCATTTTACTGGATCTGTAACAACAATAAAAAGAAACACAGAAATTCCTTGACCACTCCCGGTTACCCCCTGACCAGAAGTAATCACTTTAAATTCTTATCTGTTTCTTCTTGGTTTTTATGGTTTTTGTTTATAGGAAAACACCCTTACCCTGTATTTCTCAGTTGATTGATTTTAGGTATTGCCTTTGGACTTTCTGCCACAGGAAGTGCAACTATGTAGCATAGCAATGGAGAACATGCACCCTGGAGAGAAATGACCTGGGATTAAATCCCCGATCTAATACTAATTGTGTGACCTAGCAAGTTGCTTAACTGCTATGTGCCTCAGTTTCCTGTGTAAGGTGGATGATCATAGTATTTTTACTTCATAGAGTGATTATGGAGATTAAAACTTGAATATATAACGAGCTTTGAATAATTTCTGACACAATGTAATATACATAGCTATATAAATGTTGTTTATCATGATTAAACTGACGTGCACACAATTTTCCTCTGCTCATTCTCCCAACATAGTTACATCATTATTTTTGTTAAATCAATACTAAATATTTACATTATGACTATGTAAATATTATCCCCAGCTAAGCCACATAGAACCCTATAATTATGTTTCCTCATTCAACCTTTTGTTTTCCCTGGAATTAATCCCTTTCTATCTTTTTTTTTTTTGTATTCTGTTTAGTTTTCTATGTACCTATTATTAATTCATCTACAAAATCTACTGCCAATACATTCAAATATAGATATTCCCTTGGTTTCATTATTTTCCTTGGCAACCTTCCTGGTGCTTCTGCAGCACTTCTGTGCCCATCTGCCCTGGTTGCTCTGTGGCCTGATTCACAGCTCTGGTCTGGGCGTGGGGCATTCTGGGATGTCCCTTCAACATTTTTATCCCAGAATTTCATCTTTGCTGCTCTCTCCGATATTAGGGTCCTTGTTGCCTGAATTTTTACATGTAGTAGAAACTACTGGTTTTTCTCTTCTACCTGTTACTTATTCCTTTCATAGTAGTAATGGAATTGTAGTTAACATGTGGCTGGCCAGCTGAAGACTACATTTCCCAACTCACGTAGGGGTTACCACATGACTGGGTTTTGCCAAGTGAATGAAAGTGGAAGCAATGTAAGCCACATCCTGGCCTTACCATAAAAACCTCCACACTTTTTCCCCCTGGTGAGCTGCAATCCAAAGTGCCTACAATCAGAAAAACTTTGATCATACAGAAAAAGGATAATGCCCTAAAATGCTCATCCTCAAACTTTAGTATGCATCCGATTTACCTGGGAGGCTTGTTGAAATGCAGATTTCTTGGCTCCACCCAGAGAGCTTCTGATTCATTGGATGTGATTGTTGAGACCTGAAAGTTTGCAGTTTTAACAAGTTCTCGAGTGGTGATGATGCTACTGTTCTGGAGGCCATACTAGGAGAACCACTGCTCTAAGGAGCTGCAGAGAAACAAGATAGCAGGAATCTGGCTCCCTGCATGAATAAATGGGCCAGAGTTGCCCTGCTGACCTGGAATACTTACACAGATTGTTATGTGAGAAAGATAAGAAGCTTATGTTTTCACTGGCCACTAAATTATTTTGGGGTCTCCAAATTACAGCAGTTAGCTTTCCATCACCATTTCTTTTTTCTTCATTTCTTGTCTAAGCAAAGTATGTCTACCATTAGTTTCCTGAGAAAAGAAGATAAATTTCTCAAGACTTTGATGGTCTGAAACACTGTTTTGATATAAGTGCACTTGATTTAGAGTTTGGGTATAGAAATTTGGGGTTAAAATAATTTCCCTCAGGCTTTCTCCATTGCTATTGTGACGCTCAGTCTTTTTAAGTGACTTTAACATATTTTTCTTTTTAGAAAATTATCTTTTTAGAAAAATTCCTAGTGATAGGAAATTTCAGAACGATGTGTCTTGGTTATGCCTTTTCTCATTCAGTGTACTGTGCCTCACTCCCAGTCTTGGTTCCTGTATGATTTCCTCCCATCCATTTTCTTGGTTCTCTCTTTCTCGAACCTCTGTCTCAATATTTCCTACCCTTTCTTTACATTTTCTTTACATTTTCTTTACATTTTCTTTTTTTTCCCACTCTCTGGGAGATTTCTTCAACTTTATCTGTCAAAAGAAAAGTTGATATATTTTCTCTTATTTTTAACTACTCAGGGCATTTTCTTGTTTTCTAATTTTGTGTAGCCTCTAGTTCTTATTTTATAGGAGCAACATCTTTTTATTTCTGGAGCTTTTTCTTCTGCATTCTGCCCGTTTTTCTGAGTCCCTCTTTTCATGAGTTTGCTTTGTTTTGGTGTGTTTCATGGTAGAGGCTTTCTCTAATGTCTAGTGATCCTTTTCTGCATGGAGGGGTGTGCTGAACCTCACCACAGCTTATGCAGAGAGCTGACATTTCCTTGAGGGAGAGGAGAGGGGCCTCTCTAGCCTCTTTTCTTGGACCTATAAGTTGCTCATGGGAGAATTCTCCAATCTCCTGTCTCAGAAGGTGGAGTTGGGAGGGAAGAGAGTCTGTGAGCCTGGCTGCCAGCATTCTGGGAACTGAACTGGGGAAGGGAATCTTACCTTTCAGTAGACATGTTAGCTTTCGCTGAAATACTCTCTTTTCACTAAGATGCCTCATCCTACCCTCTGCAGTGCCTGATCCAGAATCTGTCTGGTTCAGCCTCTCAAGAGGGTACATCTATCTTCTTTTAGGGCCATGGAGGGCCTCTGGAGGGTCTAGCCACTTCTCTAAAAGCCAGTCATGGGTTTGAAGTCGTGACGTGAATTTCAGTTTCCTCTGATCCACTAAATCAGTTATCACTCATCTGGACTGCTTTTCGGTTCTCAAAGTGTCAATCATATCCTTTGGCTCCTGTCATCTCTTCCATTGTCTTTGAATTGTGGGTTTATGCCTTTTTTTTTTTTAGTTCTTTATTATTATTTTAGTGAATTTCAGAAGGAAGCAGAAATAATAAACATCTGTTCTTTTTTTTTTCTTTCTTTTCTTTTCTTATTTTTTTTTTTTTACTGGAAACTTCTATTCTTCTAAGTAAAAATGAAACCTCAGACTATCTTAACCACCCCAATTATATTAGTAATTGTATTAGTGTAGTGGAATCACATTTCCCCCTTATTTTCTGTAATGTGTTTATACTCCTTTTAGAATATTTTAATTACATTTCTTTTTATTTCAGTGGCTCTTGTTCTGGGAAGGCAACAAATATGTGTACAAGAAACACTACAACAAGGCAGTTCCTCCAGGATATTTATAATACCAAATATTGGAAACACCTCATTGTCCAACAATAGATAGTTAATTAGTACTTTAGGATACATTCATGTAATGGTATACTCGACAGCCAATAAAAATGATGTGTGGGCACCCTGGCTGGGTGGCTCAGTTGTTTGGAGCATCAACCCATACACCAAAAGGTTGTGGGTTTGATTCTCTGTCAGGGCACAATCCTAGGTTTTGGTTCTTGGTTAGGATGCATATGGGAGGCAACCAATAGATATTTCCCTCTCACACTCATGTTTCTCTCTACCTCCCTTCTTCTCTCTCTCTCAAAATCAATGAAAACATATCGTTAAGGGAGGATTTTAGAAAATAATGGTGTGGAAGACTGATGATGTGTAAAATTATTCATAATACATTGTAAGTTCTCAAAAAAGATAACCTAAAAAGTATGTCAAGTATGGTCCCTTAAAAAAAAAAAAGAATGTGTGTGAATATATAGACACAGTACTTGCCTGGTAATGTTCTGAGTCCCTTATGTGGATTGTCTTAGTTCATTTTTACAGCAATTACATGAAGTTAATGCTACTGTTATTTCCATTTTACAGATAAAGAAACAGAGGACTAAAGAGATCATGTAATTGATCAGGGGCACATGAAACCGTGACTCACACCCAGGCCTGATAGGCCCAGAGTTCAACTGCTTAATCATCATCATTATATACCAAAATAGTAAAAGGTTGGTGGTTTTTTTAAGCGACCTTTAATTTCTCTGTGTGTTTGGGAAAGGAGGAAGAGGGAAAAGAAATAAGGGATTTTAGAAGGTTAACCTTTGTTGCAATTCATCAGCGGAAAGCTGTCCATCTCCCCACTTGTTAGATTTGATTTTGTAGTTATGGGATTTAAGCGTATGTTCAGAAACAGTGTTTTCTTGTGATTGTCGCACATTATTAGATGCTAAGTCATTTGATGGCACAAGCCATCTACTTTAAGTCAGAACCCATTAGAAACCAAACCCTGAAATGCAATTCAAAACCACAATGAGATATCACCTCACCCCTGTTAGAATGGCTATCATCAAAGAAGACAATAGATATGTACAGGTGAGGACGTGGAGAAAAGGGAACCCTGGTGCACTGTTGGTGGGAATGTAAATTGATGCAGCCACTCTGGAAAACAGTATGTAAAATAAAATAAAAAAATAGAACTTCCATATGATCAAGCAATCCCACTTCTGGATATAGTGCAAAGGATTTCCTGTCCAAAAGAAATGCAGTCACCGTAGTGAAGAGATATCGGCACTCCTCCCCAGGTTTATTGCAGAATTATTCACAACAGTCAACACATGGAAATAACCTAAGTGTCCATGGACAGATAAGCGGATAAATTAAACATAGACACACACACACACACACACACACACACACACACCACTGGAATATTATTAACTATAAAGAGAAGGAAATCATAACATCTGCAACAACATTGATGGACTTCAAGGACATGATGCTAAATGAAAAGAGTCAGAAAGAGAGAAAGACTTATGATCTCACTTATATGTGAAATCTAGAAAAGCCTGGCTGCCAGCATTCTGGGATCGCAGAAGCAGAGACTAGCATGGTGGTTACCAGGAACGAAGGGAAATGGGAGACGTTGGCCAAAAAGCACAAACTTCCAGCAATAAGAGGAGTAAGTTCCGGGGAATCTTACGTACATTGTGGTGACTAAGGTTAACAGTACTGTATTGTATACTTGACAGTTACTAAGAGAATAGGTGTCAAATCTTCTCACCACCACAGAAACAACATCAAAGTTGGTCATGGCATCAGGTGAAGGATGTGTTAGTTAATCTTACTGAAGGAAACAGTTTGCAATATATATGTGTTTCAAATCACAACATTGTCCGCCTTCAGGGTATACAACATATGTCAATTTATCTCAATAAAGCAGAAATAAGAAAAAGAAACCGAACCCTGCAACAAGACAAGCAAACGCTGCTTATTTCGAGCAATATTTTGTTGACTGAAATTCCAGAATTTAGTGTGCTGTAGAACTTGGCCCTGTGCTGGCTTGTGTTTTCCCATCATACCTGGTGCAGAGTGGTTTATGGGCTCTCCATAAGACTGTTGGCCTGTGGACTAGTTCTTCTGATCAATAATCTGGGAAAATGATTTTCTTTTGCCGCTTCCCCTCCCTAAGGTTTACACGTGACGCCTAGGACTCACGGAGCAAGGTTTATCACCTCAGTGGTGTGATGGTCAAGGACAGGGACTCTCAGGAATATTTGTGAGATGCTTGTACCTGTCATCCGCTCAGCAGACGCTGCAGGTCCCAGCTGAATCCGATGAAAAGCTCTTCCTGATTTATGGAGACCCCACCCCACCACCCTCTTTCTCACCCTAGGCTGCTTGAACTAGATCATGAGGGTGCAGCAGGTGTTCAATACTCTTTTGCTATAAAACTAAATAGGCCTAAAGTGTTCCAAGATAATGCGTCCCCGTGTCGGAGTATTTATGGGAGAGGGAAGATATTCCGGCCTGGCGCAGTCCCAATGCTCTTCTCCTGGCTCCACACATTAAAAAACTGTGGTGTGTGTGTGTGTTTTTATTTTCTCTTTTCTCTTTTAAAATGACCCTTCTGCAATAGTTGCCTTTGATTAATATCCTGGTGCTCGCTGAGCCCTTGAAAGTGGTTTAGTTTTGCTAGGACACTTTAACAATAACGTGATTTATGGAGCAATTCATTGGAGCCAGGGGGCAATGTAATATAACAAAGCATTTTTCACAGGCTTTCTCCCCGTAGTTACCACAAATGCAAAAATCGCTGATAGGAAAAGCGGGAGGTGCAAACAATCCGGGGATGAAGGTAAATTCACTGAGAGAACAAAAGGCACAGGTTTCCAAAGGCCATGCTGACAAAGCAAACATTTTAGAAGGGACCCATTAACCCCACGTAACCCCAAGCCAGTGAAAAGCCAGTCTGGAGGGGTAGGGGGTTGCGGGGGGGTGGGAGGGGGGCTCTCTTCACTGGGATTCCAATCTGAGCTATTGGTGTTGCCACTTAGCTATAGAGAGCACAGCTGGTTGGTCCCACTGCCTGTGTGTCACCAGCACGGGGCTGAATACAACTTCCTTCCCAAATCGCAGACGGTTACATGATCCCGTGCTAAGGAGCAGGCTGCAGTCGGATCCGTAGGACTCCATGGTATGTGCCGATGACATTGTGCAAGGCAAGTGGCCCTTCTCCCGTTTGGCAGAACAGACGTGCTTCTCATTTCAGAGCCTGTCACAAATCATGCAGACATTTAAAGGGAAGTTCTGCTTGTTAGTAACCATTTCCTCTGGAAGCATTACTGCGCGCCTGGCCGACCGAGTACAACCAGCCCCAGGTGTACAGAAACGAGGCTTCCTACAGCCTCGTGAGTTATTGGGCAGCTCAGTGTGAGAGAGGCTGGGTCATCAGCCCCCGCCAAATGCGGCAGGTGGCCTCGGGGCCTCGGACGAAGGGCCAGCCTTCTTCCTCCAGCTGGGATGCGCGGCTGCCTGTGGAGTTTTTGCGCTGGACTTGACGGATGACTCATCTGACCAAGCTTCTTCCTTGCTGACTCCTCAACTTCCCAGAGGTCCTCTGAATCAATCAGGCAGTGAATAACTCTTGATTAAACAACTACCATGTGTCCAGCACTGGGCTTTGCTGTTAGGGCCCCTTACCAATAAAAAGACAGATGGTCCCTTCTTATAAGGATCGTACAGTCTATTTGCAGTGCGTGTAAAACAATGGGGAAAATGATAAACTGCTGAATGGTGGACTCAATGCTGAGTCTAAGTGCAGGTGATGTTTTAAAGAGCTGGAGTTGTTTGGTAAGGGTTCGTTGGTGGCAATGGGATGGAAATTCTGGAGGTCAAAAGGCAGGCAACATACCTGTCACAAAGTTCCCCGAACGGTACTAAGATTAGAAAAACAAAGAGGAAGTATCATGGGTCCAATTGTCTTTCTGTCGGTAGAACAGGTACACTAAAATATGGAGTACCCACCAGTTTTGGCTGGTATTTGACTCTTGTGTGGTTCTCTTTCACTTTGTACTAGGGTTGCTTTGTGTGACCAGTAGCATATGACAGGAGTAATGAAATGCCGCTTCTGAGATTAGATTTTAAAAGACACTTCCCTCTCTTCTCTTCTCTTCTCTTCTCTTCTCTTCTCTTCTCTTCTCTTCTCTTCTCTTCTCTTCTCTTCTCTTCCCTTCTCTTCTCTTCTCTCTCTCTCTCTCTCTCTCTCTCTCTCTCTCTCTCTCTCTCTCTCTCTCTCCCCCCCCCCTCA